>JAJTUV010001775.1:0-418389 GCA_021653895.1 Mastomys natalensis
AGAGATTCTTCACATTTGGGGATGCCAGTACCATGGAATTGTAACAGGGCCCCAGACTTCAAAGGTCTTAAGATCTTTAGCACAACTAACTACAATGGAAGTGCCATTCAGACAGCACCACCTGCCAAAAAGAAAACAAAGGCCTAATCCTTAAAGTCCATAGTCATGGAAAGTCTCTAAATGTACGAACCTTGGTTTTTTGGCTTCTGTAGTTCTGCTTCTGGCTAACTGTTCTTGTTTAACTGAAGCCCTTTCAACCAAGACATGGTTTTTTTTTGCTTAAGTTTATCCTGAGAAAGGCTGGTGGCTACCCAAGAATCCTGAGCAGCTAGTGTCGTTGTCGTCCCACCAAAACAAACTTTCTATTGGCTTACACCCACATCTGAACTGTCTTCTCTGTGACTATCCACAACGGATGATCACCAAGAACAGCAGGTGGTGTAGACTGAGGTCACCTTGAGCCTAGAAGACCTGAGCTGTGTGTGTTGCAGAAGGTGGGTCCTGAGAAGTGACCCAGGCTTTTCTGAGGAGCCCAGAAGATTGTGAATGAATCCCAGAGAGCAAACATTGAGTAATTTGCAGAGTTGGAGTTTGGTTTTGTTTTAATCTGTTTGTGACAGTGCCCTGGTTCTTCTCTCTTAAAGTAAGAAGAAACGGTTTAACTTCATTTATTTGTTTATATTTTTAATCTTATAGGAGCCCACAGTCATAGACTTTGTATTTTTATTGGGAGTGATGTTGCTTTCGAGACAAGGTTTCTCTATATAGCCCTGACTTTCCTGGAACTCACTTGTAGACCAGGCTAGCCTCTCACCCAGAGAGAGCTGCTTGTCTCTCCCTTTTAAGTGTTGTGATTAAAGGCAGTGGTGGCCAGCAACTTCAGTTTTTAGAAGAGACTTTGAAATTTTAAGACAGACTGGATTTTAAAGTGTTTGAATTTATGAAGACTATGGGGACTTTTTAAGGTTGCAAAATGTTTTGTATTGTGATGTTTATATTAATGTGTGATCTTGGGGATGGGCAGGGAAGAAAGGTTATGACTTTACAGTGATATGTTTGACGTGTTTGTATGTCCGTTGACAAGATTTCTGCTGTGTTGGTTTTATGTTGATTTGACCCAAGTGGAGTCATCAGAGTAGAGGGAGTCTTAACTGAGAAAATGACTCCATAAGGTCAGGCTGTGCTGAGGGAGGGCCCAGCCCACTGTGGGTTGTATCATCACTGGGCTGGTGGTCCTAAGTTCTACAAGAAAGCAGGCTGAGCAAGCCATGAGGAGCAAGCCAGTAAGCAACACCCATCCATGGACTCTGTATTAGCTCCTGCCTCCACCTCTTGACCTGTCTGAGTCCTGACTTCCTTTGATGATGAACAATGTGAAGGAAGCATAATCCAAACAAACCCTTTTCCTCTCCAGGTTGCTCTGGTCATGGTGCTTCAATACAGTGACAGTCACTCTTACTGATAGATGGAATGAGGTAGGAGTAGAGAGAAGCATAAGGAGAGTAAAGATCAAAGCCCTGAAGCCTAAATGGCAGGCAAAGGGAGGAAGGTTAGGACAGATACTGAGACTACAGTTAGACAGAACAAAATCTATGAGAAAGTAAGGAAGTGAAAGCCAAGAAAAGACTGGGCAATGGCTCAGTGGGTGAAAAGCACTGGCTGCTCCTCCAGAGGACTCAGGTTCGATTCCTGGTGCCCACATGGCAGCTAACAACTGTCAGTAACTCCAGTCCCAGGGATCTGACATTCTCTTCTGACCTACTCAAGTACTTCATACACACAGCATACCGACATACATGCAGGCAAAACATTCATACACATAAAGTAAAATGAAACAGTAACAACAACAACACAACTGTCAAAGGGAGACAGAGGTTATCAAAGAAGATAAAGGCGAATAGTGTCTCTTGTATTCATTGACCATGTGGCATTTGTTGGTGATCATACACAATGAGAAGCTGGTGTTACTGTCCCATACCATCTCTGAAATTTTGGGTACATTGTGTTTACTCTCATTTATTTGCTCTGTGCTGAGTTTTTAGGGACAGCCAATTCTTGGTTTGAAAGGGTGATGGGAGCTCTAGGGCAGTGGTTCTCAACCTTTCTAATGCTGAGACTCTTTAATACAGTTCCTTATGTTGTGGTGAACTCCAACCATGAAATTATTTTGTTGTTACTTCATAACTGTAATTTTTGCTAATGTTGTGAATCATGATATAAATATCTGATATGCAGGATGTCTGATAGTACTTGGCTGGGCAGCTGTATTCTAAGACATGCCATGTTAAGATTGCTTTAGCACCTGGACACAGGTGTTTTAAATCCCTCTAGATTACTTACAATGTGTAATACTATGTAATACTATGTAAGTATTATTATTATATGTTTTAAGGGAAGAATGATAAGTAAAAAAGGCTAGACATAGTATAGATGTAATCTTTTAAAAATGATTTTTTACTAGAAGCTGGTTGAATCATGATGTGGAAATTGTTAATATAGAGGATCAAACTTATACAGTATAAAGTATACATGCAAGCTTAGAGCAAATGGGAAACAGATGCAGGGCACAAATACTAGGAGGTGATGATGTCATATTTATCACTGATCAGAGTCTGTGTGCAACATGATACATTGACTAGATCGTATTCCACCCTGGACAGAAAGGGAATTACCCAACCCAGTCTTGGCTCAGTTGCAAAGTGTTTAGCTTTCCCCAGTCAAACTCCTGACTCTGAACGTAGCTGCCTAGAGGGCTGGAAATCTGTTTCCTACAGGTAGACTGATCCCAAAATGAAAAGAGGAAGCACGTAGTAGAGCCACTTAGATCAGTCTCTTTGTGCAAACTCATAAATCTTCCTTTGTGGAGGACCTGAGGAACTGGCTGCAAAAAAAGAAGAGTTATCCTTATGGCTGTTTCCACAGGAAATATAAGGTGGGAGAGCCTCCTTAGCAGCCCCAGCACTTGGTTTCCATGTCATCTACAGAAGAGGAAGCACAGCAGAGGCCAAAAGGGAAGCAGAAACCAGAAGTAAAGCAGAAGAGAGATTCAGGGGAAGACCCCAAGTGTTTTCTCCCACTGTTTCTCTAGTGAGTGGAGTCTTGCCCTTTTTGCTATATTTATGGAAATAGACACAACTGGAGCTCTGTTCTCAACCCTGTACCACTTGATGGTCTTCTTTTCAATCAATTTTTTTCCCCCTTAATTGTCCCTTCATTAGAGCTACAGTATTCTATAGTGCATAATCCCAGCTTGTGTTCTCCACAATGCAGTTCCGGAAGCACACACTTAAGTACCAGGGAGAATGACACAGGAGGCGTGAGAGGAGAGTGAAGCAGGAAAGGGATACAGGCACATTACATCCTCTATCCTCTCTCAGGATGCTGAACTGCCTTGTGAAAACTAGGGCTGCCCTGCGGTCCCTCCCCAGCCCCATGGGGAGGCATAGGCACCGCTCTGCTCTATCAAGAATTCTGCCCTGTCCCCACAGGTGGGCTGTTGCCAGAGTGTTTCCACTACACTCTGCCTCCGGGTCAACAAATGAGCCTGAGACTACCTCCGTGTTCCAAGGACAAAATGCTGCCAGACTGTGTTTGCAGGAGACTGTAGCCTGCAAACACAGAGTTGCCATGGAAGGAGCTGGACTACGAAGCAGGTGAGACCTGGACAATCTGAATGGTGCCCAAGAAACGCTGGCAGCAAACCCCTCACTCCCTTGTAAGTAACCGGACTCCGCCGGCTCCTGATAAAGTTCTACGCGTGTTTCTTTTAAAACACATTACCCAAACCGTCCTCACTCCGTTTTAAACACGACTTTCCAAATAGTTCAAAGTGAAGCCATTCTTGGAGTATTTCTGAAAATATTATGGTTACAAAGTCCATCTTATCCAGGGTTTAGAAAATAAGAAAAGCATCTACAAGTAGCACATACGTGAACGGATTGACAAAGGACCCCTCCCCCGAAACAAGTTGTTAGTCCTATAAAATGTTCACTATGATATCCATACACTGACATTTTAGAGCCATCTGTCAACCCGATGAGAGCTCAGAAGGAACCACCCTAAGAGGTTGTCCTGAGTACGTAGGGTTGGTCTGAGGCAGTTCCTCCGTCCAGCCCTCCGGAGCACTCTTTTCTTTTGATTCCATCCATGTTATTGATTTCCTAAAAGCTGATTGCTTTTGGGTAAAGATACCTTCTCCTTTAGCCTCTGCACCAAATTTTAATTGACAACTGTGCTATATTTATTTGAAATCCAATAAAAAAAATTTTTTTTATTTTATGGAAATGGCATTTTGCTGACATGAATGTCTGTGCATCTCCCAAATGCTTGGTGCTTAAGGAGGCAAGAAGACGGCATCCATCCAGTGGAACTGGAGTTACAAATCATTATGAGGGGCTGGGAACTGAACCTGGGTCACCTGCAAATGCCGGGTGTGCTCTTAACCTCTGAGCCATCCCTGCAGATTGTTCCTGCTTGCCTAAATGGACACTACCTAATATATAGGTACCACAGAGGTATGAATGTACCCTCCACCATGTGTATGCATGTGCTACTGTGCATGTGATGTGTGTGTGTGTGTCTGTCTGTCTGTCTGTCTCTGCACCAGTGTATTCAATTCTTTCAGTTTGTCATGTATCTCAGTTTCTTCCAAGTAATGGATACTTTGGAGATGTATGCTCTTCTTCAGTCATGTGATTAGAACTCTACCATTCATTCGAAAGTTTCGATGTCTATCAGTTACCCAGAGTGCTGCAGTCAACAGGCTGCATTGCACATTACATGCTTGTTCAGATAGAGTTGTAGGATGACATGGAATTTCTGGATTGCTCTAGATTTACACATTTGTATTAAGGACCCCGCCTCTGCCTTGTGGCCTACTTCTGGTAACTAGGTCAGAGTTGTTATTTTCCATGTGGAAATTCCTTGTCTTTTTTCTCAGCTATGCTCTAATCTCCAAAGAACTAAACCTGACCTTTTCTGTGATCACAGCTACCTACACAGACACAAAACAGACAGACAGACAGACACACACACACACACACACACACACACACACACACTACACACACACACACACACACACACCACAACAATTAAATTACATGTAAATTTCCTGCCAGGTTCTTTTGCCACCTTGCCATCTCCCAACAGACTCTACTGGCATCTGTTTGAGTCTTGAAATGGTTTCTTCACCTTATTCCAGTTCCAAGTCTGTGTGTCTGCTGGGATGTCTAGTTGTAAGCACTGAAACTCATTGTTCCTATTTGCATCGACTTCCATCTGTTACCTGGATGTGAATACCATTTTACCTGCGAAACAGGATTGTTTGTACCTGGAAGGAATTTCTAGAAAGTAGAGTGAGAATTGCAAGTGATTCCTCAATGTAGCTTCTAGTTCGGTCCTGTGATAAGGGCTTCATGTATGTTGTGATGTACTTATGTATCTGAAGACTAGAGGATATAGGGATTTAAATTGTCCTGCCTGGTTTTATGTCAGCTTCACACAAGCTAGAACATTTGAGAAGAGGGAAACCTCAATTGAGAAAAATGTATCCATAAGAATAGACTATAGGCAAGCAAACCTGTAGAACATTTTTTAAAATTAATGATAGTTGACAAAGGACCCAGTCCATTGTGGGTAGAGACACCCCTGAGCTTGTGGTCCTGGGCATCTTTGATTCTACAAACCTTTAATCCCAGCACCTAGGAGGCAGAAGCAAGTAGATTTCTGAGTCCATCCTAGTCTTCACAGTGAGTTCCAGAACAACAGAGCAACAATAGTAAGATCCTGTCTCAACAAACAAACTAACAAACAAACAAGAAGTAAAAAAAATGGAAGGAAGAAATTAAAAAGAAAAAGAAACAGACAAACAAAGGCTGAGATACACAAGTACAAGACAGAATGCAGCTCCATGGCCTCTGCATCAGCTCCTGCCTCCAGGTTCCTGCCCTGTGTAAGTTCCTGTCCTGACTTCCTCCAGTGCTGGACTGTGATGTGGAAATATAAGACAAATAAACCCTTTCGTCCCCAAGTCACTTTGGTCACCATGTTCAGTCACAGCAATAAAAACTCTAAGACAAATGATTTACTAAGGTTAGAAATGAGACTTAGCATTAGGTTGGGAAAAGCAGTGAAGAAGAATAGAGAAGCAGATGTAAACGGTGTTCATATCCAATTTCATTTTAAACAAAGAGAAAGGGGTACTCCGGTGCTAGAAAGGAGGGACCATGGAAGTCAGTGGTTTCAAATGAAGATAACAGAAACTCCCAACATCTTGATCCCGAGAGAGACTCAAGAAACAGCTACCGTGACATCCTGAGATCAGTTCCTCATCCCCACGACAGAGATCTCAGAATCCGTAAGGTCAGAAGCAGAACTGAGATCTCAGTGCTGTGCAGGGGTGGAAGTACATTCTATAAGCCCAGCACTCAGGTCACCAAGAAAGGAGGAGTGTGTGCTCTGGGCCAGCCTTGCCTCATACTGAGCACAAGAAAAGCCAGTGTTAAAAGTTACTTTTAAAAAAAAGCCCAGTATATTTGTCTAAGACTACAAACACATGCCACATATGTACACATATATGTATATACAGGCTCACACATATCTCTGGAAGAAAAATGGACCCTTATAATCATATTGCTAAAATCCCCCCCCCCCAAAAAAAAACAAATTCTTTTTATTTTTCCTGTTTGTTTTGATTTTGGTTTTGGTTTTTTTGTTTTCGTTTCGTTTTGTTTTTGTTTTTGTTTTGTTTTGTTTTTGAGACAGAGTTTGTGTAGCCCTGGCTGTTTGGTAATTCACTCAGTAGACCAGGCTGGCCTCTAACAAAGAGATCTACCTGCCTCTATCTGTTTAGTGCTGGTATAGGCTGTGCCAACATGCCCAGCTTTTGAAACAAAATGCTTAAAGTATCTATTTAGTAAAGACTAGGAAATTTATTTTAAAGCACATGTATCTATTTAGTAAAAACTAGGAAATTTATTTTAAAACACATTATAGATTGTTGCCAGGATGTTGTACATAATGTCATTGTTCTAAACAGTTTTGCTTGTTCTGTAGACTACTGTGTCCTCTGCATTTAAGGAGGTCCAAGATAACTACCTCATTGTTGCAGGCTCAGTGATGGAAAGATCTTGTTTCCAACTCCCTTGGGTTGCTACTATAACAGAGGCCCAGACCTTAGGCCCCTGATCTTAGCACAACTGTCTCCATGATGGAAGTACCATTCAGGCCGTAAAACTCAGTACATAGCCAGCACCACCTGCCAAAACTAAAACAAAGACCTAAAATACATCAAAGTTCACAGTTCTGGAAACTCTCTAACTGTACTAACCTTGCCTTTTGTCATCTGTAGTTCTGCTTCTGGCTAACTGTCTATGTTACTTGAAGTACGTCGACTCAGAATATGATTTTTGTTCTTAAGAGCTCACCCTGAGAAAGGCTCAGTGCTACCTGAGTATCCCAAACACCTAGCATATGTATCTCTTACAGGGGACTCACGTCACATCCCAGGAAAACTCTGAAGTTTAAGAAACTTGGTTGTGAAATGTATGGATATTAAAAAGACTAAGTAGGCAAGATGAAATTGTTTATGAGCACAGAACGAGGAAGCAACGGGGACCAGTTTGTTAGTCAGCCACTAAAATGGGAGATTGCAGATATCTTATCTGCTACCATGTGGCTAAACGTGGCAGACATTTGGCTAAGTGAAAGAAGAGATATCTGGAACAGCTACTGAGTATCGGTTTAGGGGTAAAGAGTAGAGTGGAGTGTCTAGTGGTTAATAGCTTATGTTTAATGGCTACTGAGTATCGTTTAGGAAGATGAAGAGCTCCAGAGACAGATGGTTGTGGCAGCTTCCATGTTGGCACACCACTGTAAACATGCTTAGGAAGTTACACGTTGTGGTGATTTGAATAAGAATGGTCCCATTGGCTTATATAATTGGACAGTTGGGGATAGGAGCTGTGGCCTTGTTAGAGTAAGTGTGTCACTGGGGGTGGACTCTGGGGTTCCATAAGTCCAAGCCAGGCCCAATGTCTTCTTCTCTACTTCCTGCTACCTGTGGATCCAGATGTGGAACTCTCAGTTACCTCTCCAGCACTGTCTGCCTGTGTGCCACCACGCTGCTGCTGCTTTCCTTTCTCCTTCTCCTTCTCCTTCTCCTTCTCCTTCTTCTCTTCTCTTCTCCTTCTCTCCTTCTCCTTCTTCTTCTTCTTTTTTGAGAATAATATAGTTTATTATCATAACTTTGGATTGCCTGCCAGGCTGACTTGGATGGTAAAAATTATTGCTGAACTTAGTACCAATTTTAGCTACAGGATAAAGGAAATTTAAGCTGAATTCATAGAACAAGTTTATTCCTTGCTGCTCATTGGTACAAGAGCTTGAAGAGACTGTTCATGCCACCATGCTTCTACTATGATGACAGTGGACTAAACCTCTGGGTTATGAGCCAGACCCAACTAAATGCTTTTCTTTAAAAGAGCTGCTGTGGTTATGGTGTCTCATAGGACACTTACTAAGACACATTTTAGGTATATTTTACCACCACCACCACCACCACCACAACAAACAAACAATAATAATAATAATATGATGATGATGATGATGATGATGATTTTCAAGGAGGAATGTATGACTGGAAAGTATAAGAATTCTTCTCCCAGGATCTTTACTATGGTCTCATAAAACTGAAGCACTTCTGGGGGAATGGAGTGTGGGTGAAAATGACTATATGATATACATGTATGAAAATGTCAAAGAATTAAAAAGTGGAGGAAACACTCTAAAGTACTTTCCTAAAAAAAAAAAAAATCCAAATAAATTGGCTTAATGATCTTAAAAACTCAGGTTTTAAGTAGGAATGATAGCACATACCTGTAACCTTGAACTTGGGAGGAAGGTCAGAAATTCAAGGCCAATCTCTGCTACTTGAGCTCAATGCCCTAGGGGAGGGGAGCGGGAGCCCCTCAAAGATTTAGTCACAGGCTTCAGGTTAGAAATGTGTTGATGTGTATTTATTCTGTGATGTAATTGTTTATCTTAGGGAAGGGGTCTATCCTTGTCATAGATTAAGTATGGGAGTCAAAGGATAACTTTCAGACATCAATTCTCTCCTTCTACCACCCAAGGATTGAGCTCGGGGTATCGGTCCTGGCAGCAAGCACCCTGACCTGCCTAACCATCTTGCAGGCCCTTATTTCATTTGTCTGCACAGGTTAGGAAGTACCCACTTAACTAGTCTTAACTAGACATAGGAGGAAAATCCTATCACTAGGACTGTTTTCAACAGGATGTCTTTGCAGTGACTACAGGCTATCCATATCATATATCCATATCATTTGGAAGACTTCTTCATCCAAAATAAGTGAGCAAATCAGTAAGTACAACATTGGAGTGCTGTGTGCGACCACCTCCATGCTCTTGTCAAGGGGCTGAGTTTGCCTCCTTCCATGTGTAAACCCACAAGAGGATATGTAGCATGACCCAGATCCTCAGCAAACAAGCCCCACTGCTCTTCCAGTGTTCATCATTATTGCTTTCTAAAAGAGCTCCGTTCGTCATACATTAATCTCTAGTTTTCCGAAGCCTTCTTCCTTAAATTCTCATGTGCAGCCTTAGATTTAACAGGCTTTGCCTCTGAGACGATTTAACCAGCCAATAGCATGCTATTTTTATTCCTGCTTGAGTCAAGTTCTCATACCAAACTCCACAAACCCTGATTCCAAAACTCATCTTTGCAACACCAAGGTTTTCAGCAAAGGATTACATTTCACTGAATTACTTTTCTATAACTAAGCTCAGTCCTCTCCTCCCTCTCTCCTCTCCCTTCTCCCTCTCCTCTCCCTCCCCTCTCCTCTCCCTCTCCCTCTCCCTCTCCCTCTCCCTCTCCCTCTCCCTCTCCCTCTCCCTCTCTCTCTCTTCCCCCCCTCTGTGGGTGTAAAGGCAGAGAATAGATTGAAAACAACCTTACAACAAGTATCCACCATAAATATCCAAAGCAACAAGTGGGTATAGGTTGCTAATGTCTGTTTGTGGTTTTGAGGGCTATGCTGTGCTGGTGAAGTTGCTGCTTCTCTTGTAAAACTATGTCCAATTTTTCTGTAAAAATAAATTACTCATTCATTTCCCATATCACATTTTCTGTGCTGTTCAATAAATACCTAGCAAAGTCCTGTATTAGAATGACAATGTTGAGTGGTGGTGGTGTACACCTTTAATCACAGCGCTCAGAGGCAGAAGGAAGTGTATTTCTGAGTTCGAGGCCAACCTGGTCTACAGGGTGAATTCCAGAACAGCCAGGGCTATACAGAGAAATCCTGTCTTGGGAAGAAAAAGCCCAATAACAACATCAACAAGAAAAAAAGAAACAACAGACCTCAGACACACACAATAGACAAGTGACAGACAGAATACAGACCACAGAAAGAGACACAGAGAGAAGATACAGGGAGACAAGAATATTCAGATTTGGACTCATTCATGCTATAAACTACTTCAAGAAGAAGAAATTTTTAATTCTTTAATGCAACATGAATCTGTGATATCATAAATAAGCATTTATTTAAAGTGAGGATTAGCCACATACATTCTGATCTGTTATGTAGGCACATGTGTGATCTTGGCTTGGAAGCTACTGACCCCTACATCAGAAGGTCTGACTCTCTAAGTTAACATTGCAGCATAGCTAGCTGCAAAATGCAAACAGCACTATTACAGGTGTTCCCACCCTGTGTCCAACTTGTCACTTCCCTGGGTACACTTTATAGGTTCAAAGGCACATTCATCAACTCCTCACGCATCATCCCAGGGTATTTGATATGTCATCACAGTAAGTCTGTGTATGCACGGCCATGCACCAGCCAGTGGGAATGGCCGGTGGCCACTGAGACCATTCTTCTCACTGCAGTACAAATTCTAATGATGCAAATGATCAGATCTCAGGCTCTAATTCAATTATCTGACACCTCAAAACTGTTTACCTTCATAGAATATTGCAATCCAGTAATTTTTGTTACTTTTTCCCACTTGGCTGTGCACCTAAGCTACTGATTTCGTTTTTAGTTCTATAGGTAGCCATGATGATATTATTTGATATTATAGTGGAGCAATTTCCTGCCTTATTGCCATTTTTAAAAAAATCAACCTTATTTTTAATGTCTTCTACATGCTATTTAACTGTTTTCATGATATGAGTTTCTCCTTTAAACATGTACAGTTAATTTGAAAGGGAGAAGGAATTTCTTAAAGGCATGGGAAATAGCTAATATGGTATTGTGTATGCTATATTATTGACATTTCATGCTTGACAACTCAACTTGATATGCTTGGCTGGATAACAGAGCAGCTACCATAAGGAGTGCAGCGGGTCAACGCTCTCCACAATGTGTTCTGTAGAACTCCTCAGGTTTCATAAAATGTTCCTACTCAGGTTTCATAAAATGTTCCTACTTGCTATGCCTCAAAGGGTTCCTTTATCCAAAGAACTTGGGAAACAGGGAGATAAAGAGAGTAAATGGGTCTATTTATAGTACGACTTTTCTGTGTGTAGCAAGTGAAGAAAGGAGATTTTATCAATGCAGGCACTGGGTGTGGGAACAGATAACCATGTTCTCAAGTCCATCTTCAGAATACAGACATACACTTTGTGTTTGGAAGAATTTGGAGCCTGGGCAAAAGGGATGTGTAATCAAGCAATCTTGACCAAAGTAAAAGTTTGGTATCCTTTCCCTCCCCTCCCTCTCCTCCCACCCGTATTTTGGCTCCAGTCCTGGAAGGTGATTGACTAAAGAAATTGCCATCATTGTCATCTGTTTCCAATAAGATGATCATGTCTGTACCCAGGCTATAAGTGTGTGTGTGTGTGTGTGTGTGTGTGTGTGTGTGTGTGTGTGTGTGTGTGTGTGTGTATGATGCATATGACATATGTAGTGTCAAGGAAGATGTCTGTGTCTGCTCGGTGATCTTTTCCTTACTAAGACAGAGTCTTTCACTGAACCTGGAGCTAGCTAAGGTTAGCTCCTTCCTCTGACTCCCACAGCATTGGGGTTGCAGGCATTTAGGGCCATACTTGATTGTTATTTTATTTTTATGTAGATGCTGGAGATTTGAACTCAGGTCCTCATGCTTGTGCAGCCACCTCCCCAGTCCCTTTAGTATTACCCTGTAACACCTTTACTGAAGTACCAGCAGGCATCATTCAGCTCTAAGAGTCAAGAATGGCTTGTGGTGTTTCTAGCATGTGTCTGCACCTCTTTCTAAACACCAGACAGGAGTGGTATTGTATAAAACACATCTTGAGAACTATTGGACCGGCAGGTGAGCTCTTGAACAAAACACAGTCTTGGATGGCATAAAGTTAGGTGACATCATGACCTAACATATTTTCAAGATTTTCAAGTGCCACATTGAGAATTTTCATTAAAGTTTCTAATATGTTAGACAGTCAATTTTTAATATTATATTGTTGTTCTTTGAAATATAAATGTATTAATTACATCAGTTCATGGGAGTCAATGTATTTCTATAACTGCATACACGGTACATTGGTGTCCATCCACATGTCTTCTCCTCTCAACTCTGTCCCCTACCCTGATTGTCCTTTCCGGTCCCTAGAAGATCCCCTCGGTCTCCTCCTGTCCCCTCCCCCTTTCTTGTGCCATTTCTAGTGTCTACTATTACATTTCTCTCTTCTATAAATGTCAGAACGTCATTTTTTTTTCCCTTCTGAAGCCTTTTTCATTTAACAAAACCACCTTTACTTCTATGCATGTGGTTGCCAACAAGAGGATTTCATTCTTCTCTTCTTTAAAAAAAAGGTTTATTATTGTTGCCGTTCTTGGGAAAGGTGAGCGTGAGGAGTGTGGCTATATGTACACCATGGTGCCATTGTGGGTTTCAGAGAACAAATTTTGAGAGTTGGTTCTCCTTGCCCAAAGGGTCCTGGGAATTGAACTCAGGTCATCATCAGGATTGTACGGAAAGTGTTTTTATCTGCTGTATTATCTTTCTGGCCTGGATTTCATTATTTTTATGACTGAGTAGTACTTTATTGTGCAAATAAATCAACCTTTTCTGTATCCATTCATCCCTTGATGGTGTTTAAACCAGCTCTGTATATTGACTGTTGAAAACTATGTTGTAATCAAGATGGAAGTGCAAGGATCTTTTAGGTATAAAGATCATGTCTCTTTGGGCATAGCAAGAAGTATAATTACTGGACCATACTCTAGCACTAGTTAATTCGACTATCGACTTTTGACACAGGGTCTTGACATGTAGCCCTAGGGGATCAGGCAGGCTCCAAACTTACAATGAATGACAATGATCAACTTGCCCCTACTCACAAGTGCCAGATTATAGATGTGAGTCACCACACTTGGCCAAATTGTCTATTCAGTTAGTTAAAACCATGTTGCTATTTAGACAAAGATCATGAAAGTGTGGCCTGTTCTGGAACTGAACTTCAAAGTGCCTATGAGTCCAAAATATGAGAGCAACTGCTGTGTGAGACTATCTAATGAGACAACACTGCAAGTGCCATTGTCATGCTTATTCATGCATAATGGGGAGTGGAGGTGGGGGCTTCTATTTTCCCTTGGACCAGACACAACACACATTCCAGTTGTGGCAGTATGACCACTAAGTGCCAGGAGTCTGGTGAAGGAGTTGGAAGTACAAGTCTGAGGCCTCTTCTCCATCTTCCTCTGCATACACTTCCTCTCTCTCTCTCTCTCTCTCTCTCCTCTCTCTCCTCTCTCTCTCCTCATCCCTGCGTGTGTGTGTGTGTGTTATGTGTGTGTTTAGGGGGTGGTAGCAGCAGCTTATGTAAATCATGAGGAAAGCATAAAAGCCAAACCTGGCAGGCTACGAATGGCAGGGCAAGAAGATGGAAAGCCAGCCCGGGTTCCCTGCAACTTCTTTGAGCTATGCACGAACCCTCAATTGCTTTGCTGTCGATGTTTTCTTATGAGACATAAGTTAAACTATTTGCTTAAGCTATCATTCATCAGACCTCTTGTCTTTGCAGCTGGAGCCCAATCCTTTGTCTTGATTAGGAAAGGGCAAACCTTGAAATAATAACTAGGTGGCAGGTAGGCCAAAAATCACGTGTCTGAACATTGCTGACAAAACAGTAGGATGAACTTCCCAGAGGGCTATTTGCTCTGAGCCCTAGGAAGCCTGTTGGGGTGTGTCCTAGTTTATACTGTACTAGTGCTGTGATAAACTCCCCAACGAAAAGCAGCTTGGGAAGGAGAGAATTGATCTTACAGGGTATAGTGTTCATCAAGGGAAGCCAGAGCAGAGCAGGAGCTCAAAGCAGATTTTGATTTTGTTTTGATTTGCATTTCCCTGAAGAATATTGAGCATTTCTTTAGGTGCTTCTCTGCCATTTGAGTTTGCTCAGTTGAGAATTCTTTGTTTAGCTCTGTACCCCATTTTTTAATCGGGTCATTTGGTTGTCTGGAGTCTAATTTCTTGAGTTCTTTGTATATAATTCCCCTTACCCTGTGGCTTAATTGTGCTACACCCTACAGCCTGAGTAGTGTTTTCTTTGACTTCCTCATCCAAAATTTTCACTACAGATGACACAGAGATGCCCCTCCTTTATGAAAGAAAAGAGAGTGGGATGTCTTGATTCTTGGCTGGGCATGGGCCTTTGAACTCCGACTCCCATTGGAGAAATGGCAGGTGTTTGGCCACGCCTCTGGAATCCAGGATTCTACACCTTGCAGACAGCCCTTCCCAGAGATGTTTGCATCACCATCCACACCTACAGGTAGAGGGCATGACTAAAGGCTTCAGCTCGAGAGATTTCCATATTAATGAGTTACCTAAAGGGGGGGGTGGGGGTGGGCGTAGCTAAATTAAGTTATTCCTTTTCCCAGCCCCTCCTCTTTCCCCCTTCCTATTTAAGTCAGGCCCACCATGATTTAGATTGGAGGGTGCACATTCAGATCCAACTACCACAGCATGGCAATGAAACTCTTGGAAATCCAGACTTCTCTAATTATTGGAACCTGCTGTTGTGGAAAGCCCCCCACCCCATGGGTTTCCACCGCAGTTTTTTTTCCCATAAGATATTAGCCCTCTATTGGGTGTAGGATTGGTAAAGATCTTTTCTCAATCGGTTGGTTGCAGTCTTGTCCTATTGACAGTGTCCTTTGCCTTACAGAAGCTTTGCAATTTTATGAGGTCCCATTTGTCGATTCTTGATCTCAGAGCATAAGCCATTGATGTTCTGTTCAGGAACTTTTCCCCTGTGCCCAGGTATTCAAGGATCTTCCCCACCTTCTCTTCTATTAGTTTCAGTGTTCTGAGTTTATGGGAAGGTCCTTTATCCACTTGGACTTGAGCTTTGTACAAGGAGATAAGGATGGATTGATTTGCATTCTTCTACATGTTGTCTTCCAGTTGAACCAGCACCATTTGTTGAAAATGCTGTCCTTGTTCCACCGGACAGTTTTAGCTCCTTTGTCAAAGATCAAGTGACCATAGGTGTGTGGGCTCATTTCTGGGTCTTCAATTCTTTTCCACTGATCTTCCTGCCTGTCTCTGTACCAATACCCGGTAGTTTTTAATCACTATTGCTCTGTAGTACAGATTCCTACCTCACATCAGTCAGAATGGCTAAGATCAAAAACTCAGGTGATCATCCTAGCAGATGCTGACAAGGATATGGAGAAAAAAGAACACGCCTCCATTGTTGGTGGGATTGAAAGCTGGTACAACCATCTGGAAATAAGTCTGGTGGTTCCTCAGAAAATTAGACATAGCATTACCAAAGGACCCAGCTATACCACTCCTGGCATATACCCAGAAGATGTTCCAACATATAACAAGGATATATGCTCCACTATGTTCATAGCAGCTTTATCTATAATAGCCAGAAGCTGGAAAGAACCCAGATGTCCTTCAACAGAGGAATGGATACAGAAAAATGGTACATTTACACAATGGAGTACTACTTAGCTATGAAAAACAATGACTTTGAGAAATTCTTTGGTGAATGGATGGAACTAGAAAATATCATCCTGAGTGAGGTAACCCAATCACAAAAGAACACACATGGTATGTATACACTCAATGATAAGTGGATATTAGCCAAAAGCTTGCAATATCCAAGATACAACTCACAGACCACATGAAGCTCATGAAGAAGGAAGACCAAAGTGTGGGTGATTTGGTCCTTCTTAGAAGGAGTAACAAAATACTCACGGGAGCAAATATGGAGACAAAGCATGGGACAGAAATTGAAGCAGGGGTTGTCTGGGGACTGTTCCACCTGGGTATCCATCCCATGTGCAGTCACCAAAGGTAGATGCTGATGTGGATGCCAGGAGGTACATGCTGACAGGAGCCTGACATAGCTGTCTCCGTAGAGGTCTGCCAAAGCCTGACATATACAGAGGCAGATGCTCACAGCTAACCATTGAACTGATCATGGGGTCCCCAATGGAGGAAACTGAAGGAGTTGAAAGGGTTTATGGCTCCATGGGAGAGCAACAATACCAACCAACCAGAGCTCCCATGGTCTAAACCACCAGCTTGGGAGCATATGGGGAGGGACCCATGGCTCCAGCTGAATATGTAGGGGAGGATGGCATTGTTGGGCATAGGTGGGAGAGGAGGGCCTTAGTCTAGTGAAGACTGGACTTCGAGTGTGGAGGAATTCGTGGGTGGGGAGGTAGGAGTGGGCAGGTGGTCGGGTCACATCCTCATAGAAGCAGGAGGAGGGGGGATGGGCTAGGGGGTCCCTGGGGAGGAATGGGGAAAGGGGATCACATCTGAAATGTAAATAAAATATCCAATAAAAAAATAAGGAAAAAAAATAAAAGAAACCTTGGAGGAACACTGCTTACTGACTTGCCCCTGCTGGCTTTCCCAGCTACCTTTCCTACACAGCCCAGGCCCACAAGCCCAGGAATGACACTACAATGTCTAAAGACAACAATGACTGGGGCCACCTGTAGGAAGCAAATTCTGTGATATAAGAGCTGTACTCTAAAATAAAGCTTTGGTAGCTGGGAAGGCTCATTATAGAAACAGCACTTATATGTTCAAATAGTAATAATGTTGTTGGTGGTTTTCTCTGTGTAGCCTTGACTGTCCTGGAACTCATTTTATAGACCAGGCTGGCCTCGGACTCAGTGATCTATCTGTCTCTGCCTCCTGACTGTTGGGATTTAATGTGTCCTCCACTGCTCTCCAACTGCCTCCTCAAATCTTAATCTCAAGTGTCAAACTCTAATATTAAATTTCTTTCCTGACTGAAACTCCACGGAACCGGAACGAATGCTGGGTAAGTCAGACTAGAAGGAAATCCATAAAGACAGAAGTGACAGAAGGTACTTAGCTTTCTCTAACACCAAGTTCAAGCTCAGCCTCTCCTCCCCAAGGTGTGTCACACATGAGGCCCTCCCCCCTGTTTGTGCAGAACCAATGGTGCAGAACCTGGGTTTCTCAGAATCACCATGCCTCAGCTGCATTAGAGGTCTTGGAGTTCCAGGAAGTTGATGGATACCAGGTGTGAGAGGCTGGTACCCAGGGGAGAAGTGAGATTTGTTTGTAAGAGTCCACAGATAATCCTGGAGGACTGCTCGGAGTATTTGCAGAAGTCTTTGCAGGGAGCTTAAGGGAGAGCTGGATGATGCAAAGTCCATGTGTCTGAAGGAACCTGGGCAAACGCTGTTTACACAGTCTCTAGCTACACACCTGGGCCCTGGTGCTCACAGCTTGAGTCCTTTGTGCCTCCTCCCCCAACAAGGGCTCTACAGAGCTGGAGGCTAAACCAGCTGTGTGGAAAGGTGACAGGATTAAGAAAGTCACTTTCTGGTTTCTTGTGGTTTTGCTCTTGCAGAAGGAGGCATGGCAGTGTGTGCCATCTTAGGCAACACTTTTAAAAATACAACATTTTTAACCTTTTTGAGAATTTATACATGCATATGGGATATTTGATCATATTCATGTCCCATTGTTCTCCCAGATTCCTCTCACATCAATCTCCCACCCCACTCCTTCCCAATCTGTCTCTCCCTCCTCCTCTCCCTCTCCCTCTCCCTCTCCCTCTCCCTCTCCCTCTCCCTCTCCCTCTCCCTCTCCCTCTCCCTCTCCCTCTCTCCTCTCCCTCTCCCTCCTCCTCCCCTCTGTCCCCACCCCTCTCTTTTATGGTTCACTGATTCCAGTTTGTGCTGCCCATATACGCATGGGTGTGGAGCCATCCGCTGGAGCATTGTAGACTTATTAAGGACCACACCTTAAATAAAACATTCTCTTCCCTCCCCCCAGAAGCCATCAATGGTCAATAGCTCCTGAGGTAGGAGTGGGATGGCGACATGTGAGCTCCTCCTCCCTCCATGCTGGAATGGAAATGTTGACTGGCTTGATTAGGTAACGTTTTTGATTCTTTAGTTTTAGGAGAAAACAGAAAGTGGTACTGAGAAACAGACCACTCAGAGCAGGCCCGGGCTCAGAAAGACCACAATTTCTGCTTGTCCAGCTATCATGTTCTCCAGTCAAGGTTGGTAGGATGCAAACCAGACACAAGGAAGAAACTAGGCAAGGGAAACAATGCCCTGCCATTTCTTCTTATAAACTGCAATATAACAGGGGGTGATCTACTGGACCTAGACTCATTACAATGGATTTACTGGGAAAATAAAAATTAAATCTAAAACCCAAATGGGAGCAATATTGAACTTGTTTGATTTATTCTCCCCTACTAACCCTTTCCTAACATAAACATGTGCACACAAGTATTTGTGTGCACACATTTACTGAGCAGTTCTCAACCCTGTCCAGTAATGGATCGTCTTAAAAGGGAGTGGTAGAGAAGGCAACCTTGGGGAGAGGACAAAGGGATTTGTAGAATAGCCTCATGGCCCCAGTCACTTGAATGTGGGTAAGTCACTCTGGCTTTCATTTGTAGTTTCCTTACATATGAAACACTTCCCAGTCTATCTCATAAATGTACTTTGATGAATAAATAATGTACATGCATATGCTGCCTAGTTTTTTGTCAACTTGACACAAGCTAGAGTCATCTGAGAGGAGGACACGGGTTACAGATGGTTGTGAGCTGTCTTGTGGGTGCTGAGACCTAAATTCCTGGTCCTCTGCTAGAACAACGATTTTAAAGTCATCTCTCCATCTCCTAGTAACAATTTTCCCATCTCAGTAGTACAGCTCTGGTACATATGTTACTCCCTTCCACTTCTGTGATCTCAGGAGGCAGAAGGTGAGCACTAAACTGTCGAGTGCAGCAGAATGTCTAGGCAGTGCTGGCTGAACTGTTTTCTGTGGTTATAAGGGTTCACTTCAGCGCTAGAGCACCCTCCCTGTGTGGGATGCAACAGCATGCCCAGAGTAAGATAACGAAATTAAAAAGTTTCTGGACCATGGTAAATCAAATAAAAGAAAAATTCCTTCAGACGCAGTGTAGTGTGAAGAGCTTGGAGCACAGCTGAGGTCTGTAATGCTCCTCATTCATTTCTATAGAAGACGTGGGGACAAGAAAAACAAAGTCTCTCCAGAAAAATTAATAAGAAAGAAAAGGAAATGTGATATTTCAAAGTCAAAGTCAGGAGATGAGCTAGCAAGAGATTAGGAGAAAAGAGATTCCTCCTTTTCCTTATTTACTCATTTAATTTTGAAAGGGAATCTCACTCTGTAGCCTGTGGCCCAGACTTGTCTCAAACTCACAGAGATCCTCCTGCCTTAAACTCCTGAGTATCAGGATTACAGCCAAGAACCACTGGATCCACCAGTGTTGAAAATGGACCACTAAGAACATGGTGAGATTGACTCAACAAAGTTAACAAGATCCACGACTCCAGTAACACTATCACCACTTACTAATTCCTAATTGATTCATTAATTAATTCCTTACTGTGTTCTACATATTTACCCTTGTACCCATAGATAGTGTAGGTCTCACCTCTCCTCAAAGAAATATCTCTTTGCCACAGTGGGAGACCATTACAGAAAACCACAATAGATCAAACTACAAAGAGCAAGTATGGTACTAGCTCTGGGTGATAACATCTGCAAGCAGCTCCTGCACCAGGGCTCAGGGAACTTAGTGGAGAAGTGGGGTGGAAAGGGTCTAAGAGGCAGAGGAACAAGACATTCACTGTGAGATTGTATCCCATAGAAGATGCCCCCGTCGTCTCAGTTACTGATTTATTGCCGTGACAGAGCACCATGATCGTGGTCACTTATAAGAGAAAGCATTCAACTGGTGGCATGTTTACAGTTTCCGAGTGTTAGTCCACTACCATCATGGCAGAGAGCATGGAACCAGGCAGGCAGGCCTGGTGCTTGGAGAAGTAGCTGAGAGCTCACATCTGAATCAAAGGTTGCAAGCAGAGAGAGATACCGGGCCTGGACTTTTGAAATCTCAAAGCCCTATCCTAATAACACATCTCCTCCAACAAGGCCACAATTTTTTTTATTGGATATTTTATTTATTATTTATTTATTCATTTATTTATTTATTTACATTTCAAATGTTATCTCCCTTCCTGGTTTCCCCTCTTCCTGCTTCTATGACAGTGCTCCCAGACCCACTCCCACCTCCCCACCCTGACATTCCCCTACACTGGGGCATCGAGCCTTCACAGGACCAAGGAAGGTCACACTTTCTAATCTGTGACAAAACAGTTCCACTCACTGTTTTTTGTTTTTTTTGGAGGCAGGGTCTCTTCACGTAACTCTGTTAGTCCTGGAACTCATTATGTAGACCAAGCTGGCTTCAATCTTACAGACATCTACCTGCCTCCACCTTCTGCGTGATGGGATTAAAGGCGTGTGCCACCATGCCTGGAAGTTCCACTAACTGTGGACTAAGCATGCAAACACATGAGCCTGTGGAGGTCGTTCTCATTGAAACCATCACACAGATGACGTCTCATCAACAGTGCTGCCTAAACAACACTTGAGCAAGGCCAATACCAATAGACATGATGACACGGAAGGGGAATTCTCACAGGTCCCTAACCCTATACAAAGGGTTAAGGTCCTTTTCTGGTCTCCAAGGCACTAGGCGTGATAGTGGTGCACAAACATACATGCCAGTGAAACACACATACAAATTAATAAACAAATAACATATATATACAGGTAACTGAAAAACTGCTCAGAGTAAGAAAATAGCCTTCTCTAAGGAAGAGCCTCTCATGTTGGCTATCCAACACCAGTGCTCATCCCTGAAATTATATATCTATAAATAATATTACAAAGACTGAAGAAGTTGTGCTTATATATTTAGGGACACACATACACACACAAACACACATGCACACACACACGCACATACACCCATAAAGAAAAGGAAGCCGTCAGTTTGAGAGGGAGGGTACACAGGAGGGCTTAGAGGAAGGAAGGGAAAGGGGAAATGCTGCAATGATATTAATATCTCAAAAAAACAAAGATAAAGAAATTAATTTGAACAGTGTAGTGCAAAAGCAATTGAAAATGAGAGCCACACGGTAAATCTGGGAGAGAGGAAGTACGAAGGGACTGGTCCTCCACTGACTGAGCTGGCCCAGCACCTAGAAGAAGGGTATTTACTGCTGATAAAACACATACAGGAGATATCAGCCCTGAGAAAAAGTTCCATATGGGAAGAGCGTGTACAAAAAAACTGCATTCAACAAGTTTAGGACAGTAGGCTAGGGCTGTAGTTCATTTGGGAAGTGGAGGCAGGTGGATTGGAAGTGCAATGTCATCCTTGGCTATATAGTGATTTTGAGGCTATTCTGGGCTATTTGAGACACTGTCTCAAAAAACAGAATAAACAAAAAGTTACAACAGTAGAAACTTTTTGCTTTACAATAATCCCAATTGGAAAAAAATGCTATACATGTAAATTTTTCAATCAGAATTTCCATCATTAAATGGATAGAAGTAAGAAATAAAATAATGGAAATTATATATTTTTACACTGACACAAACTCTTCTATTCCCCATCAACTGTGGTCTCTGTTGGGTCTTGTGGTACATGCCTATAAGCCTACCATTTGGGAGGTGGAGGCAAGAGGTTCAGAAGTTTGAGGATAGTTTGTACTATATACTGTGTCCTATCTTAAACACACTCCCAACACACAAACACACATACAAATAATAAAAGAAAACTTAAAAATCTTAGGTCTCCACACAGCCAGACTTTCAGCAGGGTTCAGGGGTATCCCACAGAAGAAGGGGAGGAAGGAGGAAGGACTGTAGGAGCCAGAGTGGTCAAGGACACCACAAGAACAAGGCCCACAGAATCAACTGACCAGAGATCATAGGCTCTCAGAGAGACTGAAACTGCTATCAGGGAGCATATATGGGTCTGAACTAGATCCTCTGCATAGATCTTATGATTGTTGGTTTGGTGTTCTTGTGGAACTCCTAACAGTGGAAGTATGGAGTATCTGACTCTTTTGCCTGCCCTTGGGACCCTTTTCCTTCTACTGGCTTCCCTCATCCAGCCTTGATACAAGGGTTTGTGCCTGGTCTTACTGTAACTTGTTATGCCATGTTTGGTTTATATTCCTGGAAGTTGTTTGTTTGTTTTTGAAAAGCTGACTCCTATCCTTGACTGTGAAATTGCTTCAGGCTGCTAATATGTCCTCCTATATTAGACTTAATTATTTTAGAGGAAATGGTGATTCAAGGCCCCTACTGTATTGGAAAGGCACGGGGAAGTTGCTCTTAACCCTTGCCAGTCTTAAAATTGTGGAAATAAAATCTATCTTAGAAACCAGTAGCACATGTTTTCATGTTTCAAGACCAGAGTAGTAGAACCTAGTACTGATAAAGCTGTCCCTGCACTTATAACCAAGAGCAGATCCTTTACGGCAACCCACAAGATCTTTAATAGATGCATGAGGGTTGATTAGATAGCTCAGCAGGCAAAGGTTCTTGCTGCCTAGCCTGGCCCCTTAATCTCAATCCCTGGGACTCCCGTAATGGAGAGAATCAACTACTGCAAGTTGTCTTCTGACCTCCATTCTTGCATCATGGTGTATATAAACACACACACACACACCACCACCAGCAGCTAATAATAATAATAATAATAATAATAATAATAATAATAATAAAATAATACTTTAGAGATACTCAAACTCTTTCAGCCTGGCTGTGCAGGACCTTCTGGTTTTCCATTGTAACCTCTTATGCTGTCCTGCTGAAGGAGCCAAGACTTCCCTTGAATGTCCCCTCTCTCTGCACTGCCAGGTGATAGACAGTGGCAACTCACTTCTCCACAAGAATGGTGAGAACTTGAGAGTTTCTGGTAGTTAAGAGATTAGAAAGAAAACATCTCACTAAGAGTGACTTGTACTCTACAGTCTCTGAGTATCCACTCTCAGTCTGTCTCCTTCTCTGCCTCCTTGTGGGCTTCTTGTAGCGTGCATGTCTAAGGAGTCTCCTGGGGAGTACTCTGGGGGTGGAGCTAGCAGTGCTAAAAGGTCACTGGGGAACTAGACTCCTGGATGTCAAAGGAAGTCCCTGGGATTGACGGGAGAGCTCTCCCACTGACAGTTCTGATGGGCTCTCCTGTGAATGGGAACTTCAAAGCCTTTCCTTAGAAGGGTTAACTTTGGATTACTGAGCTAGAACCCATACCAAGGTCTTACTTAGTCATGGGCTGAGGCTCCTAGAGAAGTACAGAAGGACCATGCATGGCCTTGATTCAAAAACTGAGCTGGCCTGAGTGTCTTAGCTGGAGGCTGGCAGCTGGGTACATTCTTGCTGCTGAACAGCCTTTTCTGAAGAGCATTCACATTTCTGCCACTCAGTGCTTCTTTCTTCCTGTTCTTCCATGGTCCCCGTGTATCTGTTGTATAAATCTGAATCTGTGCCTGCCTAGAGGCTATCTTGTGTATCAGTCCCTGTGGTGGCTATTCCTGGTTGTCAACTTGACTATATCTAGAATGGACTACAATCCAGATTTGGAAGGCTCACCTGTGATCCTGATATTGAGGCATAGTGGTTATAAAAAGCTTAGGCCCAGACAAGGTAGTACATGCCTTTAATCCCAGGAGACTGAGGCAAGCCCCAGATCCAGGTGTGTCGATACACACTTATAATCTGGGCCATACCTTCTGCTGGAGACCTACATAAGGACATTGGAAGAAGGAAGGCTCAGTCTTCTTCACCTGCTGGCCTTGTGGGACTGAGCAACTGCTAGATCCTTGGACTTCCATTCACAGCTGCTGTTGTGTAGGGCCATGAAAGGGGTCTTGGTTTTTGGTAGAATTGCTGGCTGGAAGTAGCCCAGAGACCCTGCAAGGGATGGGTATTTATTGTGCCACACTCCCAGAATCCAGGCTCCTAACACTTGGCGTAGAACTCCATTTGACCTGCACTGTTCAGTCACGTAGGCAATGCAGCCCCTTCCAAAGAACACAGGTAGAGGGCGTGACTTCAGGCCTCAGGCCCTAGAGAGATTTACATACTAATGAATGCCAGAGGGCAAAGCCAATTAAGCATTCTTCCCCAGACCCTTCCCCCTTTTCCCTCCTTATTTAACTCAGATCTGCCCTGAGTTTCACAGGGGTACTGCAAGATCCATCTACATCCACCATGAAAATGAACCCTTTTGGAACTATGGACTTTCTTGTATCTTTGGGGCCCGCTGTGGGGAAATGTGGAGAAGGCCTTTAATGACCCTCTGTAGTCGAAGCTGCCACACCTAACTTCCTGCCTGGAGGACCTCTCTGTGTTCCAGCCACAGGGACCCACAACTTCAAGCAAGCTAGCCAGGCCACCGAGTCTGCTAAGCAAGTACAGTAATGAGTCTCTCCCTCGTGGCGCTGCCGGGGCCTCTTTCTTCTCTCCCCTCCCCTTGTTTCTCTCAGCTGTGGACCGGCTGGTCACGCACCCACACATCCCCAGTCTTGGTCCTTCCTCAGCCTCTCAGCAGCGTCTGAGAGCCCAAGGGCTTGAGACCAGTTGGTTCCCGGCAACCTCCTGGCTCAGGGATCCCCAATCCAAGAGCTCTGTGCTCCCGCAGAACTTCAGACTGGGTGAGAACTGTGCCCCCCCCCCACCAGCTCAGTGCCCACCGGGTGCCATGCACTGAGTGAACTCAGTCAAGACTCCCGAGCTCCAGTCTCTTTGGAGCCGTGGGAATCACAACAGCCCAACAAGATTCAAAAACCCATGCCCATGCCCATGCCCATGCCCATGCCCACGTGTGAGCTAATCATTTTCCCACACTGCTGACCATTGTTGGGTTAGTTGGACTACAGACTGTAAGTCATCAACAAATTCCTTTACTATGTAGAGACTACCCATAAGTTCTGTGACTATATAGAACCTGGACAAATACAGTCCCCAGGTCTGTGTTTGTTTTTGTGTGTCTTATGTGCTTGTCCCTAACTCTGGGTACTCACTGGAAACCATCAATCATGGTACAGCATTACCTTGTCTCCACTATCTTCAAATGGGGCACATGTTGGTCTTGGAGTTGCTATATAGATAACCTAGACCTGACCTTCGAGTCTCCACCTCCAGAATGACGGGATAATAGTCTGTATCACCACCCTAGCTTGATGTGGTGCTGGGGACCAAATCTAGGGCTTGATGCATACTACACAAGCATCTCACTGACGGAGCTACATTCCCAGCCTGACTCCAGAAGTCAGGCACAGAAGTTCTGTGAGAGTTAGAATGCTAAAACATTCTACAATGTATTCACAATAAGCCTGATCCCCACCTGCATGAGTGAAGAACATTAACAATTCCTCACCCAAGGCACTAAAGTGTGACTGGCTTAAATACACTCATAGTAAACTCAGAGCCACCAATGCTGTGTCAGTGTCTCACTAAGGAAAAAAGTCCAAGCACTTCCTCTTGGTGTCATTTAAGGAAGATGAAGCCAAGATTTGAATTTGTGGCTTCTCTCTCCCCATTCTTCCATGGTCCCCGTGTGTCTACTGGATGAGTCTGATTCTGTACCTGCCTAGAGACTGTCTTGTGTATTTGTTCCCATGTCTTTGTTTACTCTTCTGTGTGTCCCTAACAAAGGGCTTTATTCTCTCTTATGGAACAGCACAGAAAGCACCACATCAGGAAAGAATGAGGGATGTTTTGCAGAGAACTTTAATGGAGTTTTTTTTTTTAAAGGGATGAAGTCACTGGCTCCAACTGGCCCAGATAACAAACAAACACACCATCAAGTAATATTGGAATGGTGCCTTCAGAGTTTATGGTGGATGTTCACTTTATAAGGCCACTTTCAGCTTATTTTCTATTTACAGCAGATGGTTATCACAACACACACACAAACACCCACGTGTCATTTAGGGTTGGGGTAGGAAAAGCACATGACTTAAGATGACAGCTATATATTAGCTTAGATTGTAGAAGTTGATTTCACTGGAAATCCAAAGCAAGTAAGGTTGGTTGTTATACTGTCCTCTTGAAGGCAAGTGAAACAGTTTGAGTACACATTAGGATGACAATTGTAGGTGTGTTATTAACTCTGGCTGTGAGGTCCAGCAAAGGTTTCTCTTAAAATGGAAGAGATCTTTATCATAATGCATCTCTTCAACCTCCCATAAGAGTGTAACCTGTCCTATGACTGTTCTGACAAGCCCTCCATAGTCTAATGCCAACATATTGCCTCAATACTGATTATTGTATTTGCAAAGTACCACAGATCAGCATTGGATTCAAATGGCCGTCTGCCGAACTCTGTATAAACTCTAATCACTCACATGACCCTCAACTCAGAGGAGTTAAAACAGAAGGATCTAGCTACATTTGAGGACCCTTTATTCAAAGAAGAATGTGTGGGAAAAAGCTTTGAGATTTACTTTTTATGTAAACTCAAGGAATTATCTTCATGGGGCCAAATATTCATAATGTCTGAGAAATTCTAGACTGAACTCACTTTCTACTGAATGTTAACTTTCATGTGACTTCGAACAGTAATCAATAGGAACAGAGTTTAACAGAACACTTCAAGTATTGTCTGACATCCCATCTTTTCTCCCTCAACCCCCAAGACAGTCTTTGGTAGCCTTGTGCCTCAGTCCCATGGTCTTCTCCTTTCAGCATCCTGAATTCTCAGATTACACGTGCTCACTAACATGCTCAGTCTAATATTCTTCCCTATATGTGGTTGATAGTGTTAGCACTGAACTCCAATTCATTTTCCCTAAAAAATATTAGAAATAAGACTATTTGAAACTCAAAATCTGCTTTCTTGAAACAATAGCATTACCTTTCCCAGGTGAACTAACAAAAGATAAAGGACCTGAACCTCTAAGTAGTTGTGTCTTTCTTCTACTGTAAGATATACTTATTGATAATACATGTTTCAAAACATGTTCAAGTCAGCAGATTATTCACCTGTCTTCATAATACAAATCAATATGGCTGGTTAGGTGTAAGAATCTCCAAATGGGAACATAAATAATTCAAAAGAATAAAGGAGTAGGGGCTTAGATGATGGCCTGAAGGGAAAGGCTAGAGGAAATTCCAAGTTCTCTTTTTGAATTTCAGTCCCTCCGTCTTTAATTATTTGGTCTCTTTCAATTACCTGCCAAACATAAGCTCAGGCTGGGGGGCATGTTGAAGGGCATCATGGGAAACCTGCCCCTTTCCCTCTCTCTCTTCCTTGCTCTCTCTAGCTTCACCTCTCATCTCCATTTTCTTCCTCCATATTCCCTTCCATCCTAACCTCCTAATCAACTCCTCTGTCCTTCCCTGAGTTGCATCTTCCTTCAGTGTGTGTGTGTGTGTGTGTGTGTGTGTGTGTGTGTGTGTGTCCCCGTGCATGTTCATGAATCTTCACCTTCCACCTTACTTTGAGGCAGGGCTTGCTTTGTGTTTGCCTCTGTGTACAACAGTGATCTTTGGGGATTCTCCAGTCTCTGCTTCCATCTTACCATAGATGGAATGCATCCAGATTCTGTGGGCTCTAGAGATTCAGACTCAGGTTCTCATGCTTGATGGCAAGTGCCACTAGGACAACCCTCGGGTGTCTCTTTTTCTTTTGAGACAAGTCTTACTTTGTACCCATCATGCCTGTACACTCATCACAGCCCACGAGTTTCAGCCTCTCCAGTGCTGGGATAACAGGTGTGAGTCCCCATGTTGTTTATATGTGTCTTTCACATTCACCTCATGTTTATTTGTATGAATCAAATCCAAACTCTTCCTAATTGAGTTTCCCTAGTATTTTGAAGATTGGACCTTGTAGGCTTAGATTTTTTTAAAATCCTACTTTTAATACGGGTTTTCAAATGCCTTGACCCCCTTTTTAGTCCACTGTCCAAAGGCAGGGGAGAAAAGATGGTAAATGGGACAAGAGGGTGTGGACCTGTTTAGAAGTAGTTCTTTGGAGCTATTCCAATGTCTGTTTCTCAGAATACCAACAGTCCAGTTTAGTAGCGTCAGGGTATCAAACACGACTCAGCAGCAGTGGCAAGATGCATCAGAAACAGCCAGGCCTCTGCCGAATCTGCACAAGTCACCAGGAGCAACCAAAACCAGTCAGGACTCTGCCCTCTCAAGGAAGTAAAGATCAGTGAAGACAAGAGGCCAATGACACATTACAAGGCTAGCTATGCGAGCACCCTGCCACTGCCTGTTGGGTCCCACTTATACTCTCTCCCAACATCACATGTCCGCCTACAGCTCTCACCTCGGCAAAACACCATGTGAGTGTATCACATGATACAACCAGAAGCTTCCACTTCAGGATCTAAATACCCTATGTCTGGTTCTCCATGCCTCTTCATCCCTACCTCCATCAACTTACCTGACTGATTTATTTTTAGATTGTGAATCATTTTAGGTACGTCCTCTTCAGAACTCTTCAGTGTCTATTTCTCACTTAACATTTGGAATATTTTCTTCCCTGTAGAGTACCGGACTATGGGCACTTTGAATGCAGGCATTAGGTCTTTACTCTGTACTGGAGTGGGGTACAATCGAGCCTACTAGCAAGTTTGGGATACAGTGACAAGTAGAGAAAGCAATGCTGGGATAAAGATTAGTGACCTGGGATGAGGAGCAGCAGCAAATATCTGAGGTATGATGCTCTGAATACAGTTGATCTGTGTGAGCAACAGCAAAGGGATTCTGAGATGAGGAATATTCCCTGCAGCTAATGTAAGAGGGGACACTTTAGAGGAGCCTCATGTTGTATAGAACAATCCTCCACGCCAAACTACTATCATCTTTAAGAGTATGGATTGATTGGGTTTGCTTGCCCCACATCATCACAGCTGGGCTTGTTGACTGTTGACATCACCTCTTACAAGGAAGGGACAGGGACAGTCATCAGACTCTTACCTGAGTATTCATCCATTCCTCCCAACCAGTTGTATGCAACTCTACACTAGTTTTTGGCAGCCTTGGGGTGTCTGGGAAGGGTTGGAGGACAGAGGTGGGGAAGGATTAGGGCAGGGGACTCTATCTACAAGGGCAGGGAGGAGTCATCATCCATGCTGGGTGGATACTATTTCCTAGCTTTTTGTTGATGATGAGGTGTAGGGGGTTGGTCTGGTGCTGCTTGTAGTTAAATATCAATATTTTGTATGACAGCCATTGGAAATAATTCATAAACAATCCATAATTAAACATTATATGGATGACATTTTGCTGGCTGATTCAAATAGAGATATCTTAGGAAAAAATGTTTAATGAAGCAAAGAAAATTTTGCCTTACTGGGGATTACAAATTGCTCCTGAAAAAGTATAAAGAGGAGATTCTATTAGTTATCTAGGATATAAGATAAGTTTACAGGAAAGCTGACTACACAAGTCACAAATCAGAAGAGACCAATTAAGAACTCTTAATAATTTCCAAATTTTGGGTCTGGAAGATTTTTAGGTCAAAAAGTGTTTTTAGGTTAGTAGTACTAGTTATGAAAACAATATTTAGATACAGAACTCTGAACTCACCAAGACAGGAGAGTCTTATCTAAAGATTGCCAAATACAAACAAGACTGGACTTTTAAAATATAACTCTTACATAATAGTTTTTAATAATTGTTTTATAATTGTCCATACTGTATGCTGTTTATTATTATAAGAAAAAGAGCCTTTCTATTTAAACAAAAGGGGGAAATGTATGGGGTTGGTCTGGTACAGCTTATATTCAAATGTTAAATTCTGTACCCCATTATCTGGCTGCTCCAAGATGAGTGGACCCTCACATATACCAGCCTTTGCTGTATAAATCTTGCTCCCCAACTTAAAACTATTGTTTAAATACTGGTGACAGCCAATTACTGGGAGCAATAGAGAGAGGTGGAGTTTGAGTTGCCAGGCTGGGGGTTACATGTAGGGACCATATGGAGAAGGAGAGAAGAGAGAAGCAAGAGAGAGAGGGGGATGAAGAAGGAGAAAATGGAGAGAACAGGAGGTCTTCATTAGTTGTGATGGACCAGCAGCATCTGCCAAAGTAAAATGCCTCCCCAGCACACTAAACTACTGGAGCAGAAATAACCCAGAGAATTTCAAACAGCAAGTATTTGGGGAGCACAGTTTGGGTAATAGCCAGAGTAGCATCAGTAATTTAGATTAGGGTAATCCCCAGTAATTGCACAGAGCCTAACAATTAAATATCATATTTTGAGTCTCATTAATTGTAATATTTTCCAACAAGGGACAACATAATCTCTTCTGTAACTGTTTACAGCTGAAATGAGGATGCCATTGTCAGGGCCCATGAAAGCTGGAACACCCATCAAAAATGGGGAGGGGAAGGGGGTTCATGCAATGGTAGGGGGCATTTGTCAGAAGCATCAGATTCACTGACCCAGCCTGAAGAGATAGGGAGCAATCACATTGACTGAACTGGTTTTCTAAGACCACCTGGGGTTGGTGTGTTGCAAGCAGTTTTGGAGCAGTTTGCAGGCCAAAGTTGATTCCTGGACGGTGTCTGTCAGCTTAGTGAAAATTCGCTAGGACAGATATACAATAGGGACAGAGGTAAAGTTAAGTATTTTAGGAGGATCTTTACCTTGGGTGTACATTTTAAACTTCCAGGCCTGTGGTCTTGGTTGCTGGAGGCGGTGGTAGTAAGAGCACAACCTCAGGCAATAGTCAGGAAAGCTTAAACCACTGGCTGACAGGAGGACTTCTCTGGAGCCCATTTGGCCTGTGACATGTGGATCCAAGTTGAGACACCCTGAAGCTTACATGAACTTTGTTAAGTTTACAAAAAAAGAGATAAAAATTTAAGATGTATTAGTATGACCATTGTCTGTAATATTTACTGAAACTCTCACTGTAGAAAGAACAGCTAACAAGTGTCTCTGAACAGCTGGAATAGACCCATGCCTTTGAGCCATAGCAGAAACCTGAGGACCTCAAAGGATAGTCCTGAGTTTAAAACATGAATACTCTTTCCTCTGTCCAGAGAGATGGATATAGATATATAGATATAGATATAGATATAGATATAGATATAGATATAGATATAGATATAGATATAGATATAGATAGGTACAGGTACAGATATAGATATATAGGACATAGATGTTTTTAGCACAATGAGAAGTACTTTTAAGTCTACATTTATAGAACAACCAAAGGAAATTAAATTTTTTTGAACCTGTATCTATGATAACAATAGGCATTGTTTTATCAAGGCTCAATTAATAGCTTATCAAAATCATTGATTAATATGTTAAAATTCTGAACTTTTGAAGTCATGTATGAACTTTACATTTTATTTTTGACATCTTTTAAATCACCTTCTCAGACCTCTACAACTTACATTTGCTTTTCTTAAATCATTTTCTTTAGACCCTCACAACTTACATACGCTTTAAACCTTTCCCCCATCCAATCATTTCCCCCAACCAACCAGGAGACAGCTGGTAATCAACAGGTGGTTGGTTACTGTGTTGGTTTGAATAAGAATGGTTCCCATAGGCGGGCGGCGGTGGTGGCACACGCCTTTAATCCCAGCACTTGGGAGGCAGAGTCAGGCGGATTTCTGAGTTCGAGGCCAGCCTGGTCTACAGAGTGAGTTCCAGGACAGCCAGAGCTATACAGAGAAACCCTGTCTCTTTTTTTTTCTGTCTCGGAAAAAAAAAAAAAAGAATGGTTCCCATAGGCTCATATATTTAAATGCCTAGTTGCCAGGGAGTGGTATTGTCTAGGAGGAATAGGAGGTGTGGCCTAATTGGAGTAGGTGTGGCCGTGTTGGAGGAAATGCGTCACTGGGGGTAGGCTTTAGGGGCTAAAGAAGCCCAAGCCAGGCTAAGTGGCACGCTGTCCTCCTGCTGCCTGTGGATCAGGATGTAGAACTCACAGCTTCTTCTCAAGAACCATGTCTGCCTGTGTGCTACCATGCTTCCCACCATGCTGATACTGGACTAGACCTCTGACCCAATTAAATGTTGTCCTTTATACGAGTTGCCTTGGTCACAGTGTCTGTTCACAACAATGGAACATTGACTAAGACACTTACTGAGAGCAGTGACTGGAAAGCAAGTACTTTTAAACAAAGGAAATAAAAAGGGTTTATTATTATTATTATTTATTTTATTTTACTAAATAGCAATATGATAGTTTAAGTTTGTTTTTACATTGCAACAATTTTTTTTGAGTTTATCTTTTACAGAGTGAAGCCTGTCTGTCAGCCAGGTAAGCCCATCTGTGAGTCTGCCTTTCTCAGCAGGAGACCTAGTAGCCCTAGAAAAAGAAAGGCCCGATTTATACACGTCCGATGGACTGACTGTGCATGGGGCAGCAGCCTTGGAAGGAGGGGCTGGCTAGGGTGGCTTCCTGAAGTTAAACTAATAAAGCTACATGCAGCTTGCCATTGACACTGTCAGAGAGGTCTGGGAGGGATAAATTTGATCAGGAAGTGGAATCCAAGTGCCCTCTGTGTCAATTAAAATAAGAGACTTGCCTGGTACTGGAAGAACCAGCCTAGAATCCTCTTTGGTGATTTTAATGGCTTTGTTGGGGACAGAGGTCTTTGGCTGTCACATAGGGCAGCAACAGCCTTTGGCCACCAATTCCAGAATGTCTGGGGGATTTTCCTGTGGTGGAGGAACTGACCCACCTTAGTAAGGCAGAGTAGAGCATCAACCCAACGATCCCCAGTTTGAGCAGGGCCCTGGTGGTGTGCTAGGCATGTGCAGCTCTTTGCTCAGGGGTCAGTGTTACAACGCTTGAAGTAAGCTTCAGGTGGAGTCTGCTGGAGACAGCCTCAGTTACTGATACCATAAGCTAGTAGTTTTGCTTATCAGAGGAAGCCTATTTTCATTAAACACCTTCAATGACATATTCAGCAGATCTCTCTGAGGGGGCTTGAGGGCAATCATCTAATCTATTAAGTATATCTGATTTTAAACAAACTTTACTGATTTTTACTTGATTTAGGCTTAAACTTGACAGCATATACAGGAAGCTAAATCTTGTCTGTGTAAACTAATTGACTTTTTTTTTTTAACTAACATAATATTTTTATTAATTATTTGGGAATTTTACACAATGCACCCCAATTATACCCGTTCTCCATTCCTCCCAGGTCCATCCTCCCACCCTTGTGCCTCCTCCTCCTAAGAAAGAAAGAAAGAAAGAAAGAAAGAAAGAAAGAAAGAAAGAAAGGAAGGAAGGAAGAAGAAGGAAGGAAGGAAGGAAGGAAGGAAGAAGACAAACCCACCAAGTCCAGTTTGTATTGCTCCATTCTGTCTAGTCTTTGGAGCATGGTCAAACTCCCAATGGCCAGCCCCTTAAAGAAAACTGAGTCCTTCTGCTCTGAGGCCAAGACATTTACAGTCAGACAGCAAGACTTTAATGAAACCTCTGAGTGTGAGGAGGACAAGAGATTAGAGAAGGCAGGAGATAAATCTAATACTGAAGGTGAAGAGTTGATGGTTAGAGACCAGAGGCAGCTGAGAGATAGAGTAAGCAGGAAAGCCCTCATCCTTCAGAAGCGGGAAATAGAGGAGGTGGGTCTTGGGGAATAGAGTCAGGAACAGGAACTCTGCTAAAGGAAGGGTTGCAGCAGCGGGGTAAGTTCTTTAGCAGAGCAATGCTCTGAATCTAAGTGAAGAGGCATCCAGCAGACTCCAGAGAAACAAGAGACATGTAATGGGATCCCAGGAGGGCAAAGCAGGCTCCGGGTGCCAGAGAGACTGAAAGGACGCTTACTGAGTAGGCAAAGAGAGTGGAATGGTTAGAGCAGGTAGAAGGGAAATCAGCTGAAGGAGCAGACTCTAGAATCTGGAGTTGACTATGGTGGGCGCAAAAGCCAACAGAAACAGATGATCCATCCTTTAGAGGAGTCAAATCGGTCGCTTGGTTCAGTTAGGAGAGGCTGAGACCCTTGGAAAGGGGTCCATTGCGCCCCTTCTAGGTGTTTGGTGCCAAGTATATAAAATGACAACATGAATGCTTCATGGTATGGTTAAGGGGAAGGTTTTTATTGTAGATATGGAGAGAGAATGGCCAGAGCATCTGGAAGAGTCCAGAGCAGAGAGAGAATGAAGTAGATTGAACATGGCTGGCGCACTGGGTGTGGTTCGAGCTCTCTGCGAGAGAGGGGAGAAGGGAGGTGAAGCTTAGCAGGGATAAAGAACAGAGAAATCAGTGACAGAGGCAAGAGCGGGGGTGGCGGGGACCTAAATACACACACACACACACACACACACACACACACACACACTCACACGGGGAGGGGGAACATAGCTGAAACAATAAGGTTATGAGGAGAGTGAGTAGCTTTGGGGAGGGAAGCCTGTGAGTTGGGCGGAGTTTAGGGGAGGGGAGGGGGTGAGAAGGCTAAGGGAACAGGTACTTGTGACTCCATGCTGACAGGCACCAGAGGTATGAAAAATGACTCCTGTCAGAACCGGCTTCACAAGTTCCCGAGGAATACTGGTTTTTATCTAGTCACCAGAATTCCTCCAGTTATCCAGTTTGAGCTCATTTCTAGACACATGGACTGTCTTTTGGAATTTGAGGAATTAAAGTTTCCTTTGGACCTGAAAAAAAAACCTTCCGCTTTGGCTGCTTTCTGCCTGTAATCCCTCATCCATTTCTCTGTAAATAATAAATTTATTACCTAATAAATTAATTAGTTTCTCAGAGTGAACTTTAGTGGAATTTCACAAAATTGTGTTATTGGGACCATAGAAGGCGAGAGCAGATGTTGTTAAAGTCTCCCCAAGAGAAAGAATTTTAGCAGTAGCCCACAAGACCATTTAGAAGGAACTAGGGTTAAATCAGGTGCTAGTCAGGAACTGCCTGTGTTCTTGTCTATTCAGTTGAATGTAAACGAAAACATTGCTGAAGCCACAGCCTGATGCTTTCATCATACACGCTCCATTGCAAATGTGTGTTACTATTATAATTTAGCTTTTAAAAAAAAATCTTTGCAGTGCAATTTTGTGAAAAAACTTCAGATAATGATTGTATAAACACTATATATATATATATATATATATATATATATAATATATATATATATATCATATGTATCTAAGATGCATATTTCTATAAATGTACAGTGAGACAAACCAATTGCAAATGATTTCTCATGCAGCATAAGTTAAGACTGTCTTTTGTGCTGGGGAAACCTCTCTCAATAGACAAACCATTTTCTTCTAGCCAAATCTTGTACTTAAAATAACACTATTGAGCTGTTTGTGGTGTTACTTACATGCAATTCCAATACTCTAGAGGAAGAAGCAGGGAATTACCACAAGATCAAGGCCAGTCTGTTTTACAAGCAAATTCCAGACTTGCCAGTGATACATGATGAAAACATGTCTCAAAACAAAAATAAAAATCAATTCTTTTGACTAAAACATCAAAACTAACTAAAGATTCCTGGTAATATTTCATATTTGCCAAAAAACAAAAGCAAAACAAAACCAAACAAACAAAAAACCCTTACTCTTCTCTAGGAGTCAGAGGTGGCCACACATTAACTCTGTCTGGCCACAGGGGAAACACTAATTTACTAATTCTGGAGTATATGTGTTCACCTCTAACCCACTTTGCTACCCACCCAAATCTGCTGGCCAAAGGCTGCACCAACACAATCAGCTGGGGCTACATAAACAGGTAATTTAATACAGACTTTAAAAAGAGAAGAAAGTGTTCTCTGTCCTGCTTCTGTACAGTAAATATTTAGTAAACACATCAAACAAAAAAATACTTCTGTTCTTTCTTTGATGAAAAGGAAATCAGGAGATAAGGAGAAATGAAGATGAGTTAAGATTGGTAATTACATGCTAGAGAGAAAGATTGAGATCTAGGTAGTTACCCAGAGCTCAACAAGGAAGTGGAGAGTTCAGGAAAGACAAAAGCCAAGTCAGGGGAAGTGGAAGATTCCACCTCAGTGGTTACTTAAAGGTGAGGTGTAAGATGAGAAAGGCTGGAAGAAATGAAATCAGGGTAGAGGGGTAAAATGGAGGAAGAGAAAGGGGCTAGGGAGGGATGGAGTCTCAGCTCCATTGAGGACATTTGCATTTGAGGAGACCATTGAGGAACAGGGCTGAGGCTGAAGCAAGCTGAAAGAGGTAGGGTTACAGAACTAGGAACTCAGGCAGATCAAGAAACGGACATAACAAGAAACAATGCCATTCTCTACACAAGTGTTCATAAACCTTTCAAGTGGCTTTACCAATGCCCAGGAAGTAGGTTTTTTTTTTTTCTTTCTCTTTACTAAAAGCATAAATAGTGTTTCTATTTATAGAAACGAAGTGGCTGGTGGAGTGTGAAGAAGGGCGTGGGAGGGGAATATCAAGGAGTGGCTCCATTGAAATACTGAAGTGGAATGGTTTGTTTTATTAGTGAAAGAAATGGGATGTTGAATTACTCAACGATATTTTGGTTTGGTGTTTTGTAGTCTGTTGACCTAAATGCCATTTCTAATGTTTTATTATAGTGCTTTTTTTTCCTTCAATGGTGAAATACTCAATTAGATGGTTGGCACTTACCAAATAATGACACTCATATTCCTGTAAGTTTTACTAAAACTCAATGGTTAACTTCTGACGCCCCTGATACCAATTTGTTGTTCTCACAAATCAATGGAAAGTGATATTAATGGACTATTCTTTGATATGGCTTTAAAAAAAAAAGACAAAATTTTGTAACATGTCTTAGGCTAACTTTGAACTCACTATGCATCCCAGGCTGCCCTTAAACTCTTGGAAATCCTCCTGCCTCCACCTCCTAAGAGGATAATATGCACATATGATGACACCTGCCTAAATGCTGTATTTTAAACTTTAAGAAATGGATTCAAGTTCCACTCAAACTCTTTTCAGTGGAAAGATATGAAAATTGGCTTTAAAATCCCTCCCCCAGCGTTTTAGGTGTGCAGATAACGTAGTGTTCACGGAGTGCATGTCCACGTTATCAGACAACAAGATCAGAGACGAAGGGGATACTGCCAGAGGTTCTATTTCCAAAATTCCCTCCCCACAACACAGTGTTCTCTTTAAAAACCAGTTAATCAGTGTCTCACTCATTGTCTGCCTTGAGTTCAGACCCGACTAACTCAGCATTGCTTGGCAGTTGGCTGAAAATCAGGTGTGACAATAAAAAGAGAATGAAGAATAACAAGTTTTCTTTCTAAGAAGATGCTCAGTGGCAGAAATTTCTAGAATATCAGCCAGTTTATAACCTTTGGCTGAGGTTATTAGTATTACCTTCAATCAGTATCATCGTTTTAGAGATTGATAGAACCATTTGTCCATGTTTCATGGATCTATTTAAAACTTGGAGTTATACTCCATAAATTTGTGTATCCTACAGTATGTAGTCGTTTTCTGAATGAGCTCATAGTGGGCTACATAAGCACCCATTATGCGGTTCTCAGTCATTCCCTAGGACTGTCCAGTGACAGATGGACAGATGGCAGCAGTGCCATCCTCCACATAAGCATCAACTGAGATGAAGGGGATGCACACCCAGGATCTTTTACTAATTCACCTGAAAACAAGTTCTCTAGGGTGGTCTTATTTCCCAAGAAATATGCAAAAATGGGTCATCAGGAAGGACTAAGGCCTCCTACTGCTGAAGAGGTGATCTGGATATTGTAATTGACCTTCAGTATCTACCTGTGCCTTTTACTCATCTAGGGTCCCCTTAATGTCAGCTAGGACATGTGCTCATGGCTTTTCCAACACACTGACCTCATTCCTACAGTGTTAAAGTGAGCTTGCAGTTTCCAAAGTTGTTAACTTACCATTAAAACAAGGCAAATGGAACCGAAGGGTTGTTTCCTGCACCTGAGCACCCAGCATGTTCTCCTGGCCTGTGTGGTGTAGAAACTCCATGGCCTAGCTTGCCTCCTATTTCCTCCCACACACAGTTCAATGAGAAGGGACCTTGACAAAAACATCACTATATTCCTGAAATTGGATGAGTTTCAAGAAACTATATGGTACCTTAAAGATGCTGTGATGACCAAACATGGTTTCTCATATTTGTAATGCTAGCTTTCAGGGAGCTGAAGCAGGAGAATTGTGGAGTTCAAGGCCAGCCTGGGCTATCTTATCTCAAAAAACAAAACAATACAAGCAAGCAAACAAACAAAAAAAAAACAAAACAAACAAACAAAAAAACTTAAAACAAATCTATAATTTTAATTTCCTTATTTAAAAAATCTTAGATCAAAACCACATAAATTGAAGAATTTCCAATCTTTCCTATTCTAATGTCCCCATTTTTTTCCACCTAGAAGTTGATATTGATCATGAACTCCTGTCCAGTGCTCTCTTTTCATGTTTATTACCTAAATCTTCAAAAGAATAGCTCATACCAGAATTTCCCAAGCAGGAATCATAGTTGAATTGTATTAATTTTTTTTATACTGAATGCCTTTGGGAATATAATTACAAATAACATCTTACTTTGCTGACAGTTTGCTACAAATCAGTGATTGTCCTAAGAGCTTTAAACTGTTATTCCTATTGTGTAGAAATCCAACCAACAAACATTTACTCTGCAGCTCAGGCAGTCCTGGAACTTGTGGTCTTCCTGCCTCAGCCTCAGGAATAACAGGAGTTGGAGCTCTTTGTCTGTAGATCAATTCAGTAAACTGTGTTCATTTACTGAGTTTCTTCTCTGAAGAAGTCACCTTGATAGGTGCCCAGAACAACACACGGCAAAACACACAAAGATAGAGCCCGACTCTCATGGAGATCTTGCTGTAGCTGGAAGACAGCTGTCATTCAACTGAGCTCACTAATGCAGAACCGCAGGGCAGTCTAATATACTAAAGGAGAGACATCTGGCGCTAAGATGACACAACTGGGAAACTGAATTAGAAAAAGCCATGAATGGCTTCCCTGGGATTCGAAGTTGGCCTGGTCTAAGAATAATGACTATGAGATGAATATATTAATATAATATGTATGCATATATAGGCATCATATATATGTACATATATAAACCAAAGTATATATCTTTGGTTTCTCAATCCCAGATTTCCTGTATTTGATTTTTTTTAAAAAAATTCCTGTAGACTAGAAACCTCATCATGCTCTATAAAGAAAATTGTATGTACGTTATGACTAGACTTGTAACAGTCAAAGATTAAGAAAAAACTTAGAAGGCAGCTAAAATTTAAAGATACTTCACTGTTACTCTGTTTCTGTTCCCACTCCCTTACACACACAAAATGAAAGAGTAGAGCTGACTTGTGAGCAGCTTTGGGGTCTAGCTGGTGGTGCGGACGGTTAATCTAGAGCTCTGTGTCCCAATGAAAATGTCCTTCAGAAAGGAAGAAGATATTCCTTCTATCCCAGTTATAGATGAATTGAGAGATGGTCACCAGCAGATTTGTGCTACATAGATGCTGAGCAAAGTTTTCCGGGCTGAAGGACATTACTAGATGGGAAAGCAGACCTAGAAGATGGAATGTAACACATTGATTGTGGTGAAAACAAATAGTGGATCACCATGCCTGGCTTTTCTCTGTGTTTGCTTTCAATCAGGGCATCACTATGTAGCCCTGGCTGGCTTGCTTGGAACTCACTACGTAGACCCTGCTGGGCTGGAACTCACAGAAACTTAAATTGCCATATTATGTAATGCTATCCTGTTTTAGTTCCCATGTCCACTCTTTATGGATCTGAGGTTATTTAGAGATTCAGCAGTCTCACCATGAACACATTTTTAAACAAAGAGGCTTTTTTCAAATACTGGTGCCAGGTCTACAACCCAGATTCATGATCCCTAAGGTGTAATGCCAAATTACATTAGTCAGGGGCTTACAAAGGCAAAACTCACAAGGCTAAGTTCTTCCTGCCTTCATACAATCATGAACAAGCACACATACTGATGTACTTCCTGCCTACATGTAATTAAGCACACTTCCCAGTATGTGAAGTCAAGAGCAAGCAAACTAGTTTACAGAAGCCAAAACACACATAGTGTTATTTTATGTGAACAAGAGTTTCGTTAAAATTGTATAAGGCCTGGCAATCAGGAAAACAGCCCCCAGTATTCCAGGAAGTTATCTGTCCTTGGACAAGTGGGACTTACAGGTTAAAGGCATTTTTGTTTTATACATCTCTTAAGCACAGTCATTTAAATTTAAAACGTAACATTTGCCATCACACAGTGACTTCTCATTATAGTCTTAGATGCCGTGTTTTCCTTCAAACTATTTCCTGTATTTTGGTTGTTGCTGGTTCCACGTTATTTTGCTTCTGTAGCTAATACTACTTTCCAGCCCCCTGATTTTACCTTTCTAAACATGTGCTCTATGGGATGATATCGTACACTCAGACCTGTATACTTTTACAGGGGTCCCTTAATTAGTTCAATAAACAAATTGGGACTGTTCGTGCCTAAAGAGGTCCAGAGTTTCTCACAATGATCTTACCTTAGGAGTCCAACGTCTACAAGGAGAGGCAGGCTATCAGTGGAAGACACTAGATACACTAGAATAAGAAAGGAGAAAGCTAGAATAGGTTCATCTGATGGCTAAGGAATTTTGGGTTAATCTTTTTTGTTTGGTTGGTTGTTTTTGGTTTTCCAGTCATGGTTTTACCGTGTAGCCCTGGCGGTTCTAGAACTCGCTCTGTAAACCAGGCTGGCCTCGAACTCACAGAGATCTGCCTGCCTCTGCCTCCTGATTGCTGGGATTGAAGGTGTGCACCACCACCACCCTGCCGATCTTACAAAGGTGAAATGGGAAAAGTGAATGATATTATGCACTAAATAGCAGGAGATTCATATTTTAGAAAGTTCCTGTTGAAGAAGACAGCAGGGAAACGTTAAAACTAAAAGTCATCAGGAGGCTCCCGAAGCCCTGACTGAGCTGTTACCAGGGAAACAGATCACGTGGGTGTGAAAGAGTTACGCTTGATGTAGTTTGCCTGCATAGGAGATATATGAACACTGAAGGGCCAAAGATTTCTAATTTGCCTAAAAATTTACAATGGATATTTTTTGTTTGTTTGTTTGTTTTCTTAAAAGTCTCACTTTTTAATGCATTTGACTGGCCTGACACGACGTTGCCAGGGCAGCCTTGGACTTAAAGCAATCCTCTGGTCTCCAGCTCCTGAGTGCAGGGATTTCATATGTGGGTTGGCACATCCCGTGTAAAGTGGGTTACTATTGACAGGAAAAGGGGGGGGCTTGAGAGGTAAAAGAAAAAAAGTAAGTTTTGAAGGAGAATGAATGGGCTCAGTTTCTTCTTTGAATTAACTGTTCTTCCTGGTTGGCATTATTCGGCGTAGAGACTACTCACATGGTAGGCCTGCTAATTATTTTCTGTGTGGTCAAGGCTTGTCTTGTTCACTGCAGGTTGTTTGTTTGACCCCCGTCTCTGACTTCATCTTACTAGATGCCAGAAAGGGCACACCCCCAGTCAGGGACATCAGCGATGCCTGCAGACTCTGCCACATCCTCTCCTTTGCTAAGAATCACTGATTTAGGTGGAGGTTGTGTTGCTGGTGTCAACTGTCACACTAATGGTATGAGTATTTACTCCTCAATCCACACTTTGTTCAGAGCTCTAGACTCAAGTAATAAACTGTCAGATTGGCTGAACAGGATAAGGCTCAAGTCAATCCAAGGTGATAATTATAGTCCTTCTTTCATTCTTGGGAGGGTCCAAGTCCTGTTTCTCTGGACACAAACTGCTGTGAAATTCTTAAATGCATAGAGTGCATAGAATGCAAGAAATAGAATTGTTTCCCTGCCCCCTTCCGCCTTTTCTTCACTTCCTTTGTTCTTTCTTTGTTTCTTTCTTTCCTTTCTTAAGATAGAGTCTCACTATGTATTCCTGGTTGCCTGGATTTGCCATGGAGACCAGGCTAGCTTCAACTCACCGGATCCACCTGTCTCTGCCTCCCAGGTGCTGGGGTTAAAGGCATGAGCCATCATACCTGACAGGAAATAGAATTCTTTTTTTCTTTGTGAGCTTTTCTATTTTCCCCAGTAGCAAACTAGATACATCTTTTAGAATGTCAGCACAATGTACGAATTCAGAAACAGACTGTCCAGTTACCTGGCATTGCTCAGATAATAGCTTGTCCTAAATTCATGGATTTCAATGTGTCAACAATTCTCTCTCTCTGTGGAAATAGAACTACCATTCCCCCCGCCTTGTTTTCTTATTTCCCCAAGGATCTAATAAGTGCATGTTTATACTAGAAAAGTTAATTTTTTAAATGTATGTGTATGTATGGTGTGTGTGTTCCCCTGGAGAGGCCAGAAGAGGTGTCAGCGCGATGCTAGGTCAGGAGCTGTGAGCTACTTGCCATAGGTGCTATGGAATAAACTGGGATCAACTGCAAGAACAGCAGACTCCCAACACAGAGCCATCTTTCCAATCTGAGAATAGAAACATTTTGAAACATAAAAGATCCAACAGAAATCTATGGTTACTTTTGAATTAGTCACTCAAATGATTTTGTTTTCTGTTTCATATCTTTATACATTTAAGAATTTAGAATCGTGTAGGTGTATAATTTTTGTCTTTGTACATTTTAATCATAAGAATTTTATGGCTGAAGAATTATAAATTTACTTTCAGATATTTATTCCTATGGGATAATTTTCAGTGTCTAGTATTATAGTTTATTATAAAGTTTAGTATTATAAATAATGTTGTGGAAAACATTCTCATCCAAAATGGTTTAGAACATCTCCATTTCCTCTAGCTAGACTCATAATGGAGTATAAAATACTTCTAGGTCAGTGACATAGGTTGCTATGGTGCATCCAAGAATAACTACACCGCTTTCTGCAGCCAGTCCTCAGCAATGTATAGGATAATCCTCTTAGCTTGCACTCGTCTTTATTACTAAGGCATTTTATTTTTATTAGGTTCTTGCCCAGCTGCTGAGATAGCTCAGCAGGTAAAAATGCTTGCTCTGCTGTCTTGGTAATCCCTGTAAGGTAGAAGGAGAGAATCAGTTCCACAATGTTTTCCTCTGACCTCTCTCTCACACACACGCAATTAATAGTAACAACAGTGAAACTCGTCTGTCTGACTATAAAAAATTTTTTTCATTTATGTTGAGGAATAGAATTTGTGCTGTTAAGGCATTTTCTAAGAGGTCTGCTGTCCATTGCTGTATTGTGTGTTATGTTGTGTGTGTGCTTTATTTTATGTGTGTAAGTGTGTACCTATATGTGTGTATATGCACCATGTGTGTTCCTGGTGCCTTTGGTGATCAGAAGAGAGGATTGGAGCTCCTTAAACTGGAGTTATGCATTGTCACCATATGGGTGCTAGGAACCAAACCTGGATCCTCGCAAGAGTACCTAGTGGTTACTCAAGGAGGCTCAGATCTTCTCATGGAAGACTTTGACAGTAGTTTGTATCTCTACATCCTTCGTGCTCAGAAGCCTCCTATGACCCCCACTCCTCCCTCAGAGGTCTCAAGATCTTTATTATTATTACTACTATTAATTTTTTATTAATTCAATTTCCTCTCAAGAAAAAGTTTAATAGATGCTGGGCATGTCCTTAATTGCAGATGGACATTTAAATGTTGGTTTTGCTTTACTTACAAATTCGAATAATATGTCCTGTAAGCCTTTAGAGGTTAATGGAAGATGCCTGTGGGAAGACTGTGAGAAGACCACGAACCCAGGAGGGTGGAGCGCTATGACTGATGTATAGTGTAAGGATGTCTACAGGATACATGTGGTGGGAGCTTGGTCTCCGGTACAGAGATGTAAGAGGGATCTTTTAGATGGGTGTGTGTGTGTTTGTGTGTTTATGCATGCACACACTTAGTTAAAAGGAAGCATGCTCTCAGAAGGACAATATTTAGTTTAACTTATCTCTGAAGGGGATTCTTGTCTCCATCTGGCTTCTTGGCTCGCCGTGGGATGACCTTCTATACTTCCACGCACACTGGGATGCCAGCTGCTAGGAGGCCTAATCCTGGGTCCAGAAGTGGTGATGAAATGCCCCTTGGGCCCCTAGAACTGTGAGCTAAATGATTCTTTTTCAAAATACTTTATTTTATGTGCATGAGTGTGTACTTCATGTGTGTATATGCGCCATGTGTGTGCCTGGTGCCTTTGGAGGTCAGAAAAGGACATTAGAGCTCCTGAAACTGGAGTTATGGGTGGTTGTAAGCCACCTATGGGTGCTGGGAACCAAATCTGAGTCCTCTACAAGAGCAGCTAATACTCTTAATCACAGAGGCACCTCTCCAGAAGTAAAGCCTGTTCTTTATGAAGTAAGAGAGATGGGGGAGGGTAAAGGAGCAGAGACCATTGGCTTAAGGGATGTTAAGTTCTAAAATGGGAACTTCAGAATAAAGAGGACGAATAAATGCCTGTCACCCCCTAGACATCCCCTGCCCCAGACAGACCTGCTTATGGAGCTGCGATCCTGTAGACTTGGCTTGCTGGGGCTGAGATTGAGGTCATAATGGGACAAGGCATTCTCCTTTTCTTCCACTGTTGTTTCTTTTCTCTTTTGAATTACAAATATCGCACATGTTCATCTGAACTTTCACCTGTCAGCTTTGTGAGTTAATAAAATAATACTAAAGGGAATTACACTTTTCTTGTACCCTATCATTTACTTGTCTGAGATAATCCCATGAACAGTGTGTGGCCCTCTCACGTCTTTCCATCGAAAAATATTCTTCAGAGTTTTTACATTTTAATTTACTGATCATAATGGGGTCTCGGGAGCATCAAGGTAACCCTTGATGGATTGACCAGCACTTGGAATGTTACTGTCATGGAATACTGGCCACAGGGCTTGGGGGTGACCCCCTTGTCAGGTCTTCATCTTTGTGAGGACCCTTCTTATGCAGCAATTTTAGTCTTGGCTCATCCTCAACAACTCAAAATTCACAAAGGGCTGGGTGGTTTGTGGTATACACCTGGCATTTAGGAGGCAATGGCAGAGGCAGAGGCGGAGGTGGAGGCAGAGGCAGGCAAATCTCTGAGCTCAAGGCTAGCCTGGTCGATAGAGTGTGTTTCAGAGTAGTCAGGATGATGTCTATGTAATCTGTCTATGTAAGAGAGATTCTATCAAAAAAAAATCATAAAAGACTTTTGCAAGAAAACACCAAAGAGAATAAGATTTTCACTTCTTAGTGTTTTAAAGTCAAAAAAGAAACTGGGGAGAAAGAAGAAAAATGTGTTAAGGGCCTTCCTTCCCCCAAGACATTTTTACTAAGATAAAGTACATGAGAGTGTGAATGTGGTATGGAGATCAGGTGTCTCTCCCTGACAGGCAACTGCAGAGTTCCCTGGTGCCCCGTTTCTGCACATCCTTTTCCATCACACTCCTGCGGTCTGGTGATGATTGCTGAACCTGCCAAGTGTGTTTGTCTACAAGGGAACCCACATCTATCTGTTTGTTCTGTATTACACCCAAAATTAGAGGTTCAAAGATCAGTTTCCATGGTTATTTAAATTACACTTGGTTTTGACAGGAACCATCAGGAAAACATTTTCAGCGGGTATCTTCATCATATGCCAGTTTGTCAATGACAGTCATGCCAGCTTCCAAGGGCTCACTGGAGGATGCTTTGACATCCTTCCTTTGCTTTGCAAGGATCCTTTAATCATTAACAAACATGTGAATAACAAGTCATGCCCAGTTCCATGAAGGTAATTCAGGCTGGAATCCTATAGTGCTAAATGAGCAAAATAGTCTAGGATGTGACCTTTGGCTCTAGTTGAAAAAATATAACAGACCTACTCACAAAGATGTGGCCTTTGAGGACATGTTTGAAACATTCCCCATCAGAGTCCAAAGGGGTCACAAAATTTAAGGTCTCAGACTGAACACTCAAGTCAATGTGGTACACTCTGTCCAGGGACAAGGTCCTATGGGCACATAGTGAATAACGACACTGTTGGGCACCATGTTGGAAACCATTATGAAGCTCAGGGCTACAAAGTCAGTCTGTTGTCTCAAAATTCCTCGGTCTTGTCAGCAGCTCATATCTTGGTCACACCATCTTGGAGAACCTCCTTCTCCCACCACTTGAAGAATTCACAGCATCTTCAACATAAAGCTCTCCTAATACCTTATGAACAAGCTGTATTCATATGGCTTTGGCCACATAGATAGGTATGTAGGGCACACAGCAGTTATGATTCTTGAGGATGTCCTTGAAGAATAGCTGACCTTGTCACCGGTGCTCTCTTGCTCCCTTGTGGAGTGGGTGGCACACAGGGTCTTGAGCTCTGCTCAGAAAGGACATAGAAAGAAACACCTGGATTCTGGACTTTGCCTCCAGATCCAACGGTGCCCCTTCACTTCAGGAGCATCTATACAGACCCATTGCTGGTTGCATAGGCGAAAAATACTGGGTTTTTGTGGTGGTATGAATACTCATGGTCCATGAAATGTCACTATTAGGAAGAGTGGCCTTCTTGGAGTATGTATGGCCTTGTTGGTGGAAATATGTCACTGTGGGGGTGGGCTTTGAAATCCTCCTCCTAGCTATTCATAACACAGTCTGTCCCAGGATTCATTTCAATGAAGATGTGGAACTCTTAGCTCCTCCACTGCCATGTATGCACACTGCCATACTTCCTGCTGTGATGATAATGGACCGAACCTCTGAAAGTATAAGCCAGCCCCAATTAAATTTTGTCCTTTATAAGAGTTGCCTGGTCATGGTGTCTCTTTACTATAGTGGAAACCCTAAGAGTTTTGCTCTACCTGTGTTCCTTAGAGATCATCCAGGGTAGAGACCACAATCCATATGATGTTCTTCCCCTCAGCCATCTTCACTTGAAGGCCCACAACCTTCTCCTTCTTGGAGATGCCTGCGTGAGCTGGGCACGGTGTAAAAGGGGCTTGCAGAGGACCCAGGCCAATTTGTCCAGATTTTATTGACACATTTCTCCTCCACAAGCATGAAGTGGTGGCTGGCACGTCTCAGACCACCTTCTTCTGTGGGAATGGTCAGTGGGTCCACACCCACCCTTCATCCTTCCTCAGGCACTTGATGTGGCATCCAGTCCTCTTGACGTGGCATGTCCTTGAGTTCCAGCTTCATGAGCTGATCATGAGTTGATGTCTGTCTGCTTACATTTGAAGAATGTAGAACTTGTCTGAATGGTCACATGATTTTCTCCAATAATAGTGGTGCCTGCAAAGCCATCACATCTAGAGACAAAGCCCACTGACAGTTACATTGAGCAAAACAGATGACAAATGCTTGCATTAGCTCTGCCACATACTCTGAGTTCCTCATGGCTTGTCTTAGCTGCCGAGGCAGCACAAAAGTCATCCTTTAAGTCACTCCACTGTTTCTTTTCACACCACTGTCTCCTGAGGGTGTCATCTTGTCAGGTACAATTTATTCTTAAATTTGTCAGTTGAAAAATCCTGGAGATTTGTTCTTATACACAGTGGCTTTCTGGAGGCTGCCATTCACAGTGGTGTCACCCGTTCATTTCGGGGAGCATAGACCATGCCTTTTACCCCAGTCATGAAACCAACTCAATATGAACATGGAGAGCACATTCATGCCTTCTCTTCCACTGTCCTGCCTGTTCCCTCAGTACTGTCAAACCCAGTACTCTGCTGCTTGATCTGCAATACCCACACCTTGATTCAGGTGATCACACATAGACTAACTTCTTTCTCCCTTTAAAAATAGGCCCTGTGACCACTGTTCTCAGTTGTCAACAAATGCAGGGCACATCTGTAATTCCGATCTTGAATCTGGAAGACAAAGGCTTTTGATCTGGATCTGGAGTCTTAGTGGCTATGAAAAGCTTAGGACATGACCAGGTGGTACAAATTTTTAATCCTAAGAGTCAGAGGCAAGCATATCTCTGAGTTCCAGGACAGCCTGGGACAGAGCAACTATGGACAAAAAGAAACATCCATTCCACATTCTGAAGGATCCAGCCAGTGTCTTGACTAGCAAGCACAGCATCCAACTTTGTAGTACATCAGGGACACGATGGGATGTGAGACAGAAAAGAGAGCAGAACAATTTCTGAGGCCTTAAGGGTAGTGCCAAGGTAGTTACTTCTCTCAGGTATAATGCCCAGACTTACTGATTCAGCTTGTGTTTAAAGACTTGATCATATTTTCTTCTAAGTCTATCAGAAAGAAAAAAGGGGAACTGCTGTCTGTTAAGAACCTGAAGCAGCAAACCTGCTGTGGTGGCCCTTGCCTTTGATCCCAGCACTTAGAAGGTAGAGACAAGCAGATCTCTGTTGGTTTGAGGACAGTTTGGTCTACAAAGTGAATCCAGACAGCCAGGGCTATTACACAGAGAAACTCTATCTTGAAAAAAAAACAAACAAACAAACAAACAACAACAATAGCAACAACAACAAAACCTTGAAGTAACTAATAATGGCCTTGGACAGCCAACTTGGTGCTCCTATGCCCACCAATGGTTTACGCCCCACTTTCTCATTGAGGAGTGCAAGGCACCAGTTAGAGGAAATGGACCTCCTTTAGTTATGCTTCCTTCTCAGTTTCTATTCTGCTCACTTTTAACCTCAAATCTTTTGTTTCCAAATCAGCCTCTCTCAAAGGGACATCCCTCTCCTTCAGAATCTGGTTTTCTTTGAATTACAACCTTAAGTTAGCTTTGAATCTTCTGTTTTCTTCTTCTTTTCAATTTTCTTCAGTCATTTGATATTTCCTCATCTGTGTGACTCTTGGATTTAAACTCCTCTGTTGTCATATTTCCTTCTAGATATTTTATTGGGTTCTTATATCTAACACCCTTCTTATGTTTATTCCACCCTGATCTGTTCCAACCCCCCAAAACTAGGTATGAGAGAAAGAAGGTTCGAGAGGAAAGGGGTCATAGACTTCTTTACACTGTGTCCTGCTGATTAGGGACCTTGGGCTCTTTGGGAGCAAGTCTGATCTTTGGTCATCAGGATAACCAAGTTTTCCTTCTTATCTCTTTGCTCATGATCACTTGACAAGCCACAGGAATAGGAACCAACAGCAGTTGCTACAGGCCCTCCTGGGGTTCTCCCATTTATACCCTCTCCAGATTCCCCAGAATTAAACTATCTGTTGCTAGTGCACTAGGCAAATCATAATCACCTGCTGTGAAGCAGCCCACACCTGGAATAAAACAAAAATATATTTACATAACTGTTTTTTTTAAATTGAGGCTGTTCATTTTGACAAAAGGATATATATATATATAATTTGTTTTTCACAAATATATGTTTGCATATATACAAAATATAAGAAAATAGATGGAAATAGTTTTTAGCACCTGGGATTGTTAGTGCACACCTTTAATTCTAGCACTTGGGAGGTAGAAGCAGGAGGTTGTCTGTGAGTTTGAAATCAGTCTGATCTACAAAGTGAGTTCCAAGAACGATAGGAATGTTTTACAGAGAAATCTGACCTCAATAAACTGTAATAAGTAAATAAACAATGCTAATGATAATAATATGTACTTTTTAGCAATACCTAATATAGGGATGAATCTGTGTGGTTCAAACAATGTTGAAATCATGCTTCCAATTCACTTTCTACATCTGTCAGAACAATTTTCTCTTAACTCATAAACTTTTTCTATTACTTTATAAATCACAACTTCCTGTAAACTGACATGGTGCCTTGGTTTCAGTGTTTTTTAAAATTATATTTTATTGCTTTGTTTGTGACTGTGTGTGTGTGTGTGTGTGTGTGGTGTGTGTGTACTATGACTTATGTCTTTAAAGGTCAGAGGATAACCTCTAGGAGTCTGTTCTTTTACCATGTGGGCTCTGGGAATCAAATTTAGGTTATCATGATTGGCACCAAGTGTGTTTTCCTATTGAGCCATTTCATAGGTCTTAAACGCCAGCTTTAGTATATAGTATGTGTTTTGTGTTTTTATATAACCTGGAATGAATTCTCTGACTGAATATTCTGAAAAGACAGATGGATCTACTCATGCATATCCTAGAAGATCAAATTCAAACATTACATTCTCTGTGAAACCTCACTGGCCTTTCCTTTGTGTAGCATTCTTTGAGAGTCTTGAGTCTGCATCTTGGACACATCAGTCTTTGTACACCTGTTGCTATGTCTGCTTTCTGTATTTGCTGTGATCCCGTTGTCTCACAGTAAATGGCTGAGTTTGCTACAGTGTCTCAATGTCTTCATTGTCTCAACTCTGAGAGCACTTAGATCATTTATTTTGTTAAACTACCTTGGATTGTTCTTATGTTTTCCCCTAGGTGTTTACTGAGATCTACTGAAGTTAAATCAGGATGCCTTGACTGTGGTATGTAACAGAGCCTCAGTTTCTTCATCTCTAAAATGTAGGTGTGCTGGATAGTTTTGTGTCCATTTGACACAAGCTATAGTCATGTGAGAGGAGGGAATCTATCTCAATGGAGAAAATACTCCCATGATATCATGCTGTAGGCAAGCCTGTGGGGGCATTTTCTTAATTAGTGAGACCCACATGTGTGAGGCCACCCCTGGGCTGGTGGTCCTGGGTTTTGTAAGAAAGCAGGATGAGGAAGTCAGAGGAAGGAAGTGAGTAAGCAACACCATGGCCTCTGAATCAGCTCCTGCCTCTGGGTTCCTGTCCTATTTGAGTTCCTGTCCTGACTTCCCTCAATGATCCATGACAGTCACCTGGAAGTGTAAGCTGAAATAGACCCTCCCTGACATCACCCCCACAAACTTGCTTCTTGTGATGGTGTTTTGTGAGAGTAATATTAACCCTAACTGAAACAATTAGGTCATAGAACCTCCTATTTGTGAATTGTGTCAAAGAAGATAGTCAATTAAAATGATTAGCACAATTTCATGACTTAGAGTATGAGTTCTGCTTTAGTCAAGGTTCTCTAGAACAGGATGAATTGAATGAATATGTTTAAGAAAGGTGTTTATTTTGCACCATAGGAGCTGGGAAATCTAATAGTTGTTGTCTGTTCATTAGGGAGGTGGAGAGTCTGGTAGCTGCACAGTCCACAGGGCTGGGTGCTTCAGCATTCCCTGCTGGTGGTGAAGGGGTGGAGGACTCCTGTCAAGCTTCTTGGTCTTCAGTCAATGTTGGAGAACCTGGACTCTGATGGCAGTGGAGTAAGATACTTGTGAGCAAGAGGTGGAGATGGACAAGCCAGAGTAAGGCTGTTCCCTGCCAACTGTTTCTAAGTTTCCTCGGGAAGGTACTGCACATGTAGGGTATGCATCTTCCCCTTTAAATTACTCCTTCCTCGAAATGTCCTCATAGACAGCCCAGAGGCTTGTCTCTTAGTCGAGTCCAGAGCCAATCAAGTTGACTGTAACAATGGTCAACTATCTCTGGCTCAAATGGGGAGAAGAAATTTGTAAGGTTCTATGCTGCTTACATGATTGTCTTTTCTGCAAGTCACACAGCGGTTGAACGAAAAACACAGAAAGTCAAAGAGAAAAGGAAATAAAAGTAAGACACGACTGCTGGTGCGTATGATGGAGGGGAAGATTTATTGTACATGTGAGGGAGAAAACTCTCAGAGTGAGAGGCACCTGGCAGGGTCCAGAGTGGACATGACCAGCTGAGTGAGGGTGTGTGAGTGTGTGTGTGTGTGTGTGTGTGTGTGTCTGTGTGTGTGTGTGTGTGTGACTACTTACTCCTCCTCCCTTAAAAATAGGCACTGTGAAGTTACCAGTTTTCAACTTGGTAACTGGAATGAAGTACAATCCAGGAATTGAGGGCACATATGTGATCCAGAGGTTGAGGCAGAAGACACAGGCTTTTGATCTGGATGAGTAGGCAAAGTGCTCATGAAAAGTTTAGTCCCAGGCCAGGTGGTACACATCTTTAATCCCAGGAATCAGAGGCAAGCATATCTCTGACTTCAATGCCAGCTTTGAACAGCACAACTATGGAGAAAAGGAACATCCATTCCACATTCTGAAGAGTCCAGCCAGTGTCTTGACTAGCTAGCACAGCATCCAACTTTGAAATACATCAGGAGGCAGGATGCGGATGTGAGACAGAAGAGAGCAGAACAATTTCCTAGGTCTTAAGGGGAGTGTCAAGGCAGTTAGTTCTTTTAGGTATACTGCTCTGATCATCCCCAAGAGCAAGTGCAGGCAGTTTTCCAAGGGGGCCCAAGGGATTGGATTAGGCTGTGAGTGTCACAGCCACTTCCTCTTGACCTTCTTACTGGTCAAGGATTTGAGAGTAACTGACCGGGGATACTTGGTTGCATGCAGCTCAATTGGAGTCCCATGGCTATCCAGAAAATTCTAGCAGCAAGATCTGTATGATCCTCAGAGTAAACAGGAACTTATCGGGAAAGAAGGCTGAGAACCGATGAGTGGCTCACTCAGGAAACTGTAATAGTGAGACTTCTAAAGAACCTTTGATACAATTAGAGAGTTTCCATTTGAGTGAAGCCCAAAAAGAGAGTAACAATGACTACAATTATTTGTCTTGAAATAGTGGTAAGCAACAAGGAGAGGACCTTAATTGTACACAGGCAAATAAAGAGAGCCATTCTCTTCTCCCTAGCCCAAGCCTTATAATGAAGGGAAGTTGTGTGTTAATAGTTAATGGCCTAGTGACTCCTACTGAAGTACAGTTTACACATATTGGGTCAGGGATCAGGGATGCTAGAAAACTCACAGTATACAAATAACATCTCACCCTTTCCCCCATAAACAAAGAAAATTAACAAATGGCATCTCATGTCAGGACTTTTGCATGCAACTCTTCAGTATACATCTACTGATTCAGTTTTTGTTTTAAGCCTTGATCATATATTCTTCTAAGTCTATCCATAAGAAGGAAAGAGAACTGCTGTCTGTTAAGAACCTGAAGCAGCAAACCTGCTGTGGTGGCCCTTGCCTTTGAGACCAGCACTTAGAAGGCAGAGACAAGCAGATCTCTGTTGGTTTGAGGCCAGTTTGGTCTACAAAGTGAATCCAGACAGCCAGGGCTATTACACAGAGAAACTCTATCTTGAAAAAAACAAAACAAACAAACAAACAAACAACAACAGCAACAACAACAAAACCTTGAAATAACTAATAATGGCCTTGAACAGCCAACTTGGTGCTCCTATTCTCACCAATGGTTTATGCCCCACTTTCTCATTGAGGAGTGCAAGGCACTAGTTAGAGGAAACGGACCTCCTTTAGTTATGCTTCCTTCTCATTTTCTATTCTGCTCACATTTTTTACTGTGAAAAATTTGTTTCCAAATCAGCTTTCTCAAAGTGATATCCCTCTCTCTGACAATCTGATTTTCTTTGAATCACAACCTTTAGTTAGCTTTGAATGATCTCTTTTCTTCTTTTCTTTTCTTTTTCTTTCTTTCTTTTCTTCTTTTTTTTTAAATCTGTTTAGAAAGAAAGGTTTTAGAAAGAAAGGTTTTTGGTCTTTTGAGACACGGTTTCTCTGTATAGCCCGGGCTGTCCTGGAACTCACTCTGTAGACCAGGCTGGCCTCGAACTCAGAAATCTGCCTACCTCTGCCTCCCAAGTGCTGGGATTAAAGGCGTGTGCCACCACTGCCCAGCCACTTTTCTTCTTTTCAGTTTTTATCAGTCACTTGATAATTCCTCATCTCTGTGGCTCTTGAACTTAAACTCCTCTGTTGTCATATTTCCTTCTAGCTATTTTATTGCATTTTCCTATCTACCAGTCTTCCAACATTTATTCCACCCTGATCTGTTCCAACCCCCCAAAACTAGGTATAAGAGAAAGAAGGTTCGAGAGTCATAAACTTCTTCACACTGTTTCCTGCTGATTAGGAACCTTGGGCTCTTTGGGAGCAAGTCTGATCTTTGGTCATCAGGATAACCAAGTTTTCCTTCTTGACCACTTGTCAAACCACAGGAAGAGGAACAAGCATCTGCTGCCACAGGACTTCCTGGGGTTTTCACATTTATACCCTCTCCAGAGTCCCCAGAATTAAACTATCTGTTGCTAGTGCACTAGGCAAATCATAATCACCTGCTGTGAAGCAGCCCACACCTGGGAATAAAACAAAAATATATTCACATAGCTGTTCATTTTGACAACAGGATATATATATATGAATATATACATGTATATATGTATTATTATTTGCTTCCCACAATTAAATGTTTGTCCATATAGAAAATATAAGAAAATAGATAGAAATAGTTTTTAGTAGCTGGGTGTGGTAGTGCACACCTTTAATCCCAGCAATTAGGAGGCAGAAGGTTCTCCTGTGAGTTGGAAGTTAGCCTGGTCTGCAAAGTGAGTTCCAGGACAGCTAGGACTATTTTACAGAGCAATCCAACCTCAATAAACTGTAATAATAAATAATAATAAATAAATATAAATAAATAAATGCTAATGATAATATATAATTTTTTAGCAATACCTAATATAGGGATGAATCTGTGTGGTTCAAACAATGTTGAAATCATGCTTCCAATTCACTTTCTACATCTGTCAGAACAATTTTCTCTTAACTCATAAGACTTTTTCTATTACTTTATACATCACAACTTCCTGTTGTAAACTGACATGGTGCCTTGGTTTCAGTGTTTTTTAAAATTATATTTTATTGCTTTGTTTGTGACTGTGTGTGTGTGTGGTGTGTGTGTGTGTACTATGACTTATGTCTTTAAAGGTCAGAGGATAACCTCTAGGAGTCTGTTCTTTTACCATGTGGGCTCTGGGAATCAAATTTAGGTTATCATGATTGGCACCAAGTGTGTTTTCCTATTGAGCCATTTCATAGGTCTTAAACGCCAGCTTTAGTATATAGTATGTGTTTTGTGTTTTTATATAACCTGGAATGAATTCTCTGACTGAATATTCTGAAAAGACAGATGGATCTACTCATGCATATCCTAGAAGATCAAATTCAAACATTACATTCTCTGTGAAACCTCACTGGCCTTTCCTTTGTGTAGCATTCTTTGAGAGTCTTGAGTCTGCATCTTGGACACATCAGTCTTTGTACACCTGTTGCTATGTCTGCTTTCTGTATTTGCTGTGATCCCGTTGTCTCACAGTAAATGGCTGAGTTTGCTACAGTGTCTCAATGTCTTCATTGTCTCAACTCTGAGAGCACTTAGATCATTTATTTTGTTAAACTACCTTGGATTGTTCTTATGTTTTCCCCTAGGTGTTTACTGAGATCTACTGAAGTTAAATCAGGATGCCTTGACTGTGGTATGTAACAGAGCCTCAGTTTCTTCATCTCTAAAATGTAGGTGTGCTGGATAGTTTTGTGTCCATTTGACACAAGCTATAGTCATGTGAGAGGAGGGAATCTATCTCAATGGAGAAAATACTCCCATGATATCATGCTGTAGGCAAGCCTGTGGGGGCATTTTCTTAATTAGTGAGACCCACATGTGTGAGGCCACCCCTGGGCTGGTGGTCCTGGGTTTTGTAAGAAAGCAGGATGAGGAAGTCAGAGGAAGGAAGTGAGTAAGCAACACCATGACCTCTGAATCAGCTCCTGCCTCTGGGTTCCTGTCCTATTTGAGTTCCTGTCCTGACTTCCCTCAATGATCCATGACAGTACCTGGAAGTGTAAGCTGAAATAGACCCTCCCTGACATCTCCCCCACAAACTTGCTTCTTGTGATGGTGTTTTGTGAGAGTAATATTAACCCTAACTGAAACAATTAGGTCATAGAACCTCCTATTTGTGAATTGTGTCAAAGAAGATAGTCAATTAAAATGATTAGCACAATTTCATGACTTAGAGTATGAGCTCTGCTTTAGTCAAGGTTCTCTAGAACAGGATGAATTGAATGAATATGTTTAAGAAAGGTGTTTGGTTTGCACCATAGGAGCTGGGAAATCTAATAGTTGTTGTCTGTCCATTAGGGAGGTGGAGAGTCTGGTAGCTGCACAGTCCACAGGGCTGGGTGCTTTAGCATTCCCTGCTGGTGGTGAAGGGGTGGAGGACTCCTGTCAAGCTTCTTGGTCTTCAGTCTATGTTGGAGAACCTGGACTCTGATGGCAGTGGAGTAAGATACTTGTGAGCAAGAGGTGGAGATGGACAAGCCAGAGTAAGGCTGTTCCCTGCCAACTGTTTCTAAGTTTCCTCGGGAAGGTACTGCACATGTAGGGTATGCATCTTCCCCTTTTAATTACTCCTTCCTTGAAATGTCCTCATAGACAGCCCAGAGGCTTGTCTCTTAGTCGAGTCCAGAGCCAATCAAGTTGACTGTAACAATGGTCAACTATCTCTGGCTCAAATGGGGAGAAGAAATTTGTAAGTTTCTATGCTGCTTACATGATTGCCTTTTCTGCAAGTCACACAGCGGTTGAATGAAAAACACAGAAAGTCAAAGAGAAAAGGAAATAAAAGGAGGGCATGATTGCTCCTGGGTATGATGGAGGAAAAGGTGTATGGTACATGTGAGGCAGAAAACTCTCAGAGGCAGAGGCACCTGGCAGGGTCCAGAGTGGACATGCCCAGCTGATTGGTGTGTGTGTAGAGGGGAAACTGGGAGAGGAGAGAGCCAGGAGCCTAGAAGCCAGGAGACCAGGAAACCAGAAGTGCACCAGAGTAGTCAATACAGCTGGATTTTATAGGGAAGTGTAGCTGGGGGAAAGGATCACAGCCTCTGTGTTGGAGAGTTTAGGGTAGGGGGCTGAGTACCTCATCAGGAGGATCCAGTAATATGGAGGGAGGGAAGGATGGTAGGAAGACCTGCAGCCAGAGCCAGCTTTGAGCTGTTAACAGGCACCTCAGTTAGCTTTTGTCTGTTAACTGGCATCTCAGATAGAGTTTGTCTCAGGTTTGAGACCTAACAGAGTCGTTTGTGAAATAGTGAGAATGTATCCATGGAATGATGCAGGTTTGACAACTTCAATATTCACTACCTTTATTTTCACTTTCTCCAAACTAGATTAGATTGTTCCCCCACCCCCACCCCTGCCTCCATTTACTTCTAAGTTCAAGCTCCTCAGTAAGGGCTTGGGAGGTGGGTGTTTAATATCAATGTAAGATACAGGTAGGTCTAGAATTAGCAGGGCCATTCCCTGAGAGCCAGGCCTGTATCCTGTTTGTTTGATTTCATTGTGCAGAACTTCATTTAAACTTTTTGCTTTGGTTAATTCACTCTTGACATTTGGGGGAGGCAGCATAATTATGTTAGGCTTTGTTTGCTTTATGGAAGACTGCTGCTGCTGCTTTTGGAATGCATGGGAGGGAGGGAGCCTTAGTCAAGTGTCCTACTTTTTGCTCACTAAAGACATAAATTATGTTTATATAACCCTTGCCATGTTGCCTGACTGGATCCTTCTGGTAGTTGAACGTTTTTCATTCACCATTATAAAGTAAAATTTCCTCTTACAATTTAGAAGATGATAAAACAGGAGCGACAAAGGAAGGCTAAACAGAGGCTTTCCGTGCCTGTTGTGTGGAAACCCTGGGAAGATGACAAAGAATTAAAATAGGTAGAGTTCCAGAGTCTCTCTCTCTCTCTCGTATATTTTCTCAATTCTGAAAAAAGATCTGAAGCAGTATTGAGGGGAAAGCCCACAGTGCATCATAACACAGTGGGCTAGCAGCCAAGAAAGAAACAAGGTCAGTGCTCAACTGTGCTAAAGGTCTTTGGCATCTCTCCAGCTCGGGGCGTCCCTGGGGTGACCACGCCTGGGGCGGCGCGCTGGGCCGGGGTAGCCGATCCTACCGGCTGGCGCTTGGCCTGCCCTCCGCCCCGGTCCGGGCCCACACGGCGGCGCCTAGCGAGCCGGGGGAAGGAGTTTCCGGCGGACCCGCCTCCCAGTCGCTTCCTGTCCCGCTCGCAGCCTGCCTCCTGCCCCGTCCGGGACCGTGCTTGGCCCCGCAGCCCCTGGAGGTCCCAGGCCGCGTCTCCTACACCATGCAGTCACGCCTCCTCCTCCTGGGAGCCCCGGGCAGCCTCGGCGACGTGGCCTCGCGGCGCATGCGGCTGCTCTTGCGGCAGGTGCTGCGGGGCAGGCCGGGCGGGGACCAGCAGCGGCTGGAGGTCAGACTGATGCACGCTGGGGTGACCGACTCAGGTAACTGGGCCCTCAGGCTTCGCTGCTGCTTCTGCTGCCCTCGCTGCTGTGTGATGTGGGGCAAGGCGCTGGCGCCCCCTGGGCTCCACTCTGAAACCTGAGGGGTCCGGACTAAGGTCTCTGATGTCTAAGAACACAGCTTTCTTTTCCCATTGGAGAATCCTTTTTAGAGAATTACTACAAGAATCCTAACTTAAGCTAGAAAACACTCAAGAGGTTTATGCAGCAGCCTTTTGGGGGCCGTTAAAAACCCGCTCTTGACCTTGATTTTTGACTCTCAAGGGCTAGGTAGCCGGTTTTGTGTCCCGAGCCAACTAGGGCTTGTGATGGTACAGACACGTGTTTATTCTTGCTAGAGACCCTGTGCCCTTGGTTCTTTCCAATTTTAACAGAAGACTCAGTTTCAAACACTCTTAGAACTGAAAGTCATAGATTTAGTTAAAACCCTAGACTATAGTTGGAATGAATGAATCCCAGAAAGAAAAAAAGTGCCTTGCTGTGAGGATCACACAGTGAAATTGCAATTCAAAACTTGCCTGTCCTCGACTATAACTTCTAGAGCATTTATTTGCTTTTCATTCTGTTACTCACTTTTCATCTGTGTGACAAAATTCAAAAAACAACCTGAAACAAGGAAAGATTTCTTTGGCTCACAGTTACAGGTGTTTCAGTGTATGCATGATGCTTCCATCGCTGAAGCCTGTGTTGAGGCAAGTGGGCTTAGCAGAGCGAAGCTGCTCTCCCTGGGAGGCAGAGAGAGGAATCAGGGATAAGACCTACTCTTCTAAGACAGAGTCTACTTTGTCTCACTAGTCTCACCTCCTTGTGTGTATCATCTCTTGATAACGTCGTCTTATCTAATGAGTCCATCAATTCACCAGTCCAGATGATGATACACTTTTGTCACAGAAGGCAAAAGTCAAGGGTAGAATGTGGCATAATCTGACAGGCTTTGGGGCTGAGCAGTTTTGGGTAGGTTCAAATTTTTTTGTACTCTCTAGCTAGCCATCAGAGCCGTGAGTCAGCAGATAGAACATTTAATTTAAAAGAATTTTTTAAAAATGAAAATTGAGGATTTTTTTTTTTTTGGTACTGATATGCCTCAATAAAACAAGGATTCTAACACTGAAGCTGAGAACTGTGGGTAAACAAAGTTGTGAGTTCAGCAGAGCCCTGGGCACAAGTAAGAGTCCTTATGACAGAATAAAAGATTAATTCTTGGCTATCCAGACTGGTAAGGTTAAGGCTTTCAAGGTTAGAGCGGCACTGTTGGAACCAGAGGTCATCCACAGGCCACTATAATAGCACAGAAAGCAGAGGCTGTGATGGATTAGTGTCGATGCTGGAAAGACTCTCAGCTGATCTCCAACATGTGACCAGACTCACTTTGTCCTCAGTTGTCATTGCTTCCTAGCAGTGTGACGAAAGAACAAAGTGCACGAAAAACAAACTCAAGTTGTGTATTCTCTTCTCCTGCCCTGTATGCCTGTTTGTTTTGTCTGCATGTTCCTTTGGTGCCCGTCCACACATTGTACTAAGAAGCATTCAGTGGCTTACTAGGTTAAAGTTCATGGAGAGTGTTTTTGTGAGAGGTTGCAAGTGCTAGGTTGGTTTTCATGATAGTACCTTAACTAAGCCTGATACGAAGGGAAAAAGAGGCCATTTATGTAAAAAGTGAAAAAGAAGTTGGGCAACTCTAATCCCAGCACTGTGAGTTCAAGGCCAACCTGGTCTATAACAATTCCTGCATAGCCAGCTCTATGTAGAGAGAATCTGTCTTAAAAAAACCCCAAACCAAACCACCCCAAACAAACCAACAAACTCTCACAACTCCTGCTTTTCATCCTTTTCTATCGGATGGGGTGGAAGCTATAACTTGTAAATTCTTTATCTCTATGCTTTAATTAGTAGTAGTGATAGCTCAAGGTTTTAGAAACAAATGGTCAGTCAGCAAGGAGGTTATCACTTCACAGAGTAGTTGACACAGATGACTGTGACATCATAGATGGGGCCAGCTGGCTCAGTAGAACTGGATCTCAGAAATCGATGACCTTTGAGATGCTTCTCTCAACCCATGGCTTTCCTTTACCACCATTCGGTGTTCTGTCGATTTCACGGCTTTTCCCTTATGGTGTCTCTGTGTGAAATAGATCTGTTTAGAAAAACAATAAAATGTTTCTGCATAAGCTGTTTTTCACTTAGAAAATTGAAAACTAAACTCTGTAAAACGGTCCTCTCAACACATCGATGATCGTCAGTTTTTGGTGTTGGCTCTGTCAGATTATAAACATCTAACTGTACAGGTAATTATTTGACAAATACGTATTTGTGCAATTTTGGTCATATATTTTTCTGTAAGTTATCATATCCACAATTGGGAACATTGACATAATATTGCCCTATATGATCACTGTAATTAGGTATTAATTTCAAACATTTACCCCTATAATTTTTTTTATCAGTTTCTTGTTCATGAACATATAAAATGTCTATTTTAAATGTTTTTATATAAAAATAGTAAAAAAGATACTCATTTTTATACATGTTTTGTGACTTAAAGATTCTCCTTGGGCCATAATAACAATGGTCATGTGACTTTGGGGAGGAAAAATTCAGAATTCTGGTTGCAGCTGAGAACAACTATTATGGTTTAGTCTTATTTCTGTATTTACCAGATGTTGAACCTTATGGAATTCATTGGCTGCTTTGACCTGTAGCAGAGTATTAGACTCTAAGGATCTTCTGACTTTTTTGTGTATTAAAGATTTTAACAATAAGACCCCAGAACAGTTGTGACCATGTAATCGTTAGAAAGAGTCATGTCAGGAACACATAGACGGATGTTGTTGATACATTTAGTGTTTTATCTGCTCTAAGTTTTACATTCTTAAAGAATGATGTGGGCTGGGGATCTAGCTCAGTGAGAGAGTGCTTGCCTAGATTTAGTCTTAGTCTTTAGTACAAAACAACAAGAAGCAAAAGTGATGTCACTGAACTATTGGTTTTGACCTGATGTCATTCCCCTCACCCTGGGGACTTTGGCAATGCCTGAGATGAACCAAGGGAGAGGGATGCTATTGCCATCAAAGGGACTAGGGTGCTCGTGTGGCCGGCAGTCTACAGCACAGGATGCCATCTCAAAACACATTACCATTCTAAAATGTCAGGACTGTCACTGTTGAGAACCCTGAAGTGAGCCAACTTGTCCATGCTGCTGCTAAAATAAAAACTCAAAACAATTTGAGTTTAATAGAATTGGTAGCTGAAAGCAGAAGGTACTCAGAGAGACCCGCCGGACAGTGTGGGCAAGCAGCTCACAGATCACAGAAGTAAGAGGTGTAAACAGCTTGGTTACGCTCAGCACTTGTTTTAGGTGAGCCTGTTCTGAGCAGTTGACAGCCGGTGACTGAGTGTAACTAAGCTACTGTGACTGGCTCTGATTTACTTGTAAAGAAGTCAAATAGCCTGGTCTTTCATTGTGTAGGACTCAAAGTACAAAGATATCCTCAACTTAAAGTCCAAGTTGACTTTAATATTACGATTATATCCTGAGGAAGGTTCACAGAACTGAGTGCCAAGTGTGGTAAAAGTTAGTGTGCTCACTCATAGAATCCATGATCTCTGATCTGTACTACAAGTGTATACCACAGCATTACTATATATACACTGAAACACTGATACAGAGCAGTTTAAGATTGGTGAAGATCTTAAAAGTATCTGGGCAGAATATCCAATTTTTTCAGGGATTAACAAACATTAAAATTATCACTGTAGCTACATTTTGTTTGTTTGTTTGTCAGGGTCTCTTTATATAGTCCTGGCTGTCTTTGAGCTCCCTATGTAGATCAGGATAGCCTTAAAGTCACAGAGAACCTTCTGCCTCTGCCTTCTAAATGCTGTGTAGCAACATTTTAAGGAAGTACACACACACACACACACACACACACACACACACACACACACACACACAGTTATCAAAGCCAGGCACAGTGGCTCTCAGCACTTGGGAGGCAGAGGCAGATGGATAACTGTGAATTCCAGGCCAGCCTGGTCTGCATAGTGAGTTGCCAAATGGGATCGTGTAAGATTAATTATTTTTTATTATCTTAAACATAGAAGTTTTTTTAATATACCTTTGAGAAATCCCTTTAAATAAGAAATTTTCTAGGAAATAAGATTAAAACTTCCTACTTTAAATATTTTCTAAATTTAATTTCATTTGGAAGGTTTTAGCCCTCGGACTCTTTTTAATTAAAAATTTCATGCCATTTTTTTCATGTCTCAATGAGACATATAATAATTGACTATAGATATCTGTGACAATTTTGTACAATATGTGAATTTAGCTAATGTGTGTTTTATTTGTGTATTTGTTATATAAGTGCACTTAAATAATATTATCAGCAATATTGTTTTAGTACTTTTAAAATGGGCTCATTCTGGTTACTCTAGTTATTCTAGTAGTAGAAATTATTCCAGAGTAGGCTACTATTTTAACTCCACCCCCTTCCCTCATACTTTTTTTTGAGGCAGATCTCACTCACATAGTCTAGGCTAGCTTCAAGCTTTGTATGTTGCCAATGCTGTCCTTGAACTTTTGATTCTCTGCCTTCCGTATTTCTGCTGTGCAGGGATTAGAAGGTGTGATTCCATGTCAGCCCTGTCTCTTTATATTTCTTTACAGGGTTTTATGTAGCCCTGGCTATCCTGGAACTCATTATGCAGACCAGGCTGGCCTCAAACTCACTGAGAGTCAGTTGCCCCTGAGTGCAGGGATTAAAGGTGTGGATCACCACACGTGGTTTTCTTTAAGTATTTGATTTTTTTGAGTAAAGCCTTGCAATGGTGTCTTGGGCAACCTGGAACTTGTGGCACCCCTCTGGGATTGTTCACATGTGTGACTGCATCTGACTTTAAAATTCTTAACTTAGAATTAACAGAAAGGTTGTCCTCAAGAGAAGCCTGTATTGGCTTTTTCTGCATAAATTATGTTATCCGTTGATTTCACATTCCGCCTTAATCCACCTCATTTAATAAATCTGTTTCAAATGGCTTGACTTAATGAGGAGCATGTCCATAAATAGTATGTATTCAAAAGATGCAGAAAATTACTATTCAGGGCTTAAAAACAGTATCTCAGAAGACAGTAGTTAGTTTAAAACTTGTTCACTTGTCAAACATTTGTTGAATATCTAGAGTTTGAAATACTATATTTGGCACAGGATATAGTGATGATTAAAACATCCACCCTCTAACAAGAAAAACACCCTTGAAAACTAAATAGTAGTCTTCAAGTCTTTAAACATTTTCTCATCTGCTAAACTGATTTGCAAATATGTGTGTTTTTGAACTTTTCCTTATTGGTACAAATGGTAGCAAAGGGTATTGTTTCTAGTAGACTGTAAACACTGACATTTTAGATGATTTCTGTTTCATATTCTTTTGAACATGTCTCTTAGTGGAAGTAGAGGACCCCAGTTTGCCAGTGTTTTGAAAAACTTGAGGCTCTTGGCCATCAGGTATTCCTTACTCCTTTATCTCCCTGAGTTTGTATTCCAGCTTTACTTGTACTTTATGATTTTATCTGAATATGGCTTTTCTCTTAGAAGTTTTATTTTTATATTAATTTTCTGCAACACCCCCCCCCCCCATGTTTCTTTAAACCTTATGTTATTATAGTGCTTAGTTGTTCAGCATGACATCAGTGTCACAGAATTTGGTAACGCTTTGGAAAGAAGGTACTCTTTAATGACTTGAGCTAGTCTCTCAGCTAAATATTACCTAATATTAATTAACTTATTAATATGACTCCTATTCCCAGTTGAATGTTAATTATTGTTGGAATGTAAGCAATTCCAATGTAGCAATGTCAATTACGTCTTTCCAGACCTTCTAAATTATATGTCAACAATAATATGTTGATCTATATTAATTGGCATCTTAATTAGGACCATATTTAATTTTGTCAGTAACAGACACAAAGCTGGTTAGATTTTATAAATTTGATACAAACTGAAGTCAGTTGAGAAACTGCCTTCATTACATTGGTCTGTGGAGAATGTTCTTGGTTAGTGACTGTGGGACAGCCCACCCATTGTGGGTGGTCCTGTGGTCCTTAAGTAAGCAGGCTGAGTAAGCAGTAGAAAGCAAGCCAGTGAGCTGTGTAGCTCCGTGACCTGTGCTTTACCTCCTGCCTCAGGCTTCTGCTTGAATCTCTGCCCTCGATTACCTCAGTGAGAGGCTCAAAGCTGTGTGGTGCAATAAACCCTTCTCTTCAAGTTCCTTTTGGTCATGGTCTTTATCACAGCAACGGAAGTATACCAGGACAGACAAACCACCTAACTTGCAGAAGAGTGGTGTGCTGGGTTAGTGAAGTCATTTGTGTCTCAATTTCTTGAAAGGTCATTAAAATCACCTCACTATAATTTATCAGATGGCTTTATCAGTTCTTCTCTTGGGGGCTCCTTGTTTCATGTTTCATGTGTTTTACTAGGATTGGGGAACAAATTAAAATGATTATGTCAAAGTACTTTTGCTAATACATTTTTTAAAAATTTTTGAGAGAATACTTTAGTCTATGATATTTAATACACTTTGTCAAATTCTTAAAGTTTTTGCTATTAGCAAAGGTATCTGTTCTGCCAAACCAATCACTCAAGTTAGCCTTTCTGACAGAAAAAGGAGTTTCACCTTTTAGTTAAAAGAAGTGTAATATAGTTTAGGGAATGTAATTTTCAAAAACTATTGAGGAATAAGTTATAGGATTTCTGTAAACCGGTTTACTAAAACCAATAAAGCCAAAAGTAAGGGAATATTGTAGCTATATTTGTGACTCTTTTCTTTATATATGCTATGCATTCATTACATTGATAACATATTTCATAATAAGTGATTTTATACCTTTGATCTTTTTAAAAATTGACAAAAATAATATAATTTTAAGGTAAGATTTTCTTGAATTAAGGACTATGGTAGAGGCATAGTGTTCTATTAAATGTGTAATAAACTGAATTGACTGTTTTTGAGAAATAATTAGATGAAAATCACCAGAATTGGAAATAAATTTGTTGATTTTTAAAGCTCCATATCCATGCATTTGATGTATTTAGTGAAACAGAAAACTAATTGGCTCATTGACTGGAGTTCATGATTCTCACAACAAAAGCATAAAAATAGAGTTTTATATGATGGTGAATAACTAATGGGGTTGAGTATTTAATGATGTTATTTAAGAATATGTTTTTGCCTGTGTGTTGAAAGGTACAGGTTTGTTCTGAAACTGTTGTGATATTTACTTCTGATATTGTTGTGATATTTAGTCAGAGCGCTGTGAACATTTCTGTAGCACTCTACCAGGAACTACTCATTACATCCAACGGATCAGTGTCCATGATCAATTATATGAAATATTTAGGTTGTTTAGTAGTCCTCTTAAAAAGGGATCTTATTTTTTGTGTGAGTGTGAACATGAGCACAGATCTCAGGCCAGCTTTCAGGAGTTGGTTCTCTCCTTCCACCATGTAGGTCCAGGAGTTGACTCTGCTCTTCCGGCTTAGCTGCAAGCACCCCTCTACCCCATGCTATCTTGCTGGCCCTCAACAGTATTTTTTTTAAAGCAGTAGCATGTGACAAGCTGAACATTTAGCTTATCTTCAAATGTGCAAAAAAATTGTATTTGAAGTTTTCTATGCTTTGCTGTCTGATATTTCACATCTTGGCTTCTTGATAATACTCATTTCTCCACTCTGTAATATGCTTTATTTGACACAAGCCAGCACAAACCAACATAGCTCTAAAGCAAACCTTTGCTTCTAGTACAAACATTAATATCTAGAGACAACTTTATTTACATTGACTTGAATATTGTTATAGTGTTCAAAGGATGCCTAGTTTTGACCATACACATATATGTTCCTTTAGCTGATGCCCTGACGCAATGTACTGTGGTAAAATAAGTCAGGGAAGGGACTATTCTGAACACAAGGATGTGGAAGTCTGACAATGGATTCTGAAAGACTTCTGTGCTGTGTAACCTTGGAAAGTGCTCACATAGCTTCAGCCCAAGAGCACTGTCAAATAGGAAAGCCAATAAATACTTATTACTAATTTTAAAATGGATTAACCAATTTATGTGTATGGGTGTTTTGCCTGTGTGTATACATGTGTACCACTTGTCTGCCTAGTGCCCATGAAGGCCAGAGAGGGCATTGAATACCATGGAACTGGAGCGTAAGGCAGTTGGGAGCTGCCAGTGGGTGCTGGGAATGAAACCTTGGCCCTCTGGGGGAGCAGCAAGTGCCGAGCCACCTCTCCAGCCTCCTCGTTCAGTAATTATAATACAACATGAAAAATGCTTGCGGAAAGGAGTGGGATGATGCGTTGTTGAGGGAAGAGGAGATTGCATCAGAGGAAAAGTTGGCAAAGATTCAGTGGAGAAGATGAAGCTATCTGAGGAGCAGCTGAGTGAAAAAGTGTGAGATGTATAGAAGGCTGAAGGTTCAGTCAGTCTCCGAAGCAGGACTGCAAGGGCAGAACTGGCTGGAGATGGTTGGGCAGGCAGAGTAGAGTTCTGTTTTTTCTCAGGTTGAAGTAAAGCCGTCTCTAGACTGTGGGTAACTGCTAGTCCACTGGCAGCTGTGCAGTGCAGGAGAGTAGTGAGCCACAAACAGACACTAAGGAACCATGTAAAGGCAGAGCTATTGCTATGGCTTAGATGGCTCCCAGGTCGTCTAGCACTGTAGCCAAAGATGGACAAGCTCATGATTTCCAAGGCAGAAATGATTAAATGCCTGCTTCATCTCGATGTCGTGCCGCCTCCTCTTTGTCTGCAGGAGACATGGTTAATTGATCATTGCCCCATTTCTCAATGAAAACAGTTTCCATTGTGGTTTCTTCCTGTGTGTTTTTAAAAAGTCTCTAGCTTAATGGTTAAATGTTTGGATCCTCCGTTTACTTGTTTTTGCCATTGATTTCTACTTTAATTCCATTATGGTCAAGAAGCATACTTCAGGGTTTTAGTCCTTGGAAGCTTACTGAGGTTTACTTTATGCCCAGCCAGTAACATATTTTGGTTAATGTTACAGATGCATTAAAAATATGGATCATGCCGTTATTTGCATTTAGGTTAAGTGGTATGGCTGGGTTCAGAGTGTCTGTCCTCAGCTCTCCTCTTGTCTTGGCCAAAGCACTAGGAAGCAGCTTCTTAGGTTCTGTAGCCATTTATCCTCTTTTTATCATTTATGGTGATGAACATATTAAATTATCTAGGCATATTTTGAGTTTATCTTATTTCTGCTTCAAGTTCTGTTGAGATTATTATTTTTTTAAATAGTTATTCTCCATTTCTCTCCTTGTTAGGCCACTCCCAAAGGTTTGCTGCGTTCTTTCACATAACTGTTAGGAGAGTGACTAACTTAGGTACCTGGTATGCTTGCTCTCTCCAAAGCCCTTTGGGCCTAGAGGTGGCCATGACTTTCTGTTACTGTTAGTTTCAGAGTACTACATTCTCCTTGTTTTTCTTGAATTCTGCTCTCACCTTTCATGTGGTTCCTTATCATACAACAAAATACAATAAACTGACATTTTGCTGAGTATGAGGCCCAAACTAGCATAAGAAATAAGAGTGGAGAGGGGTTTCTTATGTGCAGCAGATAAGAGCTGCATGGAGTTACTCCCAAAGCAGTGCTCTCCTTGAACAAAAGAAAGGAAGATGGAGATCTTTTTTTTTTTCTGGCAGCTGATATATAGTCCTATGGGAAAGGATTTTGTGGGCACATGCCTGTGTATGCTCACTTTATAGTTTAAGAAGGGAAGGTGTCTACATTTTGGGGGGCATTCTTAGCTTAAGGTCATAAATCACATGTTTGAAAAGTTAAAATGGAGGACTGGAACATTTTGGGACATACTCTGCTCATATTGTCACAATGGTAGTCAAGAAGCCTCTGGCCATGCTCACCTTGCATTTCTAAAGATGGCAGGCAGGTATGGTGGCACAATCCTATAGCCCCAGCACTGTAGAAATGGAGCAGAAGGGGTACTAGGTCAACCTGAGCTATATCACAAGTTCAAGGTCAGGCTGAGCTACACAGCACAGTAAAGGCCAGCCCAAGGACCTCCTGTCTTAGAGAGCTGGAGTGGGGTGTGATGGCAGACAAATGCCCCTGAGCATGTTTGGTTTTCTCCAGCAAGCTTAGCTGGAAAACAGGAAAGGAGAGTTTGAAAGTATGTTAATACAAGATTTTTCTCAGAATGTTCCCTGTGACTAATGATTATATACTTTCAGTTTCTCATTTTGAATCTTCCAATATTCCATTTGTTCCTTACTAGCAATCTGACAAAATGACTTTTCTTAGGGAAAGGGTTTCATTCAGTAGAGAATTTAGTGCAAAGGTCTGAAAATAGGTTTGCATGTTTAGTATGCTGTTAGCTTTATGTCAACTCAATATGAGCCAGGATACCTGGGAAGAGGGAACCTCAGTGGGAAATGTTTCCAGCAGACTGGCCTGTAGGCAAGCCTGTGGGCAAGCCTGTGGTGTATTTTCTTGATTGATGATGGACGAGTGATGGGATGGCAGGTGTGGGTCGTTCCACCTCTGGTCCAGCCATGCTAGGTACTGTAAGAAAGCAGGCTGAGTTCTTTCCAGTTTCTGGCTATTATAAATAAAACTGCTATGAACATAGTGGAGCATATTCCTTGTTATGTGTTAGAGCATCTTCTGGATATATACCCAGGAGTGGTATAGCTGGGTCCTCAGGTAGTGATATGTCCAATTTTCTGAGGAACCGCCAGACTGATTTCCATAGTGGTTGCACCATCTTGCAATCCCACCAACAATGGAGGAGTGTTCCTCTTTCTCCACATCCTCGCCAGCATCTGCTATCACCTGAGTTTTTTATTTTAGCCATTCTACTGGTGTGAAGTGGAATCTCAGGGTTGTTTTGATTTGCATTTCCCTGATGACCAAGGATGCTGAACATTTCTTTAGGTGCTTCTCGGCCATTCGCATTTCCTCAGTTGAGAATTCTTTGCTTAGCTCCGTACCCCATTTTTTAATAGGGTTTTTTGGTTGTCTAGAGTCTAATTTCTTGAGTTCTTTGTATATATTGGATATTAGTCCTCTATCGGATATGGGATTGGTAAAGATCTTTTCCCAATCTGTTGGTTGCCGTTTTGTCCTATTGACAGTGTCCTTTGCCTTACAGAAACTTTGCAATTTTATGAGGTCCCATTTGTCAATTCTTGATCTTAGAGCATAGGCCATTGGTGTTCTGTTCAGGAACTTTCCCCCTGTGCCTAGGTATTCGAGGGTCTTCCCCACTTTCTCTTCTATTAGTTTCAGTGTGTCTGGTTTTATGTGAAGGTCCTTTATCCACCTGGACTTGAGCTTTGTACAAGGAGATAGGAATGGATCGATTTGCATTCTTCTGCATGCTGTCCTCCAGTTGAACCAGCACCATTTGTTGAAAATGCTGTCCTTGTTCCACTGGATGGTTTTAGCTCCTTTGTCAAAGATTAAATGACCATAGTTGTGTGGGTTCATTTCTGGGTCTTCAACTCTATTCCACTGATCTTCCTGCCTGTCTCTGTACCAATACCAGGCCGTTTTTATCACTACTGCTCTGTAGTACAGCTTGAGGTCAGGGATGGCGATTCCTCCAGAAGTTCTTTTATTGTTGAGAATGGTTTTCGCTATCCTGGGTTTTTTGTTGTTCCAAATAAATTTCAGAATTTCTCTTTCTAGTTCTGTAAAGAATTGAGTTGGTATTTTAATGGAGATTGCATTGAATCTGTAGATTGCTTTTGGCAAGATGGCCATTTTTACTATATTAATCCTGCCAATCCATGAACATGGGAGATCTTTCCATTTCCTGAGATCTTCTTTAATTTCTTTCTTCAGAGACTTGAAGTTCTTGTCATACAGATCTTTCACTTGCTTAGTTAGATTCACCCCGAGGTATTTTATATTATGTGTGACTATTGTGAAGGGTGTCATTTCCCTAATTTCTTTTTCAGCCTGTTTATCTTTCATGTAGAGGAAGGCTACTGATTTGTTTGAGTTGATTTTATAACCTGCCACCTTGCTGAAGTTGTCTATCAGGTTTAGGAGTTTTCTGGTGGAGTTTTTGGGGTCACTTAAGTATACTATCATATCATCTGCAAATAGTGATATTTTGACTTCTTCCTTTCCTATTTGTATTCCTTTGATTTCTTTTTGTTGTCTAATTGCTCTGGCTAGGACTTCCAGTACTATATTGAATAGGTAGGGAGAGAGTGGGCAGCCTTGTCTAGTCCCTGATTTTAGTGGGAATGCTTCAAGTTTCTCTCCATTTAGTTTGATGTTAGCTACTGGTTTGCTGTATATTGGTTTTACTATGTTTAGGTATGGTCCTTGAATTCCTGTTCTTTCCAAGACTTTTACCATGAAGGGATGTTGAATTTTGTCAAATGCTTTCTCAGCATCTAATGAGATGATCATGTGGTTTTTTTCTTTGAGTTTGTTTATATAGTGAATTACATTGATGGATTTCCAAATATTGAACCATCCCTGCATTCCTGGGATAAAGCCCACTTGATCATGATGGATGATTGTTTTGATGTGTTCTTGGATTCGGTTTGCTAGAATTTTATTGAGTATTTTTTGCATCGATATTCATAAGAGAGATTGGTCTGAAGTTCTCTTTCTTTGTTGGATCTTTGTGAGGTTTAGGTATGAGTGTGATTGTAGCTTCATAGAACGAATTGGGTAGTGTTCCTTCTGTTTCTATTTTGTGGAATAGTTTGAAGAGAGTTGGTATTAGGTCTTCCTTGAAGGTCTGATAGAATTCTGCACTAAAACCATCTGGTCCTGGGCTTTTTTTTGATGGGTAGACTTTTAATGACTGCTGCTATTTCTTTAGGGGATATGGGACAGTTTAGATGGTTTATTTGCTCCTGATTTTACTTTGGTACTTGGTATGTGTCTAGAAAATTGTCCATTTCATCCAGAGTTTCCAGTTTTGTTGAGTATAGATAGGCCTTTGTAGTAGGATCTGATGATTTTTTGAATTTCCTTGGTTTCTGTTGTTATGTCTCCCTTTTCAGATCTGATTTTATTAATTAGGATACTGTCTCTGTGCCCTCTGGTTAATCTGGCTAAGGGTTTATCTATCTTGTTGATTTTCTCAAAGAACCAACTCCTGGTTTTGCTGATATTTTGTATAGTTCTTTCTGTTTCTACTTGAGTTTGATTATTTCCTGATGCCTACTCCTCTTGGGTGTATTTGCTTCTTTTTGTTCTAGAGATTTCAGGTGTGCTGTCAAGTTGTTAATGTGTGCTCTCTCCAATTTCTTTTTGTAGGCACTTAGAGCTATGAGTTTTCCTCTTAGCACTGCTTTCATGGAGTCCCACAAGTTCTGCTATGATGTGTCCTCATTTTCGTTAAATTCTAAGAAGTCTTTAATTTCTTTCTTTATTTCTTCCTTGACAAAGTCATTGAGTAGTTTCCACCTGCATATGGGTTTTCCATTGGTTTTGTCATTATTAAAGACCAGCCTTAGTCCGTGGTGATCTGATAGAATGCAAGGGATTATTTCAATCTTTTTGTATCTGTTGAGGACTGTTTTGTGACCAATTATATGGTCTATTTTGGAGAAGGTACCATGAGGTACTGAGAAAAAGGTATATTCTTTTGCTTTAGGATGAAATGTTCTGTTAAATCCATTTGGTTCATAACTTCTGTTAATTTCAATGTGTCTTTGTTTAGTTACTGTCTCCATGATCTGTGCATTGCAGAGAGCAGGGTGTTAAAATCCCCTACTATTATTTGTGTGAGGTGCAATGTGTGCTTTGAGCTTTAGTAAAGTTTCTTTTATGTATGTGGGTGCCCTTGCATTTGAAGCATAGATGTTCAGAATTGAGAGTTCTTCTTGGTAGATTTTTTCCTTTGATGAGTATGAAGTGTCCTTCCTTATCTTTTTTGATTACTTTTGGTTGAAAGTTGATTTTATTTGATATTAGAATGGCTACTTCACCTTGTTTCTTGGGACCATTTGCTTGGAAAATTGTTTTCCATCCTTTTACTCTGAGGTAGTGTCTGTCTTTGTCACTGAGGTGCGTTTCCTGTATGCAGCAAAATTCTGGGTCCTGTTTATGTATCCAGTCTGATAGTCTACGTCTTTTTATTGGAGAATTGAGTCCATTGATGTTAAGATATTAAAGAAAACTGATTGTTGCTTCCTATTATTTTCGTTATTAGAGGTGGAATTATGTTTGTGTAGCTATCTTCTTTTGGGGTTGTTGGAAGATTACTTCCATGCTTTTTCTAGGTTGTAGTTTCCTTCCTTGTGTTGGTGTTTTCCATCAATGATCTTTTGAAGTGCTGGGTTTGTGGGAAGATATTGTGCAAATTTGATTTTGTCATGGAATATCTTGGTTTCTCCATCTATAGTGATTGAGAGTTTTGCTGGGTATAGCAGTCTGGGCTGGCAGTTGTGTTCCCTTAGGGTCTGTATGATAGCAGACCAGGATCTTCTGGCTTTTATAGTCTCTGGTGAAAAGTCTGGTGTAATTCTTATCGGTCTGCCTTTATATGTTACTTGACCTTTTTCCCTTACTGCTTTTAGTATGTTTTCTTTGTTTTGTGCATTTGGTGTTTTGATTATTATGTGACGGGAGGTATTTCTTTTCTGGTCTAGTCTGTTTGGTGTTCTGTAGGCTTCTTATATGTTTATGGGCATCTCCTTCTTTAGGTTAGGGAAATTTTCCTCTATAATTTTGTTGAAGATATTTACTGGCCTTTTAAATTGGGAATCTTCACTCTCATCTATACCTATTATCCTTAGGTTTGGTCTTCTCATTGTGTCTTGGATTTCCTGGATGTTCTGGGTTAGGAGCTTTTTGCATTTTGCATTTTCTTTGACTGTTGTGTCAATGTTTTCCATGGTATCTTCTGCGCATGAGTTTCTCTCTTCTATCTCTTGTATTCTGTTGGTGATGCATGAGTCTATGACTCCTGATCTCTTTCCTACGTTTTCTATCTCCAGGGTAGTCTCTCTTTGAGATTTCTTTATTGTTTCTATTTCCATTTTTAGATCCTGGATGGTTTTGTTCGATTCCTTCACCTGTTTGGTTGTGTTTTCTTGCAATGCTTTAAGGAATTTTTGTGTTTCCTCTTTAAGGGCTTCTACCTATTTACCTGTGTTCTCTTGCAGTTCTTTAAAGGATTTTTGTGGTTCCTCTTTAAGGGCTTCTACCTGTTTACCTGTGTTCTCCTGTATTTCTTTAAGGGAGTTACTTATGTCCTTCTTAAAATCCTCCATCATCATCATGAGAAGTGATTTTAATTCTGGATCCTGTTTTTCCTGTGTGATGGGGTATTCAGGGCTTACTATGGTGGGAGAACTGGGTTCTGATGATGCCAAGTAACTTTGGTTTCTGTTGGTTGTGTTCTTGAGCTTGCCTTTTGCCATCTGGTTGACTTCTAATGTTACCTGTGCTCACTGTGTCTTGACTGGAGTCTGTCTTTCCAGTTATCTTGCTTGTGTCAGAACTCCTCAGATTCCAGATATCTCTTTGTTCCTGTGATCCTAAGCTCCTGGGTGGAAGAACTCCTGGGGCTCAGGCCACCTCGGGGATCCTGAAATCCTGCTGCCCTGAGTGCAGCTGCTCCTCTAGGATGGCTCAGGATAAGGTGTCTCCACTGGAACAGACCAGCTTGGTGTTCACTGCTTTCAGTTCAGTGGCTCCTCTAGAATGGCTCAGGGTAAGGTGTCTTCACAGGAGCAGACCAGCTCGGTGTCTTCCCAGCCAGAAGGACCAGGCCTCTGCTCTGAGTGCAGTGGCTCCTCTAGGATGGCTCAGGATCAGGTGTCTACACAGGGGCAGGCCAGCTCAGTGTCTGCCCTAGCCACAAGGACCAGGTTCGTGGCGGAAGGGAAGTAGTATTCCTCTGCTCTGAATGCAGTGGCTCCTCTAGGATGGCTCAGGATCAGGTGTCTCCACAGGAGCAAACCAGCTTGGTGTCTACCACAGCCAGAAGGAACAGGCTCGGGGCTGAAGGGAAGTGGTATTCTGGAGGGGCGGGGTTTGGGTGCCTGCTGGTTCCTTAACCCCCCTGGCTCCCAGTTGTAACTCTGGGCGTGGGGTAGTGGGGAGGTTTCTTACCCTCTGCTCTGAGTGCAGTGGCTCCTCTGGAGGCTCAGGATCGGTTTTCCACAGGAGCAGACCAGCTAAGTGTCTGCCCCATCCAAAAGGACCAGGGTTGGGCACCATTGTGTTCTGTTCAGGAAAATTTCCCCTGTGCCCATGTTTTCAAGGCTCTTCTCCATTCTCTTCTATGAGTTTCAGTATCTTGTTTTATGTGGGGTCCTTGATCCACTATAAGTTTTGAAATTTCTTCTGTCTAATTAATTACTCTGTTATTTTGAGATCAGCCTCGCTCAAATTTATATTATATGAACAGACTATAGAAAAGTCCTTTCCCAGAGGATAGTGTGAGAACCCTGTAATCTGTTCTTTATAAAGTCCTTTTCCCATCTGAAAGCCTTGTGAGTACAGTCTTCACTGGGTGACTTTCTAGTCACTGAAGCTCCTGTTAGATCAACTGTTGCGCTTACAGCATCCTTGGACTTCTCAAGCCTGCATCTCCAAACTCCCTGCCCACATAGCAGTTCAATGAGCTAAGAACTGCATGATCAGGTTCAATCACATTAATGACCTCTCTTATTGTTATCCATTTTCTGGGTCCAAGTTGAGTTTGTTTTTTCACAGTCATGAAAGATGACTGATGAAAGATGGGCACAGGTTACAGAAGACGGGCAAACAAGCAGGAAAAAGGCCCACCATGAAATAGCAAGCAGGGAGGAAGAGCCAAGAAGTAAAAAGAAGAAAGATTGGTGGTTGGCTCACATCTTAGTGGGGCAGGACTTTTGGATATAAGCTCTTGAGTTCACCAATTATATGAAGTTTGTCCTAAAGCTTAAGTGTTCTCAAAGCTGACAGTGGATTCTACTGGGGCATGTAGACACATTTTCTTTGGGTCTGTAACCCCGAATGTCTATAGAATGGGACTGCCTTCTCCCATCATTTTGGTACCAGTTTTCATATCACTGTAACCCAGTTTATCTGACATGGACAGTTTAGAGGGAAACACATTTATTTGACTTACAGAGTTTGAGTGTTTAGTCCATGGGGAAGGCATGACACTCTGTTCATGCCATGTTGGGCCTGGACTAGAGCAAGAAGTGGCCAGAGATACCCTAAGGACTCATCTCCAGTGGCCCGCCGTCCTCACCTAGCTCTGCTTCCTAAAGCCTCCAGAATCTCTTAAAACAGTGCCACTACCTAGGGATAGTGTGTTCAAGTCATGAATCCATGGGAGACAGAGAATCCGATCATAAAATTAGCTAGGAATAAAGTCTTATCAGGGACAGTGGGATGGCTCATCTGTGCAGGGCCAGTAAGATGGGCCCTGTGACCTCCGCATGTGTATACCCTCCTAATGTAAGTAAATAAATATAAAAAATTAAAAACTTTAAAAAATACATTTTCTGTATTATTCTTGCCTATATTAGTATTGCTGTTAACATAAATGTAAGTTTGGTTAATATAATTTAATTTATGTGACAGCCTGACTCCTGAAATGTAATTTTCTCAGTATTTACTTCTCTCTGATAGAACTTATGCTGTTTATAGAAATGTTAGAGATGTGTGTATGGTACATTTGTGTGACATCCCTCCTCGGAGGTCAAGAAAGTCACCATTGACAGGGTGTAATCTGTGTCACTTGTCTTTTGTGATGACTGTACTCTTCTTTTTTAGGTGAAACAGTTAATATTGGAGATGTGTCCTACAAGCTGAAAACTCCCAAGAATCCAGAACTTGTCCCACAGAACTACAGTAAGAAATGTTATTTGTGAATGACTATATTTGAGAATTTCATTGTGGACATTAAAGAGCATACACAAGTTAGAGTGGCTGGTGTAAACCCAGTGTGCCCTCATGTGTTTCGTGCTGGTCTGTACTACAGTGTGTGTCTTGGTTTCCGTCGTGGACTGTGGAGTGGTGAAGCCTGTGCGAGTCGTCCTGCTCCTCCCTTGTAACACAAGTGTCCATGTGCATCCCATACTGTGGCTTGAGTCGGATGTTAGGTACAATAAAATGCATACGATAAAAGGAAGCCTTTAATTTAGTTAGTTTTGATCATTTTATGAAGTTGTATGAACATCAAGATCACTCTCATCACCTCTAAATATCTCGTGTGTCTGCTTTTCCCTGCACTGTTCTCTTCTCTGCCATAATAAGTCAGTTGTACTTATTTTTTTAGCTTCATAAAAATAGTGTCATTATGATATGTATAAGTGTAAGTGTATATGTGTATATATGTGTGTTGTTCATGTTTGTGTATGTGTTTGTATGCTTGTATATGTGTATATATATGTGTGTGTATATGCATGATTGTATGTGTGTGCATGTTTGTATATGTATGTGTATGTTTGTGTATGTGTGCATATATGTATATATATTTGGTTTCTTTCCATTAAGAAGATGAATTTGAAGTTCATCCATTTTGTTGAACCTATCCATTGTTTTATTGAAATTGAATCCATACACTATACAGTCTACATTAAAAAAGGTTTCTTTTATGTGTATGTCTGAGCATATGAATGTGCCTTTAGAGGGCAGAAGAACATTAGATCCCCTGGAATTAGAGTTATAAGTGATCGTGATATCTGTGTTGGGTCTGAATCTGGGTCTTCTACAAAAGTAGTGACTGATCTTAAGTGCTGAGCCCTCTTTCCAGCCCCAAAGTTCACTCTTTTAAAATAACCATTTAGTGCAACCAGTATTTAGCATAGCAAAAGACCAAACCTCAACAATAGGGCCTGAGAAAGTTCAGAAAACAAGGCAAGAAAACAGTGAAAACAGCTGGAAAGGCTGGAAACAAACACTTCCCAGATAAGTTTTCTAGCAGGGTAGGAGGCGAAATCCCTTTTAAGAGAGAGGGAGGCCTGTGAGCTAACTGTAGGCAGGTGCTGGAGTTGCCTCAAGGTCTCTGTTGGACTGAGTGAGTGCACAGTAGCTGCAGCTTCTCCCAAGCATAGCACAGTTCCAGAGAGAGCCAGACAGCCCAATGTAGGTCCACAGCAAGAAAGCCCACAATTGCCCAGAGAAAGGGTCTGACCCTGAGGTGCGGGGAGCTTTAGTGACCCAGCAATAGCACCTGCTAGACCAAGCTAAGGGGGTGGAGTTAGTCACAGACACAAGCTAGCCTGAGAAGCCTGCAGATTTCCCCTGAGCTAAAGTGGGACTGAAAAGTTCCAAACTTCTGAACTAGTAAAGTATTATTAAAATAATAAAAGAAACAAAATTGGGTATAATCATAGAAACATATTTTAAAATTGATAAAATAAATCCTTAAGGAGAGAATTAAATACATTAAAAGAAATCAGACACATAAAGATGAAAGGCACAGTGATGGCACTTTTGGACTCTATAGTCTGCCAATTTAGATGGCTTAAGTATAGAAACAAAAGAGAGACAAGTGACTTAATTGGACAAACTTTAGAAGAAAAAGTAGGAAAATTTATAAATAAGAAATAAGAATAAAGAATATAATACAGATACAAGAAGAAAAATATGAAAAATGGCCTTAGAAAAAATTAGAAAAATTTATAAATAAAATTAAGGAAGATATTAAGATAAAGACAGAGGATTAATAAGGCCTACAGCACCACTGTCTAGTTAGGGTTTCCATTTCTGTTAAGAGACACCATAACCAAGGCCCATCTTATAAAGAAAAACATTTAATTGGTGCTGGCTTACAGATTCTGAGGTTCAGTTCATTATCATCATGGCGAGAAGCATGGCAGTGTCCAGACAGGCATGGCATTGGAGAGCTACTCCCACGTGGCTAAGTGGAGGTTCTCAGCCCACTTCCACAGTAACATTCTTCTTCTAACAAGGCCACACTTACTCCAACAAGGCCATGCCTAATAGTGCCACTCCCTGGGCCAAGCATATTCAAACCACCACATTCCACACCCTGGCCCCATAGGCTTGTTCAAACATGGGGGCCAATACCTAAACATAGCATAATTACATTTAATACATAATTACATTGCAACATACATTCAGTCCAGCTTCAAAAGTCTCCACAGTCTATAGCAGTCTCCACAATGTTCAAAATTCAAAGTCTTTTCTGAATTTCAGTCTCTTAAATGTAATCCCCTATGAAATCAAAATCAAGCAGCAGAGCACATACCTCCAACACACAAGATACTTAATACCATCCAAAATTCCATAACAAGGAAATACTGGACCAAAGCAACACAAAAAACCAGCTGGGCAAACTCCAAATTCTGCAGACATGAAAATGTCTCTAGCTAGGACTTCAGTTAAGCATAGCCAGTAAATCTTGTTGTCTACAGAATCTTCAGAACTTATCATGCCATTCTATATATATATATATTAATTACAGTTTGGTTATATATTCCAAACTGACTTATAAAGAAAGATAACTTACCTGCTCAAACAGAGATCAGGATGTCATATTTAGCTAAATTATGTATACTGCACATTCCATACTTACGTAAATGCAAAAATGTGTATTACCTCTAAAAGCTTATATATTCACAGAGGAAAAACAACCAGACAAGCAGCCCTGACAAGATTCACCCTTGGGGATGTTGAAAAGGATGCTGAGACATATTTACTCTACCATCCTGCCAGATCTAACCTCAGACTGCTTTCATAGCTGTTTCATTGAAACTTCCAGAACAGCTTCAAAAAAAAGCCGCCAACCTCAACTAGTTTAGCCTTTCAGACTGTTCTAGCCAGGATTTCATTTAAGTGCTGAAAATCAGACAGCAAAATGTTATAGTTAGCTTTCTTTTTTTCTTTTTTTTTGGTTTTTCTAGACAGGGTGTCTCTGTGTAGTCCTGGCTGTCCTGGAACTCACTCTGTAGACCAGGCTGGCCTCGAACTCAGAAATCTGCCTGCCTCTGCCTCCCAAAGGCGTGCACCACCACGGCCCAGCTATAGTTAGCTTTCTTAAGACTAACTAATATCCCAATTTTCTTGCCTTCCCCCACAAAAGGACAAACTATGCCCCTAATCAGAAGGAAGGAATTTTAAGAGAGTGATGCTTCATTCCCAAAAGACGGGATGGATGGTTTTTGGTCATTTATTGGGTTATAATCGTCATTCAAGGGAAGTTGATTGCAAGTTGTTAAAGGGTCTTGGTCAGGGAGGAAACAAAATAAGGGAGGTTAGATTCAGAGATTTCTTTTTTTTTTTTTTCTTTCCTCTGTCCATCTTATTCTAAGGGGAAATGAGGAGTGGAGAAGGGATGCAAAGAAGAAAGGAGGGATATAGAAATTATAGTATAAAAGGGCAAATTATTGTTTCTACTTTTAAACCACAGAACATCAACAAGACAAAGATTTTAACATTGGTATAGACGTTGTATAGTGATACAGTTGTAAGGTTATATTTTGCTATATACTACTATGTAATTCTTAAAAATGCCATGTTAAGTTCTAGTCCTTTTAAAAGCTTCTACTACAAACTGTTTAGGTCAATTAAGGAATCTAAGTTAGTAGTCAGATAATCAAACTTATGTTCATGTTAGATACTAGTTTAATTAATTACAGAAATATACTTCCTAGGTTGAACAGATAGTAAATTGCTGGAAACAAACAATTTAAAAACAGTATAGACAGATAGATGGTCTCAAAAACTTTAGAGATCTACAGAATTTAAAGATCTTTCATTAATAAGAGGCTTTTTTGACAATAAAGGACAGGTCTGCTCCTAACAGCTCCCCCATTCTACTTCAATGAAGATGATGAGCATCGAAGAGTCTCCTTATGAGTTTGCTTCATGAGTGGCAAGCTAGCCATTGTTGCGGAACCCTGCTATTAAAGTAGCAGTGTTTCCATGACCAAATGACTTTCTGAGCTTGGCACAAGATGGGGGACTCTCTTTTTAAGCAGGGCTTCCTGTCCTACCTCTGGAGAGTGTCCTTGAACACAGGTTCTGGCCTTGTCTGAAAAGTGACCTTGTACAGAGCTCTCTGCAAGACTGCATAACTCAGCACATAAGTCCTGTTCTGGCTTCCCACCTGCATGATAATTAGATGCTGTATTATAACCAATCAGTTCTTCCAGCTCACTTGATGCTATGACCAATTATCCCTTTCCACCCATACCCCTATAAAAGCCCGTATATACCCTATCCCTGAAATGGTAAAGTAGACTTGTCGCACTGCAGCAGTCTCCCTCCAGAGGTCATTTCGTTATACTCATGGCCCTGTGAACCCTGCTTCCCTCCCCTACTGTCTTTGTCCCCTCGGGCTGGTGGCCAACATTATCTGAGGAGAAAAGGAGGTGACAAGCCACTGAGCAAGAAACTGCCCATGCCTCAACTCATGATAGCATGCTCTCCAAACTGGACAATTGAGATGCAGGGAAGTCAACTGCCAGTCTTTACCAAGACAGGGTAAGCAGTCTTTCATATTTCCTGCTTTACAGAAAAGTCTGTCAGATATTCTAGGCCAGAAGGGTGAAGATAAGGCTCCAGTGGCCCAGAGAAGTTTTGGAGGACTTCAGGCAGACAGTTTTCTCTGTCATTTTTATAGTTATGGAAGCTGCTTGCCTGAACTTCCTGCATACTCAGCAGGAAACATTTCTGGAAGCATTTCTCAGGTCTCTGATGGTGTTGAAGGCTAGATAGTTACAGTCTCACAATTAACCTTAAGTTGTTTAGGAGTTAGGAAAGTGTTTAATGTCTAAGATGTTTCTATGTTGGTAATGCAAGTTATGATAGAAACTGATATAGGTACAGAACTTGAAATTCATCAAGATAGGATAGATAATGGAATATTTTCTCCAAGATTGCCAAATACATATGAACTGGACATTGTACATGTAATCTTACCTTATAGTTTTATAATTATTATTGTTTATAGTTTGTTATTAAGAGAAATAGCCTTTTATTGGGCTCAAAGGAGGAAATGTAGAGAGAATCTCTTGTGTATTGTATGGAAGCATTACCTATCCATAAAAAGCTGATTAGCCAATGAGCTGAGGCAGGAAATAGGAGGTGGTTGTTCCAGTAGAGAGAGAGGAACTTGAGTCAAGCATGGGAAGAGATTCACCCTGAATTCTGAGGGCGAAACTGAGAAGTAACCAGTCACGTGGCACTCATAGAATAGAATAAATGAGTTAATTAAGTTACGAGTTATTTGGGAAACTAGCTCAAGCTATGGCCTAGTCATTTATTCATATATAATTAAGTCTCAGAGTCATTATTTTGGGAACTGGAGTGTAGGTAGAGAAGCTCATGGTTATAGTTCAGATTAATGCTTACTTATACACATACACACACATACATATACACACACACACACACAAAGCTGCATGTACACACACAAAGCTGCGTGTATACACACACACACACACACACACCACACACACACACACACGCACACACACATATATATAAAATCTGGGCTTGGGTGATAGTATAGCCAATAAAGGGATAGCCGTGCAAGCATAAGATGAGAACCTAGTTTGTTTCTCAGAACCCACATGAGAAAGCTGACTGTAGTATCATGTGTTTGTAATTCCAGCACTGGCAAGGTAAAGATAGGCTGATATGCTACCCTCACTTAACTGGTGTCTTTCAGATGAAATAAAAGATCCTGTTTCATAAACCAAGAACAAAAGTTCTTGAGGCCTGATGCCTAAGGTTGACTTCTGGTTTTCTTCCACAAGCATACACACACACACACACACACCACACACACACACACACACTCTAAACCACACAAACATACAATCACCAAAAAAAAGTTCATTGTCTGCTTTATCATCAATGTTTTATAAAGTTGTCTCTTAAGGCAGTAGAAGAGAGGACAGACAAAAACATGTTTGTTGTCTTCATATTTACCCATGCAGTTTCCGTTACCAAATCGTGTTTCTTTGGATGAATTTGAATTGCTGTCTAGTGAGCCTTTATATCGGCCTGAATGTACTTGTTCTGCAGTTTAGCTGTGGATGAATGCTCTTGTTTTTGTTACCTTGAAATGTCTTAATTTCTTCTTCCTGTTTTGAAGAATAGTTTCACCAGACACAGATTTCTCAGTTGACGGTTTCTTTTGCGATTTTGAATATGTTACCTTGGTGCTTCCAGCCTTCCTGATTTCTGGTGAGGCGTTGGTTCTAATCTCACCAGTAACTCTTCTTACACTATGAGTTATTTGTCATTCTTCTCCTTTGTAGAAAGAGTCATCTTAGCTTTTGATGGTTTGACTTGGACCATTTGTCCAGCAAAGGTTCCTGCCTGGTCTGCAGTGTGAGTGTGCTGATGGGATAACGGAACCGTTAAAAGATGGAGCCTTGGCACTGACAATGATTTGTTTTAAAAAGACCCAGACTTGCTCTTCCCCACTGTTTGTCTTCCCCATATCATCGATTTCTTTGTCTCTCATCCTCCTACGTGATGCTTCAGGTATTTGGCTATAACAATGGAAAACTGACTTAATACAGTATAGTGCTAATTTCCAAGTTTACCATTTCAAAGTTTATTAGAATCTTCTTGGATATTGGTTAATGCTTTTAATCAAATCTGTCAAGATTTTGGTCATTTTTTCCTTTAATCTCCCTGCTTTTCTTCTCTAGAATTGTCATTATTAGTATGTTGATAGACTTTATAACCCCTATCAGCATCTGAGACTGTTTCTCCTTCTCATTTCTGTTTCTGGACTGGATTATATCAGTTCATCTGTCTTCAGGTTTGCCTTCTTCTGCGTCCCTTCAAGGATCTTTATGTCAGATGATTGTATTACTTGTCACATCTGCTTCTTTGCCTGTCTAGTTATTTTTTTCCCTTTACTTATTGTAGCTTTCAAGTTCATAGATTCTGTTGGGAGTTTTAAAATTATTTTTATCTATTGACATTCATTGTTTGATGGCACAGTGATGTCATGCTGTCCTTTAATTCTTTGCACAGCTTCTTTTAGTTCTTAGAACATATTTATAATAGGCAGTTGCTGGTTGTCCTAGTTTGCTTTCTATTGCCATGGTAAACATCATGGCCAAAAGCAGCTTAGGGAGCTAAGTGTTTGTTTTATCTTCCAACTTTCAGGTCACCGTCAATCTGAGGAAGTCAGGCCAGGACCTCAAGATAAGAATCTAGAGGCTGAAACTGACGCAGAACCGAAGCTGCTCACTAGCTTGCTCTGCCTGTTCTTTGACCACCCAGAACCACTTGCCCGGCATCTGAGATTACACATTACAGTTCATACAGTTGTATGTGTGTGTGTATGTGTGTGTGTATGTGTGTGTGTGTGTGTGTGTGTGTGTCTATGTCAGAATGGTGAAGAAAGAACTAAGGAGGCTGTAGAGTTCAAACTGCCTGATCTGAAAGCAGAGACTGAGAGTTCAGACATAGGCAAGGAAAGTGTCTGGAGGGGGCCAGATAAGACATTTTATACATTGCAAGCACAAACCTATTCAGAGCAGAGTTGCCACATGCAGGGGCAAGGCAGGTTTGAATGTCAGTTTCAAGTGGTCTACGTGCCATGGGGAGAAACTGTTGGAGCTTGGGGACAGAGGTGAATGGCTGTGGCCATTCTGGTTGAACCTTGTGAGGACACCCAGGGGAGACTCTGTGTGTGCTGTATCTTTGTCTTTGGGAGGCAGGTGGGACAGGACTTTGCAGTACCAGGAGTGGGAGTTAACACCTGGTGTGACTGATAAGCACAAGTGTTGGCTGTTTTCAGATATTATTTGGCTGTGTCTGTGAATTCCTCATTTAACTTGAGAAGTCTATATTTTATTTGTGCGAATGTTCGCCATCAGTCTGTGCCATGGCGGAGCCAGGCAGATGGTGGTTGTTTACTCACATAAACAAGATACTGAGTTACTCTGACTCAACATTTGCTCTCAAAATCTAGCCAACTGCTTGTGCTGATTAGTTTTTGTCAACTTGACACAAATTAGAAAGAATCCCTGGGAAGAGGTAGCCTCAATTAAGGAAGTGCCTCCATCAGACTGGCTTGTAGGCATGTCTGTGGAGATTTTATTTTTTTGTTTTTTACTTAATGACTGATATAGGAGGTCCTGCTCACTGTGAATGATGGGCAGGTGATCCTGTGTTACATAAAAGGAGACTGAGCAGTCCGCAGAGAGCAAGCCAGTAAGCAGCATTCCTTGGCTTCTGCCTCAGTTCCTCCCTTGACTTTCCTTAGTGATGGAGTGTGACATCAAAGTGTGGGCTAAAGTAGACCCTTTCCCCTCTAGGCTGGTTTATCAGAACAACAGAAAACAAAGCAGGACACTGCTGTTTGAAAAATGGAGTTACTCAAGGCAAGACACAGCTTACAACTGCAATCTCGTAAGATAAGGACTGACTTAGGACAGTTCAGGGCCGATCTCCGGCCCTTTGCTGAGCACCAGAGCATGCACCCACTCTAGATATTCCTCACCTTCATTGTCAGTGTGTCTTTACCTGCTGTTTATGCAGATCCTCAAGGCCAGCCAAAAGTAAGGAATCAGATCTTTCTAGTATTTGCCTGGATATATGCTTGGACGTGCAGGTTCCTAAGCATATACTGGAGCCTTGGGTAAGCATCTATTTCTTAGTTTTTAACATTTTAAAACTCTAATTGATTTCTCTGCTGCTGCAGGCAGCTAATGATAAATAATTGTAGCTGATTTTTTGGGGGAGGGGTGGTAACCACAGTATTATTTCTACACAATGAGCTTTGAGTAGATTAAATAAGGACAAATTCAGAGACTAAACATTGCAGAGCACCGCCAAACCAGCCGAGGGATAAGTCTCTGGGAATGGGCTCTTGGGGACACTCCAGCCTATTTTGGCGCCTTCAGTGGCTGCTGGTGTTTGCTGTGATGTGATGGTAGGTGGCTGGTTTACTAGATACCCATAGAGTCTGGGTGAGTGGCTGCGCTGGAATAAGGGCAAGTTGAAAACACCGCCAAACTCATTTTCAACAATGCTGCTCTGTTTTCCTTGGCTTAATGTCTATCAGATGATTGAAAGCCTTTTGTTAATTTCTAGAATTTTGGAAGAATTTACTTGGGTAACTTTAGTGTTCTCATTTGTTTTTTACATGGGGAGATGAATTTTCAGAAGTCCTTTCTCTGTTTTTCTAGTAATAGGAGGTTACTAGGATCGAGCTCTCTCTCCTGGTTTGTTTGCTTTTCCCTGAGGAGTAATGAGGTACATGGTATTTTTCTATTACTTACTGGCCATTTTCATATCTCCACTTATGAAATGCTAAAACCATATTCCCGTTTGAAGATATTTAGTTGTTTGCCTTTTCAAATTAATTTCCATGATGTTCTCATATATATTATGGCTACAGATCCCATGATTGTGTGTATGTGTGTGTGTGTGTTTGTGTGTGTGTGTGTATGTATGTGTGTACTTACCTTTGCTTAGTCATCATTACCTTGGTTGTAGGTATTTAATTATATTAGATTCATTGTTTGTTGTTTATTTTGACTTCTGCTTTGTGTTTGTGATGATATTTATGCCCTTATCTAAGAAATTAATAGTTCTGTTTTATTTCATCTCAGTTTGGAAATTGGTTTGTCGCCGGGCGGTGGTGGCGCACGCCTTTAATCCTAGCACTTGGGAGGCAGAGGCAGGCGGATTTCTGATTCGAGCACTGGTACAGAGTGAGTTCCAGGACAGCCCGAGCTACACAGAGAAACCCTGTCTCGAAAAACCAAAAAAAAAAAAAAAATTGGTTTGTCATCTGCTCTTGTTTTGTTATGTTGCTCAGGCTTTGATCCTCCACCTCAGTCTCCTGGCATCTGAGCCTGCAAGTGTACCATCACCCAGCTGGCGTAGAGCCTTTCAGAAGACAGGCTTCATCATTCTTTCTGTAGCTTTACACGCTATAGTGATAGTCTGCTCCTTACTCCCAATATTGTAGTTCTCTACTTACATTATCAGTTGTTGTTCTAAAGATTGGGGTGGTGTGTGTGTGTATGTATGTTATGTATGTTGTATGTATGTGTTTATATGTGTGGGAGTGTGTGTGTGTGATACAATAGGTGGGTGGGTACTCACATGCCACAGAACATCTTTAGAAGTGAAAACTTTGTGGGAGTTGGTTTTTCTCCTATTGTGTGGGTCCTGAAGATTGGTCTCAGATTGTCAGGGTTGTGACAAGTGCCTTTATTTACTGAGCCCAGAAACAGCTTCAAAAATTAATTAAATTAATTAAAAAATTTCTTTATGTATATGGGTGTTTTGTCTGTTTGAATGCCTGTGCAACACTCATGTATCTGGTGCCTGCAAATGCCAGAGAAGGGCTTTGGAGCCCTAGGCTTTGCCACAGCTTGTTGCAGCGATTGTGAGCCACCATGTGGTGCTGGTAATCAAACCAGGGTCCTCTGCAGGAGCATGTGGCATACCTAACCACAGAGCCATCTCATCAGTCTCCAGAAACAGCTTTGAACTGTTGATTTTTTCTTCCTTTCTTGTGCATTCATTATTTCATCTCTTCTAAGAATTACTATTTCTTTCTTTATTTTTACTTCAGTTTCTTTTCTTATTCTAGATCCACAAACCCTGGTTGACCAAAGGCAGCGTCTCTTTGCTTTATAGCTACCACAGTTTGGTACTGAGGAATTGTGTTTGCCCTTTATTACTGGATTCTGTACACTGTAGCTCCGCTCTCATTCCATCCTGTTACTCTGCCTCTAGAGGCTATTTCAGTGAAGGCCAAACGTGTCTCTAAGGGATTTACAGTCTGTTATTGATAAAGAAATAATTATAAAATACATTTCCTCTAGATTTGAGTTTGGTTTTGTCACAGCTTGTTTGATTGTAGGCCTTTCAAATAAACTTCCATTTAAGGAACTTGGGTTTTTAAACAGTGCCTGAGGAGAATTTTTGTAATGTCTTCTGTCCCATCTCTGCTATCAGTGGGCTGTTGACTTGCAGTAAGGAAAGGTCTTGCACGCTTCTAGACGGGCACCCCTGAGCTAGTGCCCAGCATCTGGATCCTAATGTGTGTACCTGTGTGCTTGTGCTTGAATGTCTTGGTGGGAGGAGTCGGTGGGCAGTCCCCAGGGGTTTTTTGGCTGCGAGGCCTTAGTGTGTGCATTCTCTTTCTTACCAGCTCCTGTGTGGCCATTTATAAGTTCTTATAAAGTCAGATTGTTTCTCCTAACATGTCCACAGCAGATTACCCCTCCTGTCATTCACCGGGATGAAAGTTAGCTGTGGGTCCTCTCCTGTCCTTGAGAGGATTTACTTTTTTCTTCCCAGAATTTAGATTTAATTCCTTGATTTACTTGTCTCTCTCTGTCTCTTTCTCTCTGTCTCTCTCTCTCTCAAAGATTTTTTCTGTGTGTATATGCCATATGGAAACACTACAAGTACTTTTGGAGGCCAGAGAGGGCATTGGCTCTCCTGAATCTGAACTTACAGGCAGTTGTGAGCTGTTTTCGTGAGTGCTGGGAACTGTACCTGGGTCCTGCGGAAGAGCAGCCAGTGCTCCTAACCACTGAGCTGTCTTTCCATTTCTTTGTATTCTTAACTGTGTTGTGAGTTTCAAGAAACTGTGATATATATGAACTGTTTTGTTCTGGTTGTTAGGCTGATGTGAAATTCTCTTGTATCTTTTCATCCTATCAGTGGATGTCAGGAACATTTATTTTTAATGTTCATTATTAAATGGCTGTGTCTGAGTGCATTATTGTAACAGACAGCGTTTCTTTTCTAGAGGTAAAACTAGTGACATAATTTCTTCAACAAATTGTAATACATGTCTGCAGAAAAATTAAGGAAATAAACCTGTGATACCTTACATGCCTTGAGTACAAGATTAAGTGGAAAAAAAGGTAATGACCTTTGATTCCTGCGTCTTTTTTTGATTATGTGTAGCTAATTTTTTATAATAAATTTGATAGCTGGGGAATAATGCTCCTTCTTGATAGAAAATAGGAAAATTTATTTAGTTTAGGTCTCAGAGAAATGCTTGCTAAGGGTGAAGAGTGTGTTTAAAATTTTGTCCTTGCTACATTTAGCTGTGTGAATTTCTCTAGGGCGTTCAAAGTCAGAGTCTCCTGGACTATATGGAGAGAGTATCCAGGGCAGGCACAGGTTCCTCTGTAGTTGGAGGGCTCAGTGTTCAAATTCTTCTTCCCAGCCCCCATGTGGCCATTTCTAAGTCAGCTGAAACTCCGAATCTACTGACAAGTGTCCCCTGGAGTCTGATATCTCCTGCCTGGAGAGCAGCAGTGTGGGATTACTAAGGGTTGTTACCTTATAAGGGTTAGTACCTTGTTAAGTAAGAGTTAGTACCTTGTTAAGACACATGCTAAAGTACTCCTGTCTTCAGTTTTTCTTTAAAACGAAACTCTGGGCAGGGGTGACTGCAATTACGCTCCAAGGTGTAAGTGTTGCTAAAGAACACACTGTCCGTGTTGCCGAGACCCTTGCAAACCAACAGAGCAGTAGCGCAGCCACTGTGATGTTCTTCCTCACACACTCCAGATGTCACTATTTCATAGAACCCTTATGTCACCCTTAAGGCTTGTTTGTGTCATTTGTAGCTTGCTCTTTGAAATTTACCTGAAGACTTCATAGTGGAAGTAACTGCTAGCCTTTAGATCGCTGTTTGCATTTGTGGTGTGTGCTGTCTGTCTGTCACTGATATTATTCAGGCACAGTATCCTCACCTGTCACCTTTTGCATATCGAGAAGGACGTACCACCTGTTTTCCCAGTGGTAAATTGTTACTTATCTCTACCACTTTAACTGTGTCCATTTGTTAGATAAAGATGTTAGAGGTTGGACTTGGAAAGGAGGTGTGGCCAGGCCAGCCAAATCTCAGGAAGTGTCTGTACAGGCAGAATGCAACAGCTAAGTGACGATCCAGCAGAGACAAATGTAGAATTTTGTTCACTTGTTTATTGTATTCAGATACTATGTTTGTTTTAAAGTGGAAAATTACAGGTCTTTACTTTCACCGCTCTGTAATTGACGAGACATTATGTGTGTAGGTTCTGAGGGAATTTTGAAGCATTTTTGTTTTCCTTTTGGAGTTTCAAAATTATATCCTTAGAGGATAGCTTATTTGGTCAAGTGCCTGCATGAGAACCTGAGTTCTCTCCCAGTAACAGCATAAAAGCCAGCTGTGGCTGGAGCTCCAGTACTGGGGAATAGGTGGGTGGAGATAGGAGGGTCTCTTCAGCTCACGGGCCAGCCAGGACAGCCAGGTGGTGAGGTGCAGCTTCCCAGAGACCCTGTTTTAAAATGTAATACCCCCCAGCATCAACCTCCAGCCTCCATTTATGCTTGTGTACACATTCACATGCACACACACAAACAGACAATGCATACACACACATACACACACACACAGACACAGAGATAAAGACCATACTTTAGAAAAGGTGGTGGGCTTTTTGAAATAAAGTTTCATTTCTTTTTTCTTCCTGTATTTATGCATCAGTTCAGCTTATTCTAAGATTATTTTTTGTCTTTTCGATAGCAAATATTTAAAATGGAGCATAGACTGTTGGCCCTCTATTGTAGAAAGGTGCTTTACCAGTAATTAGTGTTAGCATTCTGTCTTAAGCTCCGCCCCACAGTTACCTGGCAATTGCCAGGTAGGCCTGACTCACTATAAAAGGAGCTGCTTGCCCCCTCCTTGCTCTCTTGATCTCTCTTGCCCTCTCTTGCTCTTTCTCTACTTCTCTTCCCTCATCTCTCCCCATTCCCTTCCCCCTCTCTCTCCATGTGCTCATGGCTAGCCTCTACTCCTCGACTCCTCAACTAACTCTCTCTCTCTCTCTCTCTCTCTCTCTCTCTCTCTCTCTCTCTCCCTTTCTCTGTCTCTACTACCCTCTTCAACTCCCTCCCCATGCCCTGAATAAAAACTCTTGTGGCTGGTGGGGGGTGTGTGTGGGGGGGAGGGATGCCTTAGCATGGACCCCTGAGGCCCCTTCCCCATACCTGACTACACCTCCATAGAACATATCCTGCCTGTCTTCATCTTTTTATAAACACAACAATTAGTCTCTCTAAAGCTTTAGTTAATAGCTGGGAAAGTCAAGCACTGGGAAGAGTTCGGAAGACTTATGATTTGCAAAGCCTGGATTTTCTGACTTCAGTTTGATTTCCCTTTTTACCCTCTCAGACTATCTGATACTTTGAACATACACTTGTTTTTCCTTGGAATTAATCCTGTAATTGAAGGAAGCTTGATACATTGGAAAATTCATTTGCTGCCATTATGGTGTGGCAGTGCTGTGTATTTCTGTCCTCACCAGATTTTTAGAGCGCTGAGAGATGTAGGTAAAGCACCTTTCTACAACAAAGGGCCAGCATGCTATACTCCATTTTAAATATTAGCTATCTAAAAGACAAAAATATTCTTAGACTAAGCACGCAATAGGAAGAAGCAGAGGCAGTGTTCTGCAGTGACAGAAACCCTGTACTGCAGGAGGCACAGACCACAAGTATTCTCAAACAAAAGCCTGGAATTCCATGGCCGACAAGAAAGTGGCTTTGTCTTCTCACAGTGCGCTTGCTCATTCCAGAACCACCAGAGATAACACATGCTGTATCCTGCAGTCACCTGTTGTCATCTCTGAGCTGTTTCTGTCCTCACAGTGTGGCACCACAGGACACCTTTCTAGTTGAGCAGCTAGCCTGGGGCCTGGCACATCACACACAGGAGTGGGGTTGCTTGTCAGGGTTTTATTATCCAGGTCTTGTCAGCTCCCGCCTTTGCCATTATAACTTCCATACAGCATCTTAGTCGAGTCTCTCACCTGCAAGGGTTGGAGTCAGTAATTGAAGCCCTTTGGCTGTTTTGTGTGAAAACTGAATCTCATAGCTTAGATGAAGTTGGCAGATTTTTTAAGACATTCTTTCATATTTTGTGTTTGAAGTTAAAATATTTTATATCAAAGAAAGTATTTCTTTCAGAGCCTTTGAGGTGCTGCTCTCCAGGTAACAGGTCTTCAGAGACAGCTTTAAGCCCTCCTCAGAGGTACTTCCTGATTCCTTGCATAATCTTGTTGCCACCTGCAGACAATGATAATTGATGTCATTTAAGGTCACTGGACACACCAAACTTTTATCTAAGAAATTAGGCCCCACAGATATGTTTGTAAGAATTACATACAACATTATGCTCTCAAAATGGATTACAAGATTGTGAAGAATGTTTTCACTCTTTATTTAGCTTATAAATAATTCAAACGTTTGAGAAATTCATCAATGTCATAAATGACAGAATAACATGGAGAAACAATGATTTTTGTGTCAATGTAAATATTGTAGAACAGTCATTGCAGCTATTTGCCACTTTTAATAAATTAGTGCAAAGGTTGCACAGAGGCCCTCTGGGGAAGTATTACCTAAGCTTTTTAATAGGGGCAGAGCTTGAGGAAATGTAAAAGAAGCAAGGCTTCCAGTGCTTAGTGTCTTCTTTGTTTAGTTATGCTAAACGTACTCTTTACAGTTTCATACATGTATATATACATCGTCATGCTCATCTCCACCTCCACATTCCCCAACCCCCAAGCCCTTCCTCTTTCCAACAAGCTCTCCTCCCACTGTGGTGTCTTTTTTGTTTGTTTGTTTGTTAGTTTTGAAAGCACTGAGTTTAACTAGGTCCATTCTCATCCACAAGGATGTAGAGCTATGAGTATTAGCATTCTGTCTAAGCTCCGCCCCACAGTTACCTGGCAACAGCCAGATATACTCCCACCCCACAATTACCTGGCAACAGCCAGGTATGGCTGACTCACTATAAAAGGGGATGCTTGCTTCCTCCTCTCTTGTTCTGTCCTCTTGTCCCTCCACTCCCTCCCTCCACATGCTCATGGCCAGCCTCTACTTCACTCCTCTTCTCTTTCTCCCCTCCCTCCCCTCCCCTCCCTCCCTCCCCTCCCCTCCCTCCCCTCCCTCCCTCCTCCCTCCCTCCCCCTCCTCTCTCTCCCTCCTCTCTCTCTCTCTCTCTCTCTTCTCTCTCTCTCTCTCTCTGTCCTCTCTGTGTCTCTCTCTCTGCCTTCCCTCAGGGGGAAGGGACGCCTCAGCATGGGCCTGCCAAGGCACCCCCTTCCCCCAAACCTCACCACACATCCATAGAAATATCCCCCTCTCTTTATCTTTTTATAAACATATCAATGAGCTAGAAAATGGGCAGGTTACTGGTAGCTATACCACTGAATATAAGGACCCTGCCTCTCCATTAGCCATAGTTGCCATTAACTTTCTAGGAAGGGACTACGTCCCATGAGACTCTCCCCATTCATGACTGAATGTTGATAAGTCCAGTCTTGCCAAGCACACCTTGGATGATAGCCATGGTTATTGTGAGTTCATGAATGTAGTGACCCTGCTCCCTTTGTCAGGCTCTTACATTCTTTCGACTTCCTCCTCCATGTTCCTTGAGTCTTGGAAAGGGTGATTATGGGTGTCCGTCAGGGCTGAACACCCTGACCATACATGTCTCTCTATTAATTGCATTTGTAAAAGTAGAAGCTTCCGTGACCAGGACTGAGGGCAGATGCCTTACTTTAATACTGCATAATTGCCTCTTCTTACATGAGAATTACTTCTTCTACTACTTCTGATTTTTTTTTTTAAGATTATTTTATTTTTGAGACAGTCTCACTCTGTAGCCATAGATGGCCTAGGACTTTTTTGCTACACGCATAGATCAGGCTGCCTGCCCTTGAACTCAGAGATCCTACTACCCTCTAAGTGATTGGATTAAATGCATGGGGCATCATACCCAGTTATATGTATTTCTTTAGAAAATATTTTATATTAATTATGTGTATATGCATGTGCCATGTATGTGTGGGCACCTGCAGAGGCCAAGACATCCAGTCTCCTTGAACTGGAGTTACAGGCAGTTGTGAGATGCCTGCCATGGGTGCTGGGAATTGAACACAGATCTTTCTGGAAGAGAGAGATGCTTTTAACTGCTGAGCCATCTCTCCAGCCACAGCTAGATGTGTTGTTGAGAATATATGCTCAAAGGAGGACTTGAGTCAACCTCTACAGTCGTTGACTTTTTCATAAAGGCTCTCCTTGGACTCAGTGTGAGCAGTCTTTATCCAGTGCCTAATTTTTCTTCAATCTTGTTTTGAAACATATTGTAAAACACATTACATTTGATATATCTTATCACTTTATTTTTTACTTAATTGATCTTGTTGCTTTCTTAGACTTTTTATCACAGATATATAATTAAAAATTTGTATTAATGTCTTTTTAATTGATAAATTGAAATGGTATGTTATTTAACATCTATTTTCATTTCTTAATATATTGGAGAATGATTAAGTTAAACTTACTATATGTCCATTTCTTCATTTACATTTCTTTTAGTGAAAATATTTAAAATCTACTCTCATAGCCATTTTCAAATATATGCTATTGTGCTGGCTAGTTTTATGTCAACTTGAAACAAACTGGAGTAGTCTGAGAGGAGAGAACTTCAACTGAGAATTGATAAATTGCCTTCGTAAGATGGAGCCATGGGCATTTTCTTATTTAGAGATTGATGTGGGCATTCCTAGCACATCGAGTGTGGTGCCACCTCTGGGCTGGGTCGGTCCAGGTACTGCCATGACAGCATACCAGCAGTCATCCTCGTTTGCATCAGCTTCTGCTCCCAGGTTCCCACACGGTTTGAATTACTGCTTTGGTTTCTCACAGTGGACTGTGATTTAGGATATGCAAGCAAAATAAACCATTTGTTCTCCAGATGGTGTGTTGAGTAGCACATCATTTCAACCTTTGGTCATCACTGCAGCAGGAACCCCAACTAAGACTTAGCGAGCTGCCACCAGCTATAGTCAGCATGGTTTCTAACATATCTGAACTTGTTCTTCCTGATAGTTTATTCTCTTTGACCAACATGTCTGCAATGCTCTCTGCCTTGACACATACTGTTTTGGCGTTTTTAATAGGTTAAATTGGTTTCTCTGGATCTGCCTGGCAATTTGGCTGTGGTTAATGACCATAATAAAATGAGAAAATGAACTCAAATGGTAAACCTTTAATTTAAAAACAGCATTATAAAATTCATATTTATGATGTTTACATATTTAGTATACAGATAGTCCTACAAATTGGTGAGAAGAATCATGTGACCAGTAGGAAAGTTAGCCAAGGATTTCAGTAGGCACAACACAGAAGAGGAATAAATGGCCAGTAGATGTGTGAACAGTGTTCTAACTTGTGTGACAGCCAGCAAGCTGCAAATTTCCTTGTAAGGTACCAATTTTCATACATCACCTTGGCTAGAGTTGAAAACTAGTCATGTCAGGTATAGAATGTCCAGGAAAAGGCACTCTGATATATTGCTGGCTGAAGTATTAGTTCCTGTGACTTTCCAGAAGAGTGAGATGATGCTGCACTTCCAGATCAGGGTAGTGTCTGTTCTTACCATTTACACTGACAAGCATACTGGTGTGTACTGTGACAGGAGCATGCCTGCCATGCCAGTCATTTGGGAGGCAGAGGTAGGACAAAGAGTTTGTGTTTAAACTAGACTCTATGATGTGGGCCTGTAATCTTAGGCAATCAAGGGCTGAGGCATGAGGGTTCCAAGTTCAAGTCTTGCCTGGGCCAACAGAACAACTTGAAAAATAGCCCAGACAACCTATCTTGACCTTTCATCAAAATAAAAAGTTAAAAGGGATAGATAGATTAGCACAGCCCTTAGACCTCATCAGGAGTTATTTTGTGGTGGATGGTGGTTAATGCAGAAACTCAGCAAACCATCACAGTGCATCAGTAGGATGTTCAGCCACAAATGGAATGTCTACAGTACTGCATCCCACCCCATGGCCCAGGGGCCAACTTAGAAGAGGGGCAGAAAGATTGTAAGGGCCAGAGCTTGCAGCAGACAGTGTCTTCTGCAACACACACTTAGGAAACAGGACTTGGATGATTCTAGCTGCGTCTGATGTGAAAGCTTTCTTCCTGCAGTCTCCCTTCTATGGTATCAGGAAATACTATACAAGCTGCCAAGGGAGGGAAGGAATGCATAGGCTTACCTAGATGCAACATCTATGAACCACAGCAATGACCAGCATGGCATAAAGTTGACATTAAGTGACAGTCACATGTTAGTGGTAACCAACAGCCATTTAATTGGACTTTGAGCCCACTCAACAAGAGGAAAATCAGGCTTGGCACTAGAAACCTAGTCAGGTCATGGACTTTATAAAAGAATTTACTATGGTTGTTTTACTAGACTAGCATGAAGTAGAAATTTAAGGGTTCTTTGGAAAGTCAGTTGTGTTGGATGGTGTTTTACTGGGCAAACACGTGAAGGAATGTTTCCTTGTGAAGGAACCTTTTGCTCAGACAGACATGGGTGAGAGGATGTTCTGCTAAAGCAAGCAAGTGAAAGGACATGTGATGAAGGATTCTTTGCTAATGATACATATGTATCAGTTCACTTTATATTGTGTAGTTGAACTCATTTTGTTGCGACTCAACAAAATAGGGAGCAATAGGGAGAAACATACCAAAAAACTTCTGGTGGTGTGCTGGCAGCCTTTTGCTGCTTCACGGACTCGGGCCAATTGGCAGAATGATGTCAGCTGAGACAGACTCACGTGCTGAGGCAAGAACCATGGAGGACACGTGATGTTTGGAGAGTTTCTTGAATTAGCTCTTCCAGATATCCCCTCATTGGTTATCCAGTACAAAGTGGTCAGAATTACACACACACATATACACCACCATGCTGATTCATAGATTTGTAATTTTCCAATAGATAATAAAAGCTCCATGTGTAAAATAAAGATTTTTTTTAAAAGAATGACTATATTATACATCTTAACTGCATTTTCTGTAATTTGAATCAAGAATATTTACACATTATTTTTAAAGAATTTGGTCTTGTTTAATAAAGATCCGAAGCTTTGTTGGTTCTTTCTGAGATCCATTTATAACTAGAGGCAGTTCTTTTCCTTTATTTTGTTTTTGGTGGTTGTTTTTTCCTGAATATAACACTGAGACAAAGACATTCCCAGCAGTTGTTAACTCCTTACAGATAAGTACTGAAGCGGATAGGTTGTTAACTGAAGTTGAAATTAAATTGTGATGAAAATATTCTGATGTGTCACTTATCATCTTGCTACTCTTTTGATGACTCACCTTTCTTCCTGTGTAGCTTTGTTACTGTATAAAGCAGGTTTCTAAAAAAGAGACAAAACTTTCTGTTACTGTTACAAAAATGGATCAACACAGAAGACCAAGAAAGCTCAAAACACAAAATCTAAATTGTGGGGTAGGCCTGACTGTAAGAACCAAGAATACTGTCCTGTGTTTTAGTCCGTCATGGTGAGACAGTGTTGCTAGGTCCAGTGGCTCATGCCTGTATACAAGCGCATGCTTATAGAGGGATACAGTGGGTTAAGTCTTGGTTTGTGCAGGAAAGGTTGCTGACCAGTTGGAACACTGATCAGGTAAATCTGCGACTCACAAGCTTTGTGTGTGTGTACGAGAGAGGAGAGAGAGAGAGAGGAGAGAGAGCAGAGAGAGAGACAGAGACAGAGAGAAGAAGACAGAGAGACAAAAAGAGACAGAAGAGAGAGAGAGACAGAGAGAGAGAGAGACAGACAGAGAGAGAGAGAGAGAGAGAGAAGAAGAGAGAGCAAGAGAGAGACACTTTTAGATTGCCTAGAGTTTTGTATAAATGGAATCATACTGTATTTTGCCTTCCCTATATAGTGTAATGTAATTACTTTGACATTCTGCCGTGTTTCAGTTTTTGCTCTTTTTTTTATTGTTTAGTATTATTCAGTTGTATAGATGTATCAAAACTTCTCCACCTGTTGATGGACATTTGAAGATTTTACTGCTTTTGAGGCTTTTAGAAATAAAGCTGGGATTATGAGATAGTAGGCTTATTGGTGCTTAGCCCTTTTTGTTTTTATTTTTATGTTTAAGTCAGGATATTTGGTTTTTTGGCAATTGAAATGTAGCAATGTATTTTTTTTTTTTTTTTTACTATGAATTCTGGATAGTAACTCCTTATTCTCATGTGTCCTAGTCATATATATTTGTAAATATTCTCACATACCTTGTATATCCCCCACTCTGTGGGTTACCATGTCACTCTGTTATGTTTAATTTTTTTCACTTAGAAACATTTATTTATTATAAGTACTCTTAATTTATTTTGGCTTTTGTAGCCAGAGCTTTAATGTGACACTTCAAAAGTCATTGCTAAGGCCAATGAGCAGGTGACTCCTACCATGTTCTCTTGTAGAAGTTTTATGCTTTTAGGTCTCTTTTTAGCTTTGAACTGATTTTTGTACAGGCTGTAAGATAAAGTTCCAGTTTCATTCCTTTGCACATGGAAATAGTTTCCCTTGGCATCATTTTTTGAAAAGATTATTGTACCCCCATTGTGTCTTCTTGGTACCCTGTCTTCATAGTTATCTTTGAATTTATTTCTGTATTCTTTATTTTGTTGCATTGGACACAGTCTGTTTTGCACCAGTACCATTATGTATTGATTCCAACAGTACTGTCTTTCTTATATGGGAATCTAGATTTACATATGTCTGTGTACACACATATAAGAAAGCAGAAGGGGGCCATATGGGCGGAGAAAGGATAGAGGCTAGGCAAGAGGAAGAGGGAAGGATGGGGAGTACAGTGGGCATGAGCAATAATACACATGTAAGAGAGTGTTATAAACAGAAGCCATTGTTTTGTATACCTGCTAAAAATACAAAAGGAAAGAAAAATATTCTGTACATGTTATTTTGTGCACATATTCACAAAGGAATATACTATGAAAATGTTCTTATATCAAATATTTTCTAAAGCTTGATTTTAAAACATTACTTTTAATATAATTTACTTTTATGGTTCATAAAGACAACACAAGAAGTTGTATATTGAGAAATCACATTTTCCTCTGTTGCCTTTCAAAGTTCTGGGGACCTCTCTTCTTTGTGTTCCTATGCAATTCCAGTGACTATACTACCTTCACAATAGTATCAGTATGATTTGCTCAGGGTATATGGATATGCGGTAATTTACTTAAGCTATGTTGATGTGTTTTCTGATTTTAAGAAAAACCTCATTTGTGCCCAATACCCCTGTCAGCGTGGCTGTTTTTCTCTAGGTGCAGCTGCGTTGGATGAAGACTCTCAGTACATCTCATGACTGAGGTTTATAGATGTGCTGTTTCTCTTTGACATCTCTGAGGGCCTTATTATCCTCATCTTGGTGTTCTCAATGCTCAGCATAAAATAGATCCTCACTTAATGGGCTGTGTGCGTGATTTTATTTTACTCATTTACCCATCACTTATGTTGTAAATAATGAGGACATGGGCTTTGAATGCATTGCTTTGTATCCCCACCTCCATGGACAGATCGACACAAGTAGGTAGGTGACATTTTGTAGAGTAGACAGTTGCAGTGAGGAGGCTTCTTATATTTCCTTTATAATCTCTGAATATATTGGAGAATGATCAGACTCCTAGGGTTTAGGTCTTTCTGAGTAATTTTTTTAAATGTGAATGAGTGTTTTGCTTGTATGTGTATATATGTATAGTACATGCATGCCTGGTGTCCATGAATGTCATGAAAGATCAGAGCTCATAGAATCACAGTTGCAGATGGTTGTTAGACACCATGTGGTTGCTGGGGATTGAATCCTGGTCCTCTGCAAGAGCAATAGTAGCAGTAACCACTGAGCTATCTCTTCAACCCCTGTGCATATTTTTACAGGGTTGATTATGGTGAATAAAGTGATATGTCACTGCAAAATACTTAGCCCAGACCCTGAAGACTAGGCTGTGGTAAGTTCTATGACATTTCTGTGACTCCTTCCCAGTGAACTCTTAGTCCAGTCCATTTGTGTTCGCCAGTGTACACCATGTACTTGCTGTGCAGGCCCACAGGAGGGAGAGGACTTTGCAGGTGAGGACAGGCTTTTGCACACTGGATTTTCACTAACTTGGACTGCATAAGATATTTTGGTAGCTGTAGTGCTCGTATCTGCAGTGGTCATATCTGACAAAGACTAACTTCTTTTGGGAAATGAGGAAACTTAAACCTAAAATGGTCCAAGTGTCTGGCGCAGGAAGTTGAGACAGGATGAACAGCACGACAAGGCTTGTTTGGCTCCAGATACTTTTTTTCCCCCACTACATTATATTTTTTCTTAGAATACCAAAAACCAAACGAACCAACAATCAGTCAAGAGTTTTAAAGGGTTTATTTATTCTGGGGGAATTCGAAACTATGTTTAGTTTTAATTTTAAGTCTTTATATAGACAATAAATTGACCATCTACATGGGAAGAAAAATTGTAATTTAGAGCACCCTAATAAAATTAATTTAAAGCTCTTAAATATGACAATACAAGTAGTTAAATTTTAAAAGAAAAATATTGGCTAAGACTTTAGTTAGAAATGTAACTTACCATGACCCAGATGTTTTATCTTCACAGGGAGAGGGTAGCCTGGACTGTAGATGAAGCCCCATGATCCTGCTTTAAACACCAGGCTTTTCTCAGTGGCCTCCTGTGCCTGGAGTCAAAGCTAGGGGTTTCTCCCATGCACAGGCCTGTTTATGTTATGCTGTGCATGGCAGTTTGGCAGTTTACTTTGCAGATGTTTGTAATGTGCAGCCTTAAATCTTGTTCTATTTCTGGCATGCTTTTAAGTATGACTCATGTTTCCTTGAGGCTGTCCTAAAAATACTGCTGCTCTGAAGCCTTAATGTGAACTACACCACAGGCATCATACAGCACTGCACAGTGCTTGCTTTCTGCAGGGTAAGGCGGCTTCCCAACCAATTAAATGGGGGAGTGCCGTGAAGAATGCACGCACTAAAAATAGGAAGAAGGAAAGTAGGAATTTTATGAAAATATAATGTACAGAAATAACAGTGACTATCAATTCTGATAAAGGATGAAACATATTATTAATGCCATAAATATAACAGAAATCAGGACTAATGACCAGACATCATTTGATGTAAGTGTTAAATTTGATGTAATCCTGTGGTAAGTCTTGAGCCTGAAGGTGTCAAGAAGCTTTTAGAGGGAGCTGGTGAGATGGCTCAGTAGGTAAAAGTGCTCACTGCTGAGTCTGCCAACCTGAGTTTGGTTGTCTGAACCACATAGTGGGAGGAGAGAATCTGCCCAAGCAGGCTCTCCTCTGACTTCCATACTTGCACATGTGTGCTGTAGTACATTCTCTCTCTCTCTCTCTCTCTCTCTCTCTCTCTCTCTCTCCTCTGTCCTGTCCTCCCTCTCTCTCTCTCTCTTCTCCTCCCTCTCTCTGCTCCTCTCTCTTTCTCACTTCTACTCTCAACATACATACATACATGTCAAAAGGCTTCTGGTGGAGTATGTAAGACATGATTCCTGAGAGGCAAGCTCTGTACTTGGTCACCATAAGTCTAATTTGGCTTTTACTTAACTGACCTTCTGCAAATGCCACTACTCTTCAATTGTGACTTCTGTTTGCAGAATGGGAGCAAGAACTTGCATCGGTTTTACTTTATAAATTATCAATCTGTGTGCTTCATTTAATTCTCACAACTCTGTAAGGACAATTATATCTGTTAAATAGACAATGATACTAAATGCGGAAGCTTAAATGATTTGATTAAGATTGCATAGCTAATAAATATCAGAACTGGGATCTCTAGTCTGTCCTTACATAATTCTGCCTGCCACCCTTTAGGCCTGTCGTGAGATCTAAATGAGACAGAGTGAAGAAAAATTATTGTGTATTTCCTTGGCTCATGATGGGTAAGCAATGAATTGTACCATTATTACTTATACATTCTGACATAGAGTTGCACACCACAGAAAATAAGGCACTGGGAATTGCATATATTCCTGTGAGTGCTTCTGGAGCACCTTCCATGTCAGCATGATGTGTGTGTTGAGGACCACTGGCTTTAGAGGCCACTGGCCCTCTCAGTGACGTCGTCATTACTCGTGGACTCTCTAGTGCTCCTGAGCTGGCCAGAATTAACTAGCATGGAATTAACTAAGGAGGCCAGCCTACCTTTTATCATAGCTCTTGCCATCCTCCTGCTTCATTTCTTAGGTGTTGGAGATACACATGTGTAAGCTACCACATCAAGCCTCATCATAAGTACTGTTATTGGGGGAAAGATAAAAGTATGGAGACATGGTCTTTGAGAAGATGTGCCATATACTACCAGTCAGGCACTAGATTCAGAAGCTGCTTTGGATGAGGGAGTGATGAGATCCCCAGTCTAGTGTCTACCGGAAGCACAAGACCGTGGAAGAACTTAGTCACTAGTAACTAGCCTCCCTAGCGGTTTATCATTTAGAAGGTTGGGGAGACTAAGAGAAAAATATATCTCAGGGCTTACTTGTGATTAATTAGGGTGTTCAATAACAGAGCTTAAGCAAAAAGAATCTATATAGCATCCTCAGTAAGAATGCCATTGGTCTCTTGGGCAGGATGGGCTGTCTTGGACACTACAGTTAGCATCACTGTGATAGTGTTTCAGATCACCCCTCACTCCCCAAAACCTGGCAGCAGCATAAAGCAGTTTCCAGATGTTTCTGGCCAGCATGCTGTTAAGTGTCAAGAACCACTAGAGAGTCCAAGTGTAGATAAAGGTGTTGCTGAGAGTGCCAGTTTCCTTTTAAGCCAGTGGTCCTCAACACACAAGCATTGTGCTTATGTGGAAGATATTCCCATAAGCACTCACAGAACTATATATAATTCCCAAGGCTCTAGCTTAAATACATTCATACCATTCTTCCATAATTAAGAGGTCACATTGGTATATAACTTTGATTCTACTCCAATATAGGTTTTGTTTTTTTTTTTTTTTTTTTTAAGAAAAAGATAAAGTATTCCTAAATTTCAGCACTTGTTTAAAATGACAACTTGTAAGGGGTAAACCTTATTAACTGGTTACCTGAAATGTATGTAGTCCCAAAGTCAAGGCATTTAGAATAGATTATATAGGAGGGATTACAGGATATTATACCTATTTTACCTGTTTAGGTGTGGTGCTGGAGAAGGAACCCATAGTCTCATACAGACTACATAATACCCTAACCTTGAGTTATGTCCTCAGCAGGAACCATGCTTTCTTTTCTCTTCCTTTCTTCCTTTCTCCCTTCTTCTCTTCCTTCCTTCCTCCCTCCCTTCCTTCCTTCCTTCCTTCCTTCCTTCCTTCTTCTTCTTTCTTTCTTTCTTTCTTCTTTCTTTCCTTCTTCTCCCCCCCCCTCTCTCTCTCTCTCTCTCTCTTGTTGGTGATATGCAGTATACGTTTAGTCTTAGGTAATTGTTTCTTGTATCTTTGAATTCTTCCATGAACTCAACAAAATCTAAGATTATAGGTTATTTAGTACATGCAAAAGACTTCTTTTAATGTATATCTCTTTCAGTATAAAATGCATAGAAAACAAACACCATAACCTGTGTCCCATTAATAGTCCTGGAGTGTGAGGGGCTCATGGGAACCTACTCTTCTGTAGTAGTCAGACTTATCTAGAGTAACAAATTATAGAATGAATCTCTCTCTCTCTCTCTCTCTCTCTCTCTCTCTCTCTCTCTCTCTCTCACACACAACACACACACACACCAGAAACAAACAATTTATTAGGATGGGTTATAGTCTGTGGTCCAGCAAATCCAACAATGGCTGGATTTGAATAGAAAATGTAAGAATCCTATAGTTACTCAGTCCATGAGACTGGATGTCTCAGCTGTCTTCAGTATATACTGGAATCCCAAAGAAGTAGACTCTAATGCTACAGAAGGAAAGCTTTCAAGGCAAGAACAAGCAGGCAAAGAGCAAAAGCTTCTTCCACGTTCTTATATACACTTCCAGCTGAGGTGTGGCACAGATTAGAGGTGAGCTTTTCCAGCTCAAAAGGTTTGGTTTAAAGGTATGTCCTCTTGCCCCAAGATCTGAATTAAAGTTGTGTCTTCCTTCCTCAAAGATGAGGGATTAGGTGCAGATCTTCCCACTTCAGATTAACTAAAAATCCTTACAATTGTGCCTTATTTTTGGGTTTTAGTTCATTTGAAATGTAGTCAAGTTGTCAACCAATAATAGTCATTACATCTATTGGCTACTGAAGGCTTCTGGGTGATGGGGAGTATCCACTGGCTACATTGGATAATTCCTTACTCCTAGTCAAATATATGGTTTCCGTTGAATTCATTGGTTCACAAAACCAGACAATACATGACATGAATATGGGAAAGGGAGCATGGGAATTGGCAGTGGTGGGAAAGAGTACAAGAAGGTTCAGGGGATAAGAAAATCAGAATGTGCAATGTACTTGTATGAAATTTGCAAAGAACAAATTTAATTAATAAAAAAACTAAATATCACTAATGCTATTGATGCTATTTACAAGGCTATCTGATCCATCCCATTCTCATTCCCAGATACCAATTAGCTTGAATAATATTATTTACTTGCTTTTTTGCTTTTTTGAGCACCATTTTATTATGTATGTATGTATTATATGTATTATGTATGTATTATGTATGTATGTATTTCTAAAGAACTCACATGCTGATGGGCTGAGCTTTATCAATACAATGTATATGATTATTTTTTCACTCAGTTACATATCATTAAGGGTTTGACATATTGTTGAAAATAACCGATTAAATGAATTTCACTTAAAATTTTATTGAATATTTGCTTGCTCTTGGGGCCTAGAAAACATCCCACAAAACACACAGACACCGATTTTCATCAAACAGGAATAGTTTATTGAAAACACACCTCGGGACTGATTGATCAGGGACAAGGTCAGACTTGGGAGCTGAGACTGACCCCTAGCACTCTTGCCTGCGAGCTTTTAAACGTGAAATCCACAAACATCTGTGCCAAGTTATCCCACCAATCAGGATTTAGGGATGGGGCACTTCTTTAGGAACATGCCTTTGTGGTGCATTTATCCTGTTTCCACTGGTTGGGTTATTCAACTGTGGTAGGCAACTTGCCTAGCGTTTATGTCTCAACTTGCCAACCAGGATATCAGTTATCCAGGGAAGTCTTGGGACTTAAATTCTACTGTGATTGGTTCTCATGTAAGGTGAGGGTTTGGGGAGTTTCCAAGGCCACCAAAGCATAGAACATAACAGATGTGTTCAACTCAGACATGAGAAAGTTCCTAGTAACAGCATAAGAAGGCTGGCTGCAGGCATAAGACAAAGCCGCTACTGTAAGATCAGACAGGCACTGGTTACCCAGGCCTTAACACTTGTATTATAGTAAGATACCTTGGGGGTAGGCCCCAGGTCATTTCCATTTCATATACTTCATATACATACAGCTTAAAGATAGTTTCAAGAGTATTTTTAGTGCCTTTGCATTTTGACAATTACTTGTTACATGAGGTTGGGTGTAGAATTTCCCTCTGTGGTGTGACTTGGGCACTCAGAAAATAGCACATTTGGGAACATTTCAAAAGTTTTCATGGTAAGGACCTCAACCTTTGTGATAGTTTTTCAGCTTTTGTTGTTACACAACTATTTTGTGCATTTGGTCCATTCTCCTCTCTTCTGGTTGTTTGGAACAAGTAAGACTTTTCTATCTCTTTCTCCTCCCCTGCCCTCCTTTCCCCTCCCCCTCACATTCCTATAAGAATCTTAACACCCATCTTCCAGTAAAGAAGCCCAGTACACTCATTAGTTCAAACTGGACTTGGATGGATTTATTCTTTTTGTCCTATCTGTGAGTAGACATTTGTTTACAGCGTCCTAGGAAATGCTCATGTAACAAATGGTGTAGAAGAGTGGACTGGAATTATAGATTCCTTTGGGGACATCTTCCAACCATTGGCATTTGAAATTAGAGCAGACTACAGCTTTTCATATCTCTAACCATCATTAGTTGTCTGGGATCATTTGGCTATGTCTCCTTTTAGAATAAAATGGTTAGGCTTTGAAACTGATAAAATAATGACCCTAGTTTCTGACTCATCCATAAGAAGCATTTTTGTTCCTTTAAAGACACCTACAGATGATTATCCCAGTGTTCTTGTGGACTTTGAAATGTTAGATGTATGACCCTTTGATGTCTGTTTGATATTTTTTCTGTTTTAACATTGATAATTTTCATATAAAACTGAATTTTGGCCAACTATTTACTATCTATCTTATCTATCTATCTATCTATCTATCTATCTATCTATCATCCATTCACCTATACAAATGCATATTTTCCATATATATAGTTTACATTATTTGGAGATTTATATAGTTATATAGTAAAGTTATTATAGTTAAATTTGCATTTCACTTTTTTTTCTTTTTCTCCAAGTTTCAGAATCTCCAGCTCAGTCCGTAGTCCAGCATCTGAGATGGATAATGCAGAAGGATCTGCTGGGGCAAGATGTCTTCCTTATAGGACCTCCTGGGCCTCTTCGGCGCTCTGTTGCTATGCAGTACTTGGTGAGCAATCAGTTCTTGTCAGTTCCTTAGGGTTTTAGCTTTGATAAAGGATGTAATAAAGTAAATGAAAGTGAAGAATTTATACAAATATCAGACTTGGCTGTGTTATTAGGATATTGCTGTCATCAGGCAATGCCTCATTCATAAAGGCCCAGCAGATGTTGTTTGGGAAGCCCAGGTGCAGCATAGGGTTTTTTGCTGTAACTAGAATGCCTTCCACGTTAGTAGAAACGAAATACAAACCTAGGCAGTCAGTGGTGAGTGCGTAGAATCAGCAGCTCTGAGATGTAAAAGCCAACGTGTCTACCCTCCCCTAGCCTTTACCTCGCCACTCATGAACTTTCCTTTCCTTGGGTTCACAACTTAAAAAATAAAACAACAATGCTTTTTGATGTTTTGAAGTTGTGTGGTTTTCAGAGGGAACTCGAGGTATAGGGCATTTTAAATATCGTAGCTACGTCTGCTTTTCCTCCTATTTAAGTAGATTAGAAAACAAATGAACAAAGATTGAATAATCTAGTTAATCTTTATTTAGCTAGAAAATTATAGTTAGACTTGAAGCCCCCTGCCCCATTTTACCTCTCTGACATGGTGTTCTTTTGAAAAATACTTGTTCTTAGACCAATGTTATTAAGTGAGTTGATATCTTCTGCTCTCAGTGCCCATCAGGATGTTACAAGGCCGTTCTGTTATCCGGCATTAAGAGAGATTGTGCTCTTTATCCAAGCACAAATGACCTCTGAAGACAACTTTTTAGAATGGGGGGAAAACACCCTTGTTAAAATCTGCTTGTGTTATTTATTATTGAAGAATTGATTTTCATGCTGTTGAAATCTGTTTTATTATATTTTACCTCAGTGGCACATTTATTTTATTTTTTACTTTAAAAAACATTTACTTTTTGTGTGAGTCACAGTATGTGAATGCTCCCTGAGGCCAGAAGATGCATGGATCTGGAGCTGGTTTACAGGAGGTTGCGCGACCTCAGTCCTCTGTAAGAGCAGAGAGTGCTCTTAACTGCCAAGCCCTCTCTCTGGCCCTCGGTTTCCTTTAGAACTTCAGAGTATATGTGAGACAGGCATGACAAAAGTAAAGCCACAAATCAGAAACATACCTCTCATGGCCCATAACTTCTGCATGTTTAATTCATGTCCAGAATCAGTCTGTGAGGTGTAACCTCCCACCGTAGCATGAGCCTTAGTGAGTACACAAGGCATATGTGTCTTGTCTAGGAGCAGGAGACAAACTACTTGGGATTCTTTGCCTTACTCATTTCAAAGACTGTGATATCTCGTTGAGATTTTGTTTTTTGGTGGGCTTTGATGTTGTTCGAATTCTGAAATAATCTCCCTAGGATATCTTAGGGATTTGGTAAAAAAAAAAAAAATGCATGTAAGTCTAAGGGTGTGAAGTCACATGACTACTACAACCAAACTTTAAATGGTAAAATAGATCCAAGGTAGCCAAACATATATGAAAACTCAGTGCTACCCCGCCACCTTGCACTCTGCAGTGAACACTGTTGTCACTGGATATGAGAACCTTCAGTTGGTAATGTCCTGAATAGATACTGTCTTGGGGGTAAGCTTGCTGAAACAAATAAAAATTAAATAAAGACACTTGATACTTGCTGTGATTTTAACTCATATTAAAGGAGATTGTAGATTGCTTAAGACAGTTCCATCTGCTGTCTTCTCCTGGTGCTGTGCGAGCTTGCCTTCTTCTCTCCTAAGGTAGTGTCTGAGGAGGCTGCTGCTTGGCTGGGGAGGAGGCTGTCAAGACTGAGGAGAGTGACAGCACTGTCCTCAGTGTGCAGTTCAAGGTAAACTGTGGTGCACTAAAGTAGTAAGAGGTGCCAGGCATGGTGGCACACACCTTCTATTCCAGCACTCAGAAGGCAGAGGCAGGAGGATTTTTGAGTTTGAGGCTAGCCTGGTCTACAGAGTGAGTTCCAGGACAACCAACGCTACAAAGAGAAATCCTGTTTTGAAAATCGAAAAAAAAACATGGTACTGGAGAGATAGCTCAGTGGGTTAGAGCACTGACTGCTGCTCCAGAGGTTCCTGTTTCAACTCCTGCACCCATGCGGCAGCTCACAACTGACTGTAACTCCAGTTCTAGGGATCTGACACACATCCAGACAAAACACCAATGCATGAAATATAAAAATAGATTAATCATTTAAAAAATCCCAAAAACCAAAAATAAAAAAGGCGCATACAGTTTTGGCAATCACTGTGCATAAAAGAGTTTTTCAGGGAGGGAGGTTACATTCAACCAATCAAAGAAGCAGACATGCCGTTTGTTATCTGTGATGTATTCTGAAATCAGAAAGCAGGTGTCTGCTAAAAGGAAAAAATTATTTTACTCAAGAATTGGCTTTCATAGTCAGACGATTCATTTCTATTTAGGAAAACATCATTTGATATTATCACATCTTTATGACTGTGCATCTTCTCTATTGAAAACTTTGGTCTTGTTTTCATTATACTCCAAACTATGGCAATTTGGAACAAAGCAATCTGAAAGAGCCGAATGACAATAAAGTATTGTTCATCCATATAAGACAGGGTTAAGTTGCAGGAGACAGTCTCCTCGTGTGAAAGTCTCCTTCTTCAGCAATGACATGTTCTGTCAACTTTCTCTTTTCTCCTTAAGTAAATTGATCCCTATGATTAGTAAAGGTTATTAGACCCTTATGTGATTGGAGACTGTCCCTGTTCTTAGTTCACTGTTGTAAAAGCCAAGGTGTCACTTGGCTGTGAGATTAGGGCAAGATGCTTTATGGGCAGGTAAACTGTTCTGAGATGGGATGGATTTGGGATGCCCCCTTTTTCCTCACATCACAGAATAGGGTTTTTTTTTTTTTTTTTTTTTTTGGCTTCCTCTTCCTCCTCTTCCTCTTGCTCTTTTCATTTCCTTCAGCTGGTTTTTTCTTCTTGTTTCACACTTGGTAAAGTATCTAACAATGATATAGTTTTCAGTTGTTAAACCTTGGTCAATTGAGTAAATGAATTAAAACCACACTTTTTTAAGAAGATAAATATTCTTTACAAAAACTTCTTGGAAAATTGCCCAATAACTATTCATATTTGTAAAAGAATTTAACAGGATAAATTAAGGTTTGAAGAATTAAATTTTGATTTCTTATTACTTAAGTAGTAGGATGGAATATACTAAAAATGGAACTCTAAGGATGTATGTGTATATGTACATGTGTGTGTACACAGTGTACATGTGGTACACATATGTGTACATGTGTGTACACATAGTGTACTGTGTGTACACATATGTGTACATGTGTGATACTGTGTGTACGTGTGTGTGTGTGTACGTGTGTGTGTGTGCATGCAGTGTATGTGTGTACATGTGTGTAGGCCCAAGTGTGGGCATGTGTGTATGCATGTATATGTATGTGTATGTTTTTGCTTGTATGCATGCAGTGTGTGTGTGTGTGCATGTGTATGTGTGCTTTGTTTTTGTTTTGAGGGGAAAGGTTTAAGATGGTGTCTCCTATGTATCCCTGGCCGGCCTGGAACTTGCTCTGTAGACCAGGCTGGCCTTGAATTCACAAAGATCACCTATTTCTACCTTCCAAATGCTGAGATGATAGGTGTGAGCCACATTCCTGGCATGTGCATGTTTTAGTATCCAGCTTATTGAATTTTTCTCAGAGACTGAAAATATTTTGAATCCATAACTAACAGTTACAGTGCTCTTCTCTAGGCAGTGGCTTTGTTGAACATGTTGTTCTAAATTGTAGGCTAGTAGTTTGATTTTAGCTCTGGAATAACTTAGCTCTGTGTTCTACAGGAGCTGACCAAACGAGAGGTGGAATACATCGCCCTGTCAAGGGACACCACTGAAACTGACCTCAAACAGCGCCGGGAGATCCGAGCTGGCACAGCATTTTATATTGACCAGGCAAGCTCTTACCCTCCAGCCTACGACTGACTACTCCAGGGCTGTGGGAAATTGATTTCTAAAATGGAAAGAGAGAGATCATGTGCCAGGACAGACAGATGTGTGTTCTCTTTAGACAGATTTGATTTAGGGCTTGGTGCCTTGTTCTTGGAAGTGTCTTGATCTAGCTCTGAGGGAGACCCCGGAGAAGTGACTGGTGCTCACCAGGCTACTGAAGAGCAGGGTTTCTTACCTTTCAGTGCTGCTTACAGCTGTTTATAGAACTTCATTTTCTAAAGAGAAAGCATTACAGCTGCTTTTAATATAGAAGCTTCCCTAGCATGTTGACATGAGTATTTCCAACCTAAAGGTGAATTAGGAAAATGTGGATTAAAACACATGAAGTGAAATACTTTAGGGTATTATAGCTTTTGGGGGTAGGGAGTGGGAGGGATGGCTTAGATACTGATAACTAAAATAGCATTTTATGATATTATGGGAGACTGTATTATTTCTGTTTTAAAACATATTACATGAACTATTAAATGTTCTTTCAAATGCCTCATAGTAGTATATGGGATGAAGACTAAAATAATCAAGTTATACAGAAAATATTTGTAGTAACCATTGAGTTAATGGGGCTATCTTTGACTCTTTAGTTAATAAATACTGCAAGTTAAGACAGAAACTACTTAAAGATTCACTGATATCCATAGTTAGTGAGGAAGGAGAGATGAGTAAAGAGCCCTGTGGTCCTCCAGCTGAGCAAGCTGATAATTAGCACCCTCTCTCAAAAGACAGCAGACAACAACAGACAAAACCATGGCAGACATTTGCATTCAGCTGCTACATTTCCAACTTTGTTTTCTTCCAGATGTGTGAGGGTCTCTGCCACCTGCGGGGGCAGCAGAGACAAGCTGTGGGGGGCAAAAGGCACTGTATGACTCAGTGGCCAGCGTTCATTCAAACTTGGGAAATCTGACCACCAGTAGTTCTTTTGGTGTATTTGAACACAGCACAATATGGTGAAAACTATTTCTGTATTAACTAACTCAATCCTGCATGCACAACAAAGTGTACCTAAATCTCTGAGGAACAGTAAGCTAAATATATTTCAGACATGACTGCAATGAAACTCTATAAAGTACATGTGACAGCCTCCATACAGATAGGCTCTACAAATTGACCAAGAAAAACAAGTTTACAAGAAGGGTCTGGAAGGGGAGTCAGGCTCTGGAAGGTCTCCAGCCACACAGATTGTGCCAAAGCCAGCCAGCTAGAATGCACATCTGCTTCAGCCTTCTGGGCAGACAGCACATTTTACATTCCTTCTCTTGAAGGAACAGTTCTCTGTGCTTAAAGTTCTAGGTTCCCCTAGCGCATGTCTATGAACATGAAGCCCGTTATGCCCCTACACGAATGTATTCATAAAGAACTGTGTTCAATGATACTAGTTGCAGTATTTTCAAAATCAGAAAACTAATTGAAAACAGTAATGATACATATTGAAGAGATTAATGAAATCATTGTTAATAGAATATTCTATAGCCATTAAAAAGAATGAAATAATGCTGGCATGTAGCTTCATGAAAGAGTCATTGCCTAGAAGGTATGAAAGCCTGGGTTCAAGTCCTAGTGCACACTCGTGCATACACAATAGGGTGGGACATTAGTGTATACCAATAAGTCCAGAGCATGGGTGGAAAGAAGTGGTCAGACAGTTTGTGATCTCATTTGTGATAGAAGAAATGCATCTGTGGTTTTGTACACATTGAAGTCTTCCAGAAGGCTACACAAGAAGCAGTTTGGATGTGGGATTAGAAATCTGGAGTAAGAGAAAGGTTTGTTTCTTTTGTGTCTCGTGACCAAAATAACCAGCAGCAATAGCTTAAGGGAGGAGAGGCTTATTTTGCTTCATGGTTTCTGAAGGTTTTCAGCCAGTATGGTAGGGAAATCATAGTGGAGACCCTCAGACCTTGTGGGAGTGGCTGCCAGAGACTGTTCACGTGGAGATAGACCAGGAAGGAGAGAGAGAAAGAGAGAGAGAGACAGAGAGAGAGAGAGAGAGAGAGAGAGAGAGAGAGAGAGAGAGAGAGAGAGAGAGCTGTAACCAGAACCTTTAAAGGCCTGCCTGTAGTGGCTCAATTCCATGGGCCAGGCCCCACTCCTAAAAGTTTCAGTTTCCTGAAACAGTACCATTAGCTGGGGACAAGTGTTCGGAATATGAGATGTAGGGACATTTCTGCTGGAAACCATAAGAGCTGCTGTTGTGTGTGCATATGTGTGTGTGGTGTGTGTGTGTGTGTGAGTGTGTTCCCAAGTATCTGGGTTTATAAGTGCATCCTACCACTTATTGGCTAGCTCTTCGTGAAGTTTAACATTTTATTTTAATGGCACATTCTTTATAATTAAAAGTGTGTCATTCTGAGGGGGAGGTTTTTGTGGCACATAATATTCACACCTCTTGAATTAATTGCTTGTTACCAAATAAAAAATGTACATAAAGTACAGATACTTAGTAGTCACTTCACGTGATGGCAGCCAAACTTATTAAAAAACTAGTGGAAAACCGTAAGACCTTCACCTTTCCCCTTCCTGGATGATGCAGGCTGTATTTAAAGGCATCTCCTCTGAGAACTGCCTGTGCCTAGGCATTCTGTACAAATGCCGGCGGGTGACAGCAGTGGCTTGTGACTCCCTGCCTGACTTTCCAGTCCTACAGCAGGTTTTAGTGTGTCTGTAATTTTAAAAGTGGCTTAAAACTTCGGCTTTTCAGGAATGGAATTATTTTAGGTAACTAAATTTTCTGATGAGCTGAAGATTTTTTGTTTGTAAATTTTAATTATCTTTTAAAAATTGTTTTGGAACTAGAGAAATGGCTTAGAGCTTAAGAGCACTGGCAGAGTGCTCTTAATTGAGCAGAGGTTCAATTCTGAGACCCACAGGGCAGCTCACAGGAGGTTTGACACCTTCTTCTGACCTCTGAGGCTGTCAAGGTGTATATGAGGTCCACAGTCATTCTAGCAAATAAAATACCCTTACACATAAAATAAAATGCAAAACAAACAATTGTTTTATTGATGCATATCTGTTGAAGACTTATTATTTCTTTTTAAATTTAATTTTATCTTACGTACATGGGTTTTTGTTCTGTTTGCATTTGTGTGCACCATATGTAGATAGTGCCTACACAGGCCACAGGAAGGTATTAGATCCCCTGGGGCTGGAGTCACGGACAATTGTGAGCTGCCATTCGGATGCTCTGAGTCAAACCCTGGTACTCTGGGAGAGAGGAGCCTGTGTTCTTAACTGTTGAGCCATCTCTCCAGCCTAAAGATTTATTGCTTAAGGTATAAATGTAAATTATTTTCATGAAACTTTCTGCCATTCTAAATATGTATTTTCAGACATATTTCACAGTTGCTGCAGTGTATAAAATGTTTGAAGAACCATGTACATGTATGGTGTATTTTTTACTCCCTTTTCTTGATGAACCTTGTTCATGATACACTTCAGTTCTTAGCATTAGTACCACATTGACACCTTCAGAGCCTGTGACTGAATATAGGCCATAGTGTTCTTTTCTCTTTCAATTGCCTCAGACTCTTTTTTTAGGTTTAAGGTAATTTTAATTTATTTTCTGGTACTTAACAGGTTGTTGGTTAGAGGCATGAAATGATTTTATAATAAGAAATAAAATCCAAACCCTGTAACACAGCCTAACATGGCATCAGCATGTGAACTTCTGTGGCTTCCACATTTACCTTCTGTTTTCTATTAGAATCTATCCATCTTATTCATCTCTGGCACTCAAAACTGGAACGTAAGTGGCACTTACATTTGATGGTAGATTTTCACTTTAAATTATCATCCTTAGTAAAATTTTAAGCAAATTGAAAAGAAAAAGGCATGACTAAGAACAGTTGGCTTTTCTGTGGATTGATTCTTAAGACGTGTGTGTACATGTGTGTGTGTATCTGTGTGTCTGTGTGTCTGTGTGTGTATCTGTGTGTCTGTGTGTGATGCTACCTGTGAGTGATGCCACAGAGAAGAGGAGGATGTCAGATAGTCTGGATCTGGAGTTCGGGTGGTTGTGAGTGTGGGTCTTGGGAACTGAGTCCAGAGCCTGTGGAATTGCAGCAAGCACTCGTAACTGTTGCGCTGTCTCTCTATCCAAATACTGACTTTTTAGACATCTGTCTTGAATTACCACAGTTATAATTAATTTCCATTTGAAGTCTACGTAGACAAAATTGCCCATCGACTGCCACCTAATCACATTTTTGAGACTCACAGTCCTTTAAGAAATTCCTTTTATTTCTTTAATATTCTTAACCATTGAATTTGATTCCAAGCAGTAAAGATAGTAGCTTTAATCATCACCAAGTAATATCTGTTACCTGGATAGATCAACACATGAAACAATGTCTGTAGCTATACATGGGTAATAGGAGAGAACATTTGTGGTTTTTAGTACAGTTAACATATTATTGTTGTCCATGCTGTTACTAAGAATTTTAAATTACTTGTTATGTGCTTCACAAAGACCAACATTTTGAACACTTCCTACAGTGTTTTGTGTATGTGCCTATTTATTTATTTATTTATCATTTCTAATGAATAACTTTGACAAAAATGGAATACCATATATAAAATTTACAACATTTCTTATTGTACATGGTATCTTTTAAAATTAGAAGACATTAGTTATTTCTTTGTTGTTGTTTTTGTTTTTCGAGACAGGGTTTCTCTGTGTAGCCCTGGCTGTCCTGGAACTCACTCTGTAGACCAGGCTGGCCTCAGAAATCCGTCTGCCTCTGCCTCCCAAGTGCTGGGATTAAAGGCATGCACCACCACTGCCTGGCTAGTTATTTCTTTAAATGTTTTTTTAAATGCCTGTACTATAGTTCACCAAATAGTAATGCTGTTACATAATGTTGCCATTTTGTGTACCCTCTCATGTTGCCAGCTACTAAGTTTTTTTTGTGGCTTTTCAGTATTACAAATAACATTTCTTGGATATTGTACTTAAATCTTGATATGACCAGATGAGGTTTTTAGATGGGAATCCTAGAAGTAAGAATCTTAATGGGCAGCGTGAGACTTTCTTAAGAGCCTTGCTCTTCATGGTCAATTTGCATTCCAGGAAGTATATCCTATCATGCTCTAAAGCGCCTCATTGCCTCATGTGGTGGTCATAGCCTTACAGAGTCTCATCAGCACTGAGTGTCTCTGTGTACTTTGCCAAACTGATAGGCTTTAATTTGCACTTTCAATTTTCATGTGAGGTCTAATTTTAGAATTCATTGTCATTTCTCTAAGCTCCCAGTCAATGGAAAAGGAGTATGGTGCTGACTAAGGAAGTCAGAGCTTCCCAAGAAATGCTGGACTCTGCCACTGGGTCACTGCTCTGCCCATGCACTTGCTACTTCTGTGTCAGTCAGAGCTCCCAGGCTCTCCAGGCCTTGGCTCCTACTCGTGTTGCTTCCATACTGAGACCAGCTCTTTCCTATCTATAGAATAGGAACTGTTTGGTAGGTTTGTGAATTAAGTTGAAACATATCAAGGGAAATGATGAGGAGGTATTTGTTGGAAAGACTTTTCTTGTGCTAGGTGCTTTATATCAGTGCTATTTAATCTTAAAAACATCCTAGTGGGGAGACTACTTAACATCTTACAGATGAGACAATAAACTTTATCCATGGCCAGGGTCTTATAATTGACTAATATTGAGAGGGAATTTGATTTTGTTGCTTCTCCCAAAAGTAATGACGGTGATCATGGTGACCACATCGACAACTGCAGTGACCATATGCTACGTTCATAATTGTAACAATAACTAATTTTTTTAAAAGAGAAAATAAGCTTGTCTTTAATTTATATTAATAACTGAATGTCGGTGCCATGTAATTAAGTATTCATAGTATATTTGGGTCAGATATTATAATCCAGGCAAAATGAAATGTACTTTGTATTTGTAAAAATAGGTCATTTAGCTTGCTTGATTGGGTCATAGTTCTAACAAGGCGAAGTCTATAGGTTTCATGCATGTGTACACCTAATACTGTACCTCAGGGTCTTCCTGTTACAAACTAGCCCTGACCTTGTCCAGTTATCTTTCTTTTTTTTTTTTTTGACTTTGTTTAGTAAGCAGATATTAACATTAGGTATACAGGCTTGTTCTAGACCCTGAAATAGACCCATGATTGTATAGAAATGCAAACAAACAAAATTCTCACAGTTAGACTTTGTACTGGTATTTCTGAAAACCAGGACACAGTTATCTGTTGTTGTTGTTATTTAAAAAAAAGAAAAACGGCGGCAGAGGGTTCCACGAGGAGAAGTTTATTTAGGGCAGAGGGGAGAGCAGAGAGAGATGGAGGTGGTGGCCGGCCATGACCACGTGGAGGGGAGAGGGAAAGGGTCAGATACGACCTGCAGGCTTGGGTCACAGGAGCAAGAGAGCGAAGAGGGGCCAGACAGCCCCTTTTTGTAATAGTGGGCAGGGCTACCTGGCTGTTGCCAGGTAGCTGCGGGAGGAGCATACCTGGCTGTTGCCAGGTAACTCTGGAGGTGGAGTTTGACAGAGTGCTAACAGTTGTCACCCTGCTGTGGACAGCACATGTGAACAGAGCTCCTTTGAAATGTAACCCAGTACCTGCTCCTCATTCCCTTCTTGCCCTGCTCTTCCCTCCTCTCTACCTTGTGGAAACCACCAGTGAAAGGTTTTAGGCTCCTTATGTAACTAAGATCTTGTGGAACTTGTCTTTCTGTGCCTCTTACTTAGTACAGTGGTTTCTGAGTCTACCCATGTTCTTTCACCCATTTTGTTTGTTTATTTTTCTGAGACAAGATATCACTATGTAGCCTTGGATGTCTAGGAACTCACTCTGTAGACCAGGCTAGTCCTGAACTCACAGAGATCCCCTGCCCCTGCCTCCCAAGTGCTGAGATTAAAGGTGTGTGCCATTACACTCAGTCACTGATTGTTTCTTAGCAGTATAGTGTGTTCTAGGGGTTTTCTCATTTGATTTTAACCCCATTAAAAGGAGATGAAGGTTCAAAGGTAAACCTTCCTGGCATGTAAGTAGTAGAGCAATGTACTGTAGTTTTTAGTTACTGTAACAGAATGCCTGAGACTGATACCGTAATGACCAGGAACTTATTTGGCTCACAGCTCTGAAGGCTGGGAAGTCTTTCTTTATCTAAGGAAAGCTTTCTTGGAATAAAGATTAGAAGGGCAAAGAGCATTGGGGAGGGCAGGAAGAAAGGAGAGGAACATAAGAGAATTGAGAGAAGATACAGGCCAGATTCATCCTTTGTACAATAATTAATCCGCTTTCGAGGTTATAACATCAACCAGCTCATAGTAAGTAGCCTTGACTACCTAATCACCTTTAAAGACCCCATTCCTTAATACTGTTGCATTGAGGACCAAGTTTCGAACTCATTATCTTTGAGGGACACATTCACACTATGGTAGCAAATAAAATCAATTTATCCTATTTTGATATGTATTTATTTTGTTTAGCGGAGAAAGGGTTTACCATTCTGATATTTTAAAATAAAGATTTGGGGCTGAGGAGATGGCTGAGTTCAGTAACATGCTTACTGCACAGACATGAGGTCCTGAGTTTGAATTTCTAGCAACCACATAAATGTCAGGCAGAGTTATGAATCTGTAACCTAGGGGGTCGGATAGGGGTGTGATAGGGACAGGTCAAATATAGTCTAATTTCTTGAACTTGCTGGCTGGCTGGTCAAGCAGAATTTGTGAGCATAAGGCTCAATAGGACCCTATCTCAAAAAACAAAATGGAAAGCATTTGAAGAAGACACTCAGTGTTGACCTTGGGCCTCTGCACTCAGGTGCACACTTGCACAAACAGGCGTGCACATACACGTACACTCACAGAGTAAAGAACTTAAAATCTTAGTTTTCCATTGTACCTCCCTCCTTCAGTACATTTACATATTGTAGTTTCTTTCAGTAAATGTGAAGCTTTGGGAATTAATTTTCATTAATAATGACTGTATTAGCAATGATTTACATTTCAATAAATACCATTACTTTTTCATTCTAGTACTGCATTTTAAATTATTATGTTCTGGATACCCTTAGAGGATACTCTCATTTAGTAAATGAGGCCACAGATATCTAGATTAATTACTTGCCGCAGGTCTTATCAAATTGGAACCAAATCTAGAACAAACTTAGTTTTTTATTTCAGGTCATGCACCTGCTTTTACTTTAGACTCCTTTAGTGTTGTCTTATTAAAGCTGAGGTATGAAATGGCTGTGTCGGCAGGATCTTGCTGTAGTTTTTCCTGATTTTTATTTGAAAGAATTAGGTCTGGAGGTTCTGTTACTTGATAGACAAGAAAGACTCCTTAAAGTTGGTCTAATTTCTCCTCTAAGGGAATACCATAGCTGGTCATGCCACATTAAAAAAATAATGTGCACTGTTCTCTTATAGGCTTTAAGATTTCAAGAGAAACTTTGCTGTGTTTACCAGTCTACAGAGAAAAGCTGCAGGGTAGCTCGAGTCATTTTCTCAGGCTCGTACTTAACCTTGTTCTGTTCTTACTGCAACTGCAGGCGTAGGTAGCTGTGTCCTTCATATAGGCCAGGCTCATATAAGTGTTTCTTAACTGATAGTTGTGATGCTACTGCATAAACTGGTGTAGCCTGCTGCAAGCCAGCTTCATAACAGTCATGGAGGGTGGGCTCTCCTCCGAGGACCACCAGATCCTGCTAGCGAGATGCAGTGCCTATGAGAGAACAGGGAAGGCCAGCGTTCCTCCTTCTCTCATGAGCAGACATGAGGCAAAGGGGACATGACTGAGGGCCACATGCTGGCCCTGTGGTAAGCATGACACTTGTAGCAGTTTTTCTATCCAACTAAGTTGAAGCTTATATGCGGCCCGAAACGTCATTGATATGTTAGAGTGCTTACTTATTGTTAAGTTTTATTTATTCCCTGTAAATGTAACCAGATTAGAGGAACAAAGTCTGAAGTATTGGTTAAAGCATTTAAATAATTTCATGGGTGTCTAAGGAATCAGGAAGCGTTTGGTAACTGAGACAGTGACTGGTATTTGCTCTTTAAGTCAAGTGCTTCAGATTTTCTTCCCACAGAGCATCTGTCTAAGACCTCTTCCTTTGTGCTAATATTCTTATCTACTACATTGAAAAGTTTTCATGTGGGTCACAACTCATGAGGCTCACAGACTTGACCTGTCTGGGGAGGCAAAAGAATGAAGAAAGGACAGAAAAAACTAGTACAGAAAAACTGGGGTTGGGTGGGCTGTACTCACTCCAATGGAACTAAGACCAACTACTCAACAACCCTGAACCTCAGTGTCTTAGTTCGGGTTTTACTGCTGTGACCAGACACCGTGACCAAGGCAACTCTTAGAAGGACAACATTTAGTTGGGGCTGGCTTACAGGTTCAGAGATTCAGTCTAGTATCATCACGGTGGGAGCATGACAGTGTCCAGGCAGGCATGGTGCAGGCAGAGCTGAGACTTCTACATCTTCATCTGAAGGCTGCTAGCAGAATACTGATTTCCAGGCACTAGAATGAGGGTCTTAAAGCCACACCCATAGTGCCACGCCTACTCTAACAGGACCACACCTTCTAATAGTGCCACTGCCTGGGCCAAGCATATACGAACCATCACACTCGATGTGTTTATTCTGTACAGCACAGGGGACGGGACTATTGAGTCTCTGAAAGTCTGCAGGCAGCAGGCTCTGGTTGCAGATATCCACTAGGAGGGAGCTGCAGCTGCTGGTGTGTGCACAGACTGGTACATCAGTCATAAGCATTTGTACGTGCACACACTGTCAACATTTGTACTTGGACCAGAGAATGGACTGTCCCTCTGAGCTTGGTGTGGAGGAGGCTTCGCCAGACCCTTTGGGTCTGAGGTGTTTGGCATGACTATGCCCATGTCAACAATTCGCATTTACTCAGGGCTTCGTTGGCTCCCCGTAAATATGCATATAGATGGGAATGGGATGCTTCTGGCTTATAGCCATATTACCGAAGGGCACATAAGAAGTTAAAATCCTCTGTCATTATTTTCTTTTATTCCCCTTACAGAATTTATCATTTTTATAATCAAGTTTATAATTGCACAGGTACATTTTTGTCACAAACTAGGGTCCTTTCACCAGGTCACCCACCAGGCATGTCTGTGAGGCATTTTCTTGGTTGCTAAGTCATGTACGAGAGCCTACCCATGATGGACAGTACCATCCCTGAAAGCTTGGGTCAGGGTGGTATAAAAGGCAGCTGAGCATGCTAGGAGGGAGAAGCAAGCCAGTCAGCAGCATTCCTCTATGGTTTCTGCTTCAGTTCCTGCCTCCTGGCTCCTGTTTCAAGTTCCTGCCAGGGCTTCTGATGTTGGACTATAAACTCTGAGCACCTCTCCCCACCTCCAGGTTGATTTTCATCTTTGTGTTTAATCACACCAACAGAAAGCAAAGTAGATCAGTTAACTCTCTTTTTATATCCACATGCTTGGATTCAACTGTGATGTGAAACTTCCAATTCATTGCCACTTAGTCCATAAGATTAATAAATAACATGTCAATTTAGAAACAAGGGGGAGAGATTTACTGTTTTTTAAATTCCTAGTTGAGCTATGGATCTCATAGAGAGCTTACAGATGGCTTGCTCCAACGCCAAGCAACATCCTCCTTAAGTTTTGTTTCAGTAATTACTCTCTTTTCTGTATTTATCCATAAATTTCTTCCTCCTCCTTTCAATACACCCACATTTTGAATCATTCAACAAATGGCTGCCACTACCCACTGGTGCCCAGCTGGGTTTCTTCAGCAGGATTTGTCATCTTTGTGACCAGTAATTCTGGATTCTGTCCTCAGCTTTGGCTTGCCTGATGTTTCCTCCTGTTTGAAATGATATGGTTGTGTTAAGAATATGTAGAAATGACTATGTGTCCACTCTAGCACAGTGTCAGAGGCCCAGTGTATGAGCCTGGCAGAGCATTGCTGACCACATTGCTTTTGACCGTGATTCTGGCCTGCCGCACTTACTGCTGTGTGTCTTCGAATGGGGAACCTCTCCTCTGTTCTTTAGTAGCAGTGTTCCTAACTTGAGGTCCTTGCTGTGGGAGCTTTGCTCTGGAGAAGAGGCGCTGCAATGTAGTGAAGGTTTTCAGGTAACCACAGGGTTACTGTCTTTTCTCATCTACCAGATTCCTAGTTTCTCATTTCTACTAATCCCTTAGAGTAGAGGAAAGAATCTTTGTGTGCTGGCTTGTTTCTGATCTCTGTGTTCATTCTCTGCATTTTCTGTGTGGTGGCGCAGTACCTGTGAAGTGAATGAAGGCAGAGTTGCATGTTCCCTTAGCTGTGCATTGTCAGATGTTGCTTTTCCTGCCCATAGTTGGCAGACTATGAAATTTTGATCTGTGTATATTTAAGTTTTTCTCACAAATAGGAATTTTTATCTTGAGAAGCTGCTAAAAATCAAATATAATATTTTGTTTTATATTAAAGGTTGATAAAAATTTAACAAAAGGATTTTGCTACTAGTGGTGATTCTTAACAAGAGCTATGTGTTCTTGAGAAGACAGGTTTCTTGTAAAAGAAAGCTTAATTGGAACCTCACCTGAAGTGGGTTATTATAAGACAGTATCCCAAGCTCTTCTGTGCCTGTCTGTTGTTTGAGTTTTGTTATTGCAGAAACTATGGTTCCAGTTTTGTTCTTTACACAGTTAGAAGAGGCAAGATCCCCTATACCACATTCCTTTGGGGGCTTTGAAGTCACCTTGATTCATTCAATAAATAAATAAATAAATAAATAAATACCATGACCTGATGGTCAGTTTTATAGAAGAAAATCAAAATATTTGCAGTAGTGATAGACTTGAAGACTTCTTTGTGAGCTGATCTTGTTCTTAATGTGGGATAGTTATCTTTAGTCACCATCAGATTCTAATCTTATTTTCTTACAGTAGTTCATAGAGACCTGAAGGAAATGAACCCTTTGTTATACAGTGTAAAATTTAACAATTTATTGAAAGGAATTCCTGATTAAGAAATTCCTGGTTTTTTTCTTTGATATTTGGAAAATGCTGTAGTACTCCAGAAATTTCTCTGGTTATTGGATGGCTATGTGGAGGGGAATAGAGTGATTAGTTCTCTTTTCTATTAATCACTAAAGAAAAAATTAAATTTAAGTTAAAAAGTTCATTGTAAGTAAAGATTGAGAGGGAGAAATCACACCAATATCACTGTCACCACAGGGCTACCTGTCAGGCAGCTGATAGCGGGGGATGTGCAAATGTGTATTTGCAAATGCTCTGCTATGCTTGCAACTCTGCTCTGCTCTCTGCTCTGCTCTGCTCTACCTACAAGTATGCTTCTTTAGTTAAACTAAGGAACTTGAACTCTTAGAGAGGAGATCTGAGGGATAAAGAAGGCCTGAAACTAGGGGAGGGGCAGAAAGGAGTGAGTTCAGAAATACGCTGGCCTCGTTGTGTTTTTGCAGTAAGGTAGACCAAGCTGGTCTTCACCTGCCTTCCTTTTGCCTTAAGCTCCTATGTTCTTAGATGTCAGGCCAGTGACCATGCTGGGTAAGTTCAAGTTGAATTAAGGATGTTAGACTATCAGAATATGAAGATAAAGTAAATTGAGTTGATGAAAGACAATTTTGGGACCCTGTCAGAAAAGGAAGGGTATAAGACATGCTGGTTAGTTCTTGTCAACACAACTAAAGCTTGACATTCCATTGCTGCAGTTACCTGGGAAGAGGCAACCCCACTGAGGAATCGTGTCCATCAGCTTGGCAAGTCTGTGGCTATTCTCTTGTTAGTGATTGATGAGGGAGGCCCAGCCCTCTGCAGGTGGTGACTACCCCTTAGCAGGTGGTTGAGTTATTTAAGAGCGGCTTCTCTTGAGTATCTACCTTGTGTTTCCTCGTTGGTTGTCACCTGAAGGTTGTAAGACGAGACACCCCCCCCCCCAGTTGCTTTGGTCATGGTATTTATCACAGCATGAAAAGCAATCTAGGATAGAAATGAAGCAGATATGGGAAAATGGGGATGCTCAGTGTTGTAGGGGGAGCCCGGGGTGCTGTGGGGTCTGATTGCAGACATCTATGCAGTGCAGCCATTGGACCTGAAGCTTGGGAGAGCTGGAGTTTGGAATTAGATTAGCATAGAAAGGTACCTGGAAGCCGTCTGGCGGTGGCCCAGCACTCTAGACTCCACACTCTGGAGTTGTCCTCCCTCAGGTCTCTCCCTGGTTGAATGCCGTTCTTGCCTGTCATTGGCTTGTGGGAAAAAAAAAAACAAAAACAAAAACCAAAAAACTTTGCTGGGCGGTGGTGGCGCACACCTTTAATCCCAGCACTTGGGAGGCAGAGGCAGCGGATTTCTGAGTTGAGGCCAGCCTGGTTTACAGAGTGAGCTCCAGCCAGGGCTACACAGAGAAAACCTGTCTCGAAACAAAAAAAAAAAAAAAAGAAAAAAAGAAAAGGTACCTGGAGTCTAGGGATGGAGATTCCTTGGAAGCAACATGAGCTGTTGTGAGTAGAAGTCATTGTGATGAGTGGTGTAAGTTTGGACATACATTTAATGAACGTAGAGTAAAGGAGAGCCCAGTGTTCTAAGAAACTCCAGTGCCATGAAGCCAAAGAGGACGAAAGGAGTGGCAAGATATATTTAGTAGCATTAATTTTATCTGTGTTGCTTGCAGAGAAATTTGAATTAGATTTTCCTCTAACAATGATTTTCAGGGACTTTGATGTAAACATTTGTGCTCGGGACCTGTACATTAAAGGAGACGCTTCACCATTTTCTGGGTCATTATTATTTACTCCATTTCCCTCCATTACTAATTTTCTTAAATCCATGGGGATACAGTACTTACTTATCAGTTCAGTCAGCCAAATGTTGTCAGCATCGAACATCACACAAAACCAGCACGTGTTTTAATGACGCATTAGCAAACACTGTGGTCTTTAAGCTTCCCTTCCCAGATTTTTGGTTTTCACAAGACTCATGAGACAGAGGCCAGGCCATTACCTTTGTTTCTCTTCTCCAATTAAGGAATCTGTTCCCTTGTTTCTTACATTACCCATTCACAGATAACTTTTAGTTTTCTATTTCATTGGCTATGTAATCTAAAATGTAATGTTTCAAAAAACCCTAGAGATCCTCTCCAGCTCTCTTCATTTAACAGATGAATAAACAGGTACAAAGAGGTAGAATTGTTTGCCTCAGATCAGAAAGGCAGAGAAAACAAAATTAAGACTGACTCCACCTGTCCTGATTCTCTGTCTCTAGAACAAGGGACACGTTAAGTTTCGGTGCAAGTGTGATCAGCAGGCTCTGCTCTCTTGCTGATTTCATTCTCCCTTTGTATTTCCTGGAAATAGTGTGCTGTCCGGGCTGCCACAGAAGGCAGGACGCTGGTTTTAGAAGGCTTGGAAAAGGCAGAGAGGAACGTGCTTCCAGTATTGAACAACTTGCTGGAGAACCGGGAGATGCAGCTAGAAGATGGGCGCTTCCTGATGTCTGCCGAGCGCTATGACAAGCTTCTCCAAGTAAGAGAGGGAGAGCCAGCTGCTGGCCGCTGCCTTGGGAGTGGGTCAGTGTTCAGGTGGACCTTCTGTTTGGCAAACTGCCTGAGTAAATCACCAGTTATATGATTTTGAAAGGCTTCCATCTGCAAAGACCTGGATTGCTTGGTCCCCCATTTCTTTGACACCTCAATAGCTATTCTCCTCTTACTCATTTGTCTCCTTTTTCCTTCTTTATTTTAACAACTATCAAGGCAATGACTTTTAGACAGTGCTGAGCATCTGGGATGCAAAAGTCCACCTCTTAAACTCAGAGAACGCAGGGTTCAGTAGGGACTGACAGATGTGAATAGCATGTTAAGAAGCTACTCTGGGGTGCTGCTTTTCCAGAGGATCCCACTTTGCTTCCCTGCATTCACTTGATGACTCACACTGTCTCTAACTCCAGTACCAGGAGCTCTGCTGTTCTCTCCTGGCTTCTAAAGGTCCCAGGTGGACATATGGTGGATAGACATACATGCAGGCTAAACCTTCACACATGTAAAATACCTGATGATCCAGGCCACTGATATTTCCTGCCTACTACTGAAGTTAACTCTGCTTCCATCCTGCTCTTCACTTGGTACTCAACACCCACACCCGAGAGTCAGTGGTTGATTTGAAACTTGTGTCTCCCACCTGTGACCCCAGCATTTCACAGGTTGAGACAGGAGAGTCAGAAGCTCAAGGTTACCCTTCAGTACCTAGTGAGCTGTAGGCCCACAGGGATGCTTATAACCTTGTCTCAAAGAAACAAACAACAACCCCAAACTCAACCAAAACAAAATAAACAAATATGAATCTGTACTATGCTCTGACCCTAGTGGCTTCCTGTTTCAGAGTAGAAATGGAGACCCTTTCCAGTGCAACAGGACGCCCACATAATCAGGCCCTTGTCACCTCTTTCCTCAGGTCTTTCTATCTGCCTGCTTTTTGACTCTCATCCAGCAACTAGACACTGCTATGCTATTCTTACTCAGCAGGCTTCTCCCTGATCTAGACTTTGCACAGGTATTTTCTTGTTCCTGAAATGGTTTTTCCCAGGTATTTGCTTGTCTCACTCCTACAACCCCTTCAAGTCTTTGTTACATTATCAATGAAACTCACCTTGATGCTCTTACTTACATTGCAGTCTGTCCTCTATGTCCATACCCTTGTGATGCTTCAGGTCCCCTGTGCTGTCTCCTGACACTCTGTAGGGTTACTTATGTTCTGGGTGTACTGCCTCCTCCCTCTATCACTGTATACATTTTAAATGGGCAGGGAATTTTTCATACCCTTTGAAGAATGTTTAGCATATGATATTCATGAACTATTCTGTTTGAATGAATAGTCAATGCAATAAATAAATGATGTGACATAATGTGTACAAAGAGGGCAACACTTATGGACAGTTGTGAACCATCACATGCGTGCTGGGAATTCTAGAAAAGCAGCCCCTACTCTTCACTACCTGTCCATGAAGGGCTCTTCAAAGGCTTTAGCAGTGAGGCAAGCAGTGATGAGAAGCTTCGTCCTTGGTCACTGAGCTTTAGCTGCACTGCACTGAATCTCTCAGCAGCTGGAACAGCCTCTGCAGCCAATTGACACTCTGCAACTGGAAATCTTTCTCACATTTTTATTTACAGATATGCATGTGCTAATCTGTTTATACTTTGCTCAAAAGTGGCATCATATACTGCTGTGTGACTGTGTGTGTGTGTGTGTGTGTCTGTGTATATGTTCACCTCTCATCTCCTGAAGGAGTCCTGGGGTTACAGATGTTTATTTCATGTGTCTGGTTTTCACATGGGCTCTAGAGATTCAAATTCAGGTCCTCACACACTGCCAGTACGTTGACCCACTGAGCCCTCTTTCCAGCCTGTGTCCTATACTTCACTCTGAAACTGCTAACACAGACCTAGAACACGCTGACCACTTGATAGTAGATATTGATGTGGGAGTGTCTCTGATTGAACTGATGCTCTGAGTCCTGTACACAGGTCTGCTTCTCTATAACTCACCTTGTAACAGTGTAGCAGTCAGTGGAAGTACCTAAGTGGTGTTGTCCTAGCTCAGTGGTCATTTTCTCCTAGATACCTGTAAAAATGATCTCATCCTAATATAGGTAGATTTAATCAATAAGAAAAGTTAAATTTCTACCTTCATGTTATCATAGTTTGTTTATTATAGACAATAAAGGCAAATTTTACAGTTTGTCTTTAAGAAAATGTGGATATCATGTAGAGTATTTTCCTTTCAGCCACTTTCAAGTTATAAAATAACTATACACAACTAGAGATTATATTAGTTACTAATTTTAGTAAAATTTTTAGAAAAACATTACTAAAGCACATAATTATTTTAAAGCATATTATTACTTCATACCAACAGATGTGCATATTCTTTATCCTTACAGCAGAATTTATTGAATATATTATTGTTTTGGATACAAACTCAGGACATGAGACGTACAAAGGGATTTTTAGCACATGAGGCATGGTTATCATCAAATGAGAAGGATCTAGCTGTATTGTTTTTTCCCCAAGTAGTTGTTAACATAAACACATACTTCTTGTTGATAAATATTTCTGATTCCTCAGGATCTCATGAATATAGATATAAGAATATATCTTTCTTACCACATATCCTACGGCACTTTCTGTGGTATATTATATACCTCTCTCTCCTTCTCCCCCTCTCTCTCTCTCTCCTCCTCTTTATTTATATATTGTGTGTGTGTGTGTGTGCGTTTGTATGTATGTATGTGTATACATATATGTATATGATATATATCTCCCACAACAGAAGTCCCACTTTTTTTTTGCTAGGTTCAATTCCTAAGTTTTAACATCTCAGAAACCTTGTAGCTGGAGAGGTGGCTCAGTGGATTGTTCTACACATGAAGACCTGAGTTCAGACTCCCAGCACCCACATAAAAATCTGATCATGGCTGCATGTACCTGTGACTCAAGTATTGGAGGGCAGAGAAAGGTAGACCCTAGAGCTCGCTGAGCCTGAGCTTGAGTCACCGTGATCTCCAGTGTGAAAGCACTGAAGGGAAACGTGGTGGAGGATGCCAGACCTCCCCTTCTGACCTCTGCATCCATGCACCTGTGTGCATGTGTTACCAAACTGAGGCTCACCCTATGCCTGAAGGCCAGTCTGCCCACCTACCCTCCATAGGCCATTCAAAAAAAACAAACAAAAAGTAGAGCCAGAGAAAGGAGATTTATCCATGTGGTCACATTGGAAAGAAGGACAAAGAGATCCAACAAACCCCTGAAATCCTTGTTCATTTTTGGGGCCCTGAGGTGGGACCTATGTTAAACTAAAAGACCAAGGATGGGGAGATCTGAACAGTCCTGGTTAAGGTGTTGTTCCGCCCACCACTGTCCATCATTGCAGAGGCTTCAGTTTCAGTTTGTAAGGTATCTGACGAATGTTAGACCGGTTTGAAATCTCTTCTACAGAGACTGTTTCCCCTCTGGCTGGTCCCCTTTCCTTCTCCCAGCACAAGATCCCTGGCGATTCTTACTTCTTTTGGGGCCCATTGTTTTTAATAATCTAATTGTCAGATTGAAAGATACAAGTGTCTTATTAAAGTATCTTAATTTCTGTCAAACTGGTTATGTTAGCATCAGGTGCATGTACCCCCAAACTCAATTACATGCCTCTCTCTCTCTCTCTCTCTCTCTCTCTCTCTCTCTCTCATCTGGCTCTCTGTCATATCTACCATCTATCTCATCTATTTCTTACTCTCTTATGGTTTTGTTTATATGAGGAAGGTGGAGTTTTGTTATTATAGAAATAACTAGTTTGTATATACTTCATATTCTTTTTTTTTTTGGTTTTGGAGGGTTTACTTTCAGGACCACATCTGAATGCCGAAAATTGTTCTTCGTATTTAAGTGGCACGTACTTGTCTTGATTACTTAATTTAGAGTGATAACATTTTAGATGTGGTCTTGAGTTATGTGATTTCAATTATAGATTGCTTATTTGTAAATAATTACGTTACTATATCAACAGACTTTTCTGAGTTCTTCTGTTGAGCTTGAACATTTGTGCTTATACTGTACCAGTGGAAGGCAGGTCCACTGCAAATGCATTCACACTAGTGATGCATGCTGTCTTTGCAGTTGTTGGTAAGTTGAAGCCACAGGATCATAGAAGGTGGGGGTTGCTGAAACTGGGAGAATCAGACACAAAGACAGACAGGGAAGCTTTTGAATACTATGTTAAATATTTCTATACTATCATATTACCGTACCCTTGGGTTGTTCAGCACTCCTAAATGGGTTGCTACCCACAGATTGAGAACCACTGTCTTAAAAGTGTGTGCATGCGCAAGTGCCCGCATGTCTGTGTACATACATATGCATCATGTGTATGCATACGTATACACATTTATGGACTTGGAAGAATACCATGAATCTGTATGACTGATGAGTCATTGATAGAGTTAGACAGAGAAGAAAGGCACATTTACCAGGAGTCTGCCTGGTGGATATATGTGGACATTCACATATATCCTAATGTTTAGTTTTTGCGGTACTCAGAACCATGTAAGTTATATTATTTATGCATTACATGTGAGAAAATTGAGGCTCCTGGAGTAAAGTCCCAAATATCTGTGGTAGTTTAGCTAGAGCTTGTATCAAGTGGCTGAGTCACAACCTATTATGTCTCCAGAATAGCTGTTGTTCTTCTCTCAGCTCTGCCTCACACTGGACGGATCAGGACATGTTACATAACCCCTTTGACCTCTGTTTTGGTCATTCATAAAATGTTGCCTATCTGTATTGTGGCTAATTACATGAGAATTTGTGGGCTGTGGATGTGAAATTCTGAAAAGTTAAGTCAGAAAAGTGAGTTTTAAACAACTGATATTATTAGTCATATGTCTTAATACAAGTACACCTACAAGTATAATTCTCTGTTTAAGGTCTATGGGCAGCCTCGACTCTGGTGATAAGTCTGTTCTAGGTCCAGCTTTTTGATAATATCTGCCCTCTGGCTGTCTCCTTTCAATCATGGACGAGAGCTTGGAGGTCTGTCTCAGGCTCCTTTGTTCCTGGGTGTGTGGGCTATCTTTCCTTCCTAACAGCACAGTCTTCAGGCTCAGAGCTTTCCATGGCATTGGATCCTCATGTGTTTGCAGTATTCCTCAGCTCTCAGCACTCTTGCCTTCGAAGTCTGTGTCACTGGCTCTGGCAGCTGCAGTCTGCATCACTTCTGCTGTAGTGTTTGATCTTTTACTTTCATAGGATCACACTAAAGAGGAGCTGGATGCGTGGAAGATTGTCCGAGTCAGCGAAAATTTCCGAGTGATTGCCTTGGGCTTGCCAGTGCCCAAATACTCTGGGAATCCATTAGACCCCCCTCTCCGTTCTCGATTTCAAGCCAGAGATATTTATTTTCTACCCTTTCAGGTAAGTATGCCAAGGACATAGTGCTTGAAATGTTTTTATCTATAATAAGACATTAAATTCTATATCAATGTTAGTATATTTTTATTTTTGTTTTACTTATTTTTTTAAAAAATTTTTAGGTTGCACAGTCTTTTTTTTAAAGATTTATTTATTTATTTAATGTGTATGAGTACATTGTAGCTGTCTTAGACACACTAGAAGAGGGCATCTGATTCCTTTACAGATGGTTGTGAGCCACCATGTGGTTGCTGGAAATTGAACTCAAGACCTCTGGAAGAACAGTCGGTGTTCTTAACTGCTGAGCCATCTCTCCAGCTCCTGTTTTTGTTTTATTTTATATGTATGAATGTTTTGCCTACATGTATGTCTATGTGACCCACTCATGTGTTTAGTACCTGTGGAGGCTAAAAGAAGGCATCTGATCCCTTGGAACTGAAGTTATAGACAGTTGTAAGCCACCATGTGGCTGCTGGAAATTGAACTTGGCTGCTTGGAAAGAGCAACTAGTGTTCCTAACTGCTGATGTCTAACTCCCTGCTTTTTTTTTTTTTTTTTTAAAAGATTTATTTATTTATTTTTATTTATATGAGTACACTGTAGCTGTCTTCACACACACCAGAAGAGGGCATTGGATCCCATTACAGATGGTTGTGAGCCACCATGTGGTTGCTGGGAATTGAACTCAGGACCTCCAGAAGAGCAGTCAGTTTTCTTAACTGCTGAGCCATCTCTCTAGTACCCACTGACTTTTTTTTTTTAAAGGCACTTTTGCCTTTATTAGATAGAATATATCATAGAATGCTGTAAATTACAGTGTCTACTTAATTAAAAGTTTGGTTTATTTATAAAGCATTTGTGTTTCATCTGTTGTATTCTTTACTAATTGGTCGTATATGTTTCTACTATTTAGGACCAACTAAAACTATTATATTCAGTTGGAGCCAGTGTTCCTGCTGAGAAGTAAGTATACTTTATAAATATTGGATGATTAAACATTTAATTTGTTTAAAAATTAAATTTGTTGTTGTTAAACCAAAAAAAAAAATTGCTTAATAGTTTAGATTGTTGAGTCTTTCTAGGTTCACAGAGACATGCACATTGAAATGAGTCCAAGAGTAGGAGTCAGCCTTTGCAGACAGCCTCAAGTGAAGCAAGATCCTCAGGATTTCAGCACAAAGTGGGGACTTGAGAGCTGTGCTTTCTCCTCATCGTCCAAACACTTCCAGTCCCTACACCTCAGCTTTGAGCTTTAGGAAGCTGGGGGTGCAGCTCACATGATGGATTTAGACCAGGTTGTACAATACTCACATACTGTGATGATTAGAGGAAATGTCTAGATAGCCAATCAGTTTCTGAATTTTTAATGGGATATGATATGAACCATGGGTCTTTAAGAATTCATAGTGTATTTCATGTTTCTTAATTAATGAAATCAGCCTAACTATTTTAGATGTAAAGTACATTTTACATGTTAAAATTATCAATACAGTGTGAACATTGTCCCTCTAGGATTTCTCAGCTCTTGTCCTTTGCGAACAACCCTTTGCTCCCAAGAATCCTCTACACTTGGGCTTCCGGACTTTCCCTTAGATAGTCTACCAGAGGCAGTTCAAATCCTGGTAAGTATAAAACAGTCGAATGGCAGATGCATACACTCAAATGTGGTAAAGGCAAACTGAAGCTTATCATTAGAGATTGGGTACTTGAGTGTCTTGTCATTTTCTTCTATAAAAGGCCTGAGGTGGATGTGTGCACTGGAACAAACTGTGCAGACACCAGTGGCCTGCTTGGTCTCTGGGGAGCTTGCAGTTTTGAGGGAGAGGTAGAAATGCAGCCTTCTGGGGGTTCCAGGGGAAAGATAGCTTCGGGCTGATCAAAGAATAGATGCACCATATGGAAAGAGAAGGCTAAGCTGACTCAGCCTGAGGCAAGGCAGCTGAACTTTCGCCACCCTATCTTCCAGGAGTCACTGGTTAGTGGTTATCCTAAAGGACACAGGTGTCTAGGTGCTGGCGGGTCCCCAACTTGTCAAAAAAGGAGCCTAAAGGCAGCCTTTATTTGAAAGATTTCTGTAAGTGTGGGAAGGGAGAGGAAGCTGGGCCACATGTAGAGAGAGAGCCTAAGAGCAGACCTCAATACATTTGCAGGGAACACAGTTAGTTTCTCAGAGCATGTCTGCAATGATGGGACAGCCTTCAGGGCAGAGGGCACATACGGAATGTTCAGCCACAGATGGGCTGGAATGTTTGCAGAATGAGAACAAGTTGTATCATTAGAACTACGTGTTTGTGGTAGAGATGGAAGTTAGAACCCTACTGTGAGTTATTTTGTTGATGAGTAAGCCTGCTTGGGTTTTATGGTGAGGGAGGAATGGCCCACCAAGGTTGTGAAGTAGGTGGAGTGTGATGTGATCCGTTTTTATGTTAAGTGGAGACACCTCTGTTACGACAGGAGAGTAGGGAGACCTCCTTCAGGGCAGTGAATGGGAGGAGACTGTTGAAACAGAGTGGGCCTGCTGAGGAACGCATCATCTGAAATGAGATTCTTAAGCCTGTTGCTTTCCCCAGTGTTTGCAGGTAGTCAGACAGTTAGTTTTCCTGTCTGTTGTTTACATTGTTGTGTACATCCGGCATACTTTTGTTTACTAAATTCTATATATCTCTTTTCATTTTTCCTCAGTAATTTTTACTTTGAAAATTCCCTAATCTGAAAAAAATAAGTTTAGAAATAGCCAAGCAAACACTCATAGTCTGTCTCTTCAATTAGAAGCCCTGTTGTTAACTTACTGCCACTCCTGATTGCATGTGTACCCTTTCACCCCAAGTTCTTCTGAGCTACTTGAAGGTAAAAGCAGTGTTTTCTTAAAGTGCAACTGCTAAGAATTGAAGCACCCTGTATGTCCAGAACAGGGCTCCCTTGCTCGATGGCTTGTTAACAGTGATTCGGGAGAAGGATCCAATAGGCAGTAACTCCCTGAACCACCGTGTGAATAGACTTGAGCGCAGTACAATTTGGGTGAAGAATTTGAGGCTAATGAACACTTTGTAACTTTGGAGTTATAATTGTGAGGCTTGATGGATATAGATGAGATTAATTCAGATTAATAAAGGATGGAAATGTGGTGCTTTGAGTGAATGGGGGGAGATGTGTGCTCCTGCAGGAGTGTCAGATCCATATACTGTAGGGTCCTATGTCAGATAGCTGAAGGCTTTGATCTAGAGCTCCAGACGAGGCCAGAACTAGCTAAAGAAGCATGGGGACCAGCAATCCAGAGGAAGGTGGGAGTGCGTGACTCTCGAAGGGCTGTGATGCAGAACAGCAAGAAAAGTAGGCTTAGTTTTTTACATTGCTGCAAGATACTTTTATTTCTGCGTCTGGGAAAATAAAGCAACATTAGCATGATATGTACATTTAAGATATATTGTCTGTGACTGAACTGTTGCTGACCTCCATATATATCTGTTCCTAAATAGAATTCCTTTCCCATGATGTCCATTGAACATGCAATCCAGTGGATGTATCCATACACTATTTTACTAGGACATGAAGGAAAGATGGCTGTGGAGGGTGTTTAAAAGTAAGTATCTGCTTTTCCTTCTTCTCTCCATCTTCTTCATTTCTCATTCCTTTCCATCTTACTACTTTTCTGTACCCCTCTTATTTTTCCTTACCCATCTTTTCTTCTTTGTCTTCCCTTCTCTCCTCTTCTGAGACAAGAAGCATTTGATGCCAATAATAAGAAAGGAATGGTGGGAAGCAAACATTCAGGTGTGGGTATGGCTGGGAGATTTGTTATATGGGGCAAATAAATACAGCTGAGCAAAGGAATGGATATGTTCATTGTAGTAGGAGTTATATATCTCACTGCTGAGGAAGATTATGGACATGGAAAAAGGAAGACATGAAAGTACCCTGAGGTACTGGATTGGAAATGGAGATATGAACATGACTCATGTTGTTTGAAGATGTGAACAAGTGTCTTCTTGCCCCAGATGGAGAACACACAGCATAATAAGGAAGTGATTCCACTCAAATCTAGTTTGCTGTACCAGGATGTTTAAGCTGAGTTAGTTACAGGAGCCAGGAGAGTTTACAGTTGGCCACTGTGTGTACTCAGGATGTCTCCTGTGGGTCTAGTGCACAGCTTTGTGAATGCCTTGTGTGCTGCCACCTGAGAGAGATGCTCGTACACTGCCTTGTGGACCTGCTCTCCTTCCACCAGGGAATGGCAGTGGGCAGTCTTGTGAAAGCCTTACATTGGTAAACACAGCAGCTCTGATTTCAATATGACAGTGGCCATGTCATGGCCAGAGGATAACGTACCCAATATGTATGAAAAGGGGTGTGTGTGTGTGTGTGTGTGTGTGTGTTTGTTTGTTTCCACATTTTTTAGCTCTGTGACCTAACAGAGCCTAGAAACTATAATCACACCAAGTGCCTGAAAGTCTAAATCCCACGTCTGTTAATAGAATCTAATTCCTGAGATTAGGGCTGAACTAAAGTTGGTTCAAGAAACAGAAGATGAGATTAAGGAGATTTTCAATAAATGATATTGGCATATTCAAACCACAGAAGAACTCACCTATTTGAGCATTAAAAGTAAAAAATAATTGATGATAATCCATTGTATAAAATAGATACCCATCCTATTAAATTGAAATATGAGGATAAGCAACTCTTCTTGTTACTGTAAAATGTGTACCAACAAATACGGAAGAAATTATAGAATTTGAAAAATCACTATTAGGCCATCATTAGATTGATGGTTGAGTTAGGAAGGTGTAAAGTGTGCATATGTGTGTGTGTGTGTGTGTTGTTACATGTACTTTTGTAACTGAATATTAATGTCATCTCTTAATATCTTCTTGTAAAATACTCAGTTGACTTTAAAATAGGAAAGTGATATTTTTATAGTCACTGTCAACATGACCAGGTAGAACAAACTGACATTACATTGGCATTGTGTGCTGCTTAAGCATTGTGCTGGGAAAAGAGCATCGTTTGTCAGGAATCTTGCTGAGAGCTGAGGATTTGAGTTAGACTATGAAGAAAAACAGTATAGTTCTGGGCTAAGGGGTACTTTGCAGAAGAAAGACCTGTGTGTTTAAAACTCCTCAGTCATGAAAGACAATGGAAGACCTGCCCTGGGTTGAAGGCAATTGAAGAGTGACAACAGCTACATGCCATGTGTCTTCCTGCAAGGTCTTTGGTCACATAGGAACAAGATGGATCAGACAGCATAATTGTATAGATTTCTTATTTAGCAAGTTAGGTAGTGATTAAATTTGCTAGAGTTCTTGCTTTCAGGGAATAGTGAACTCTAATGTTTAATAAAAGTATGGACTATCATATCTTCAGCTTGCTCTCAACTTGTTGATAGGAAAAAAAAAATGAGTTGATTATACACATGTATGTGGAGTAGTAGGGAGGCCAACACATGCTGGAATTGTAACAAGGAACTTGGGTGAAGGTGAAATAGAATTTTTTTGTATAATTGTGTCCTTTGATTTTCTGATGTTTGAAATTACTTCTAAATAAAAATTGCAAAATTAAAAAAAAATCTAACATTTAAAAATTTAAGAACAAATATGTAATGTAATAAGAAGTTAACATTTACAATGTCATAGCCTAGAAGGCATTTTTATAATTATGTAGAGTTTATACAATTTTGAAATGTTTTTAATATCTTCTCTGGTGTAGTTTTATGATATAAATTTATGTTTTTATTTTTGTCCTCAGTTGCTAATTCTTGGGACATGCTTTTCTTTTAAAATATTTATAGGATAGTTTTTTCATTGTATGGTTACCAATGCTGAGTTCCAAAAGGCTAAAAATACCCTGTGATGTTTTGTTAGTATGTATTTATGTGTTGATATTCAGTAGAAAAATTAATTGGCTTACTAATTAGCTCCCTCTTTGGGAGGACAGTTTATTTCTCTTTCACATCTGGCTAAAAATGTAGATTTCTCTGTAGTAGTTAAAATGTAAATACTGTCTAGGACCTCCATTATTTAAGATCGGGATTTGACAGCCTTAAGTATTCTTCAGGCATCCTGGCTCTTACAGTCTTTCCTCCCCCTCTAATATGATCTCTGAGCCTTAGAGATAGGGGTTGCATTGTGGATGTGCTGACTGGGGCTGAGCAGGCACCATTAAGTCATTTATTCTCTGATTTTTGTCCAGTCTTGGATCTCTAATAGCTTCTATCTGTTGCAAAAGGAATCTTTGATCAAGGACAAGAAGTATACTCATCTGTTTGTTAACTAGTATTTAGAATGTAGATAGAAATTTATTGATGCCAGGCAGTGGTGGCGCACGCCTTTAATCCCAGCACTTGGGAGGCAGAGAGGCAGGCAGATTTCTCAGTTTGAGACCAGCCTGGTCTACAGAGTGAGTTCCAGGACAGCCGAGACTATACAGAGAAACCCTGTCTCAAAAAAACCAAAAACCAAAAAACAAAAAAAAACAAAAAAAAAAAAAAAAAAAGAGAGAAAGAAATTATATTGGTTAAGAAAATGGCAATAACGGTATAGTTATGCTCTAATTGTATTTTGAGAGAAAAGTTTTATTTTAACAGGAAGAGTAGTGATATGTAGGAGGAGCTAAGGTGGGAGGAGTAAGGAGAGGAAGAGGAGGAGTAGAAGGGAGCTAGGATGAGAGAGGAGAGAGAAAGAGAGAGAGAGAAAGAGAGAGAGAGAGAGAGAGAGAGAGAGAGAGAGAGAGAGAGAGAGAGAGAAGGAGGAACATGGAGGCGGATGTTCATGTGTCTCAACCAGTCAAAGATAGTGGTATATCTAGATTGGATATTGGGTTACACTTCTGATTGTATGAGCATCTTGTTATTGAGTATTACCAAACTTATAAAACCTTTGATTAACATTTAAAAAAAATTGATTCAGGAAAAAAAAAAAGAAAAGAAAATGGCAATAACAAGTTACTCTACTGTGACTTCTCCAGCCATGGGTAGTTGGCTAAGTTTATAGTACCAAGTATGAATTTTCACCTATTGAGTGGGCATTTAAGTTCAAATTGACAGCTAATAGTCACCCCCATAACAAAAGTGTCACTATATTGTACCACTCGGGATATCTCTCTGGGATAGGCTTTATAGCTGGATGGGGTAGTTGTTTCTTCTCCCTTGTTAGCTTGCATAGCACTTTCAGATACTATGAGAGCTAGTCCTCAGAGGAAAGGCTCTAGGTGAATTCCAGACCCATGTCTCCAAGTCTTCTATTTGAAGTATGTGGTGTTTCAGTAATAGAGTCTTACTTTTAAGTTCTGGAAGGCATCAAGGAGCCATGGCAACACCTGTATTGTTTTGAGAACCTCTGGACCTCCCTGAACAACAATGAAAAGGAAGTTTCCTATGTTGGAGAGGTTTGTTAGTCTATGGCTGTTGGGAGCCTTATAACCTTATGTGGCTTAATTCCACTTAAGCCCCACTCCCACATATGTATGTATGTACTATATACAAGTTTTTAAGTAAGCTTATAAAAATGTTTCCGTATGTCTTTTTCAGACATCCTCAGTGGTATTTACCCCCGTCTGCCTCTATGCTGCTGTCTTTCCTTGTGTTTCCCCTTACCCTCTTACAGCACTTGTGTCCTGCTACCATCCGTGATGGTTTCAGTGATGGTGCTCCCTGTGAGTTCATATGCTCATTAGTGGAACTGTTGAGCATTGGTGAGATTAGGAAGTGTGGCCTTGTTGGAAGAGGTATTTCATTGGGTTTTGAAGACATAATACATTTCCAGTCAGCTCTCTGCCTCCTGCTTGTGGGTCCAGTTGTAAGCTCTCAGCTGTGGCTCCAACAGTCTGCTGCCATACCTTTGCTTCTTATCATAGACTCTAACCCTTTGAGAGGGCCAGCACCAAATGAACCCTTCTTTCTGAAGTGCCTTGCCATGATATTTTGTCATAGCAATTGGAAACTGAATTAAGACACATGTTTCTAGATGTCCTCCCTGCCTCTATATCTATTTTCCTGGATTCTGTGTCTACTTCAGGAGTTGGACTTCTCAAGGAAGCACTAATACCGTTTTCTTAGCTTTGATCTTCTTTTTGGCTTTCATGACAAGGGAAATAGAAATTAGGTTAGTGGTTCATATTACAAACAGAAATCTTCTAACTTTGATAGTAGGTGTTGGAATTGCTTTGATTGAGAAGAGAAAGTGTGACTGTGTTTGTCACCTTAATTATCTCACCTGCAAGTTAAATTGCAACTGTAGCTCACCTGAACCTAAGGAGCTGATGCTCACACTGACTTCTCCACACACACGAGTGAGTACTGAATGTCCTCCACACACACGAGTGAGTACTGAATGTCTCCACACCACGAGTACTGAATGTCCTCCACACACACGAGTACTGAAGTCCTCCACGACACGATATGAATGTCCTCCACACACACGAGTACTGAATGTCCTCCACACACACGAGTACAGAATGTCCTCCACACACACGAGTACTGAATGTCCTCCACACACACGAGTACTGAATGTCCTCACACACACGAGTACTGAATGTCCTCCACACACACGAGTACTGAATGTCCTCCACACACACTGAGTACTGAATGTCCTCCACCACACGAGTACTGAATGTCCTCCACCACACGAGTACTGAATGTCCTCCACACACATCGAGTACTGAATGTCCTCCACACACACGAGTACTGAATGTCCTCCACACACACGAGTACTGAATGTCCTCCACACACGAGTAGATGTCTAGCACATGAGTACTGATCCTCCCATCACACAACACAGGAAGTTACTAGTAATGTCCTCCACACACACGAGTACTGAATGTCCTCCACACACACGTAGTACTGAATGTCCTCACACACACGAGTACTGAATGTCCTCCACCACACGAGTACTGAATGTCCTCCACCACACGAGTACTGAATGTCCTCCACACAGTACTGAATGTCCTCACGCACACGAGTACTGAATGTCCTCCACACACACGAGTACTGAATGTCCTCCACACACACGAGTACTGAATGTCCTCACACCAGTACGATTCCTCACAACGAGTACTGAATGTTCCCACACCACACGAGTACTGAATGTCCTCCACACACACGAGTACTGAATGTCCTCACCACGACACACGAGTACTGAATGTCCTCCACACACACCAGTACTGAATGTCCTCACACACACGAGTACTGAATGTCCTCCACACACAGACGATCTGAATGTCCTCCACGCACACGAGTACTGATGTCCTCCACACACACGAGTACTGAATGTCCTCCACACACGAGTACTGAATGTCCTCTCACACACAAGTACTGAATGTCCTCCACACACACGAGTACTGAATGTCCTCCACACACACGAGTACTGAATGTCCTCCACACACACGAGTACTGAATGTCCTACACACACACACGAGTACAGAATGTCCTCCACACACACGAGTACTGACTGTCCTCCACGCACACGAGTACTGACTGTCCTCCACGCGCACGAGTACTGAATGTCCTCCACGCACACGAGTACTGAATGTCCTCCACCCACACGAGTGAGTACTGAATGTCCTCCACGCACATGAGTACTGAATGTCCTCCACACACATGAGTACTTAATGTCCTCCTCACACATGAGTACTGAATGTCCTCTACGCACACGAGTACTGAATGTCCTCCACGCACACGAGTACTGAATGTCCTCCACCCACACGAGTGAGTACTGAATGTCCCCCACGCACATGAGTACTGAATGTCCTCCAACACACACGAGTGAGTACTGAATGTCCTCTACACACACGAGTACTGAATGTCCTCTACATATACGAGTACTGAATGTCCTCCACGCACACGAGTACTGAATGTCCTCTACACCACACATGAGTACTGAATGTCCTCTACACACACGAGTACTGAATGTCCTCCACGCACACGAGTACTGAATGTCCTCTACACCACACATGAGTACTGAATGTCCTCCACACACACGAGTGAGTACTTAATGTCCTCCACAACACGAGTACTGAATGTCCTCTACACATACGAGTACTGAATGTCCTCCACACACACGAGTGAGTGCTTAATGTCCTCTACGCACACGAGTACTGAATGTCCTCCACACACATGAGTACTGAATGTCCTCATGCACACGAGTACTGAATGTCCTCCACACACACGAGTGAGTACTGAATGTCCTCTATGCACACGAGTACTGAATGTCCCTACACACACGAGTACTGAATGTCCTCCACACACACGAGTACTGAATGTCCTCCACACACACGGTGAGTACTAATGTCCTCCACACACATGAGTACTGAATGTCCTCCACGCACACGAGTACTGAATGTCCTCCACGCACACGAGTACTGAATGTCCTCCAGCACACGAGTACTGAATGTCCTCTACACACACGAGTACTGAATGTCCTCCACACACACGAGTACTGAATGTCCTCACACACGAGTACTGAATGTCCTCTACCACACGAGTACTGAATGTCCTCACACATACGAGTACTGAATGTCCTCCACACACACGAGTACTGAATGTCCTCCACCACACCAGTACTGAATGTCCTCCACAGACACGAGTACTGAATGTCCTCCACACACGAGTACTGAATGTCCTCTACCACACGAGTACTGAATGTCCTCCACACACACGAGTACTGAATGTCCTCCACACACACGAGTACTGAATGTCCTCCACTCACACAGTACTGAATGTCCTCCACACACACGAGTACTGAATGTCCTCCACTAAACGAGTACTGAATGTCCTCTACGCACACAGTACTGAATGTCCTCCACGCACACGAGTACTGAAGTCCTCCACACACGAGTACTGAATGTCCTCCACGCACACGAGTACTGAATGTCCTCCACGCACACGAGTACTGACTGTCCTCCACGCACACGAGTACTGAATGTCCTCCACGCACACGAGTACTGAATGTCCTCTACGCACACGAGTACTGAATGTCCTCCAGGCACACGAGTACTGACTGTCCTCTACCACACGAGTACTGAATGTCCTCCAGGCACACGAGTACTGACTGTCCTCCACATACATGAGTACTGAATGTCCTCCACGCACACGAGTACTGAATGTCCTCCACGCACACGAGTACTGAATGTCCTCCACGCACACGAGTACTGAAGTGTCCTCACACACACGAGTGAGTACTGAATGTCCGTTGTAGCAGTGGAGCAGGCTGCACACTGCTGTAGCTCTTTATCTCTCTTAGGGCACTCTGACGTATTTGCTACCTTAAATTTTTCTCTTATTTTTTCAAGGCATATCTTAAGCTAATGCTTATGTCTGAACAATATCCTTAAATAGTTTTGATAGGAAATGTGAAAGTTTGTGAACTTAATTAAATTTAGAAAGGGTTATAATAGAGGAGGACATATCTGTTCTAATAGAACAAATCAAGAGGGATGTATTTTCTTTCATAGATATCATAAAAATTAATGAATAGTTGCATTTGAATTTTAATTAATCATTTAATTAGACTGCATTTTAAAGAAAAACCTATTACGCACTGAAAATGCAGTCAGCTAAAACTCAGAATACTTTTCCTTTCTTCTGAACCAACTATAGAAATGGCTAGAATGACTTCAGTCCCCAGATGGTGCTTGTCACATGATGCTTCTGTTCTTAAAACATCTCTGTAGCCATGGAATCACTTCTAGCTTTAGATAAGACTCTGAAAGAGAATACTTTCATTCTCATCTTGCCATGCTTTGAGAATGGTGTGCTTGCCTGCAGTTTAGTAACAGATGCATCAAGCTTCTTCTAACATGTCTTGGCTCTCAGCCCCACCTAAGTAGGGCTCCGTCATAACAATGACTAAATTAGTATGTTTCCTGGGAGATTTAGAAAGGGTGTGCTACTCTTGTTCATTGATAATATAGTTTGAACCATCTCTCTGTCTCTGTGAAACTTGGAAAGATCTTACATTTAATGTTTTTATCCAGTTCAACAAACATTAATTGAGCATTCATTATTTGGCAAATAATTGTCTACATAGTGACTTCTAGAGATGCAGAAACAGATGCTATCTGATTGCTTCTCTTGGAGAATTTACCGTCTGGTTGGGGCAGCAGACACTCTAATAACATTTTAATATGGTGATTTTCTAACACGGTCGCTAAAAAAGGAATGGCTCTGGTAAAAGCAATGGTTCAGTGAAAACAGGAATGCAGTAGGCATGAGAAATGTCTCAGAGGTGGATGACAGGTGTTAGCTACTAACAGCATGAGTGGGAGACTGTGCGCACAAGTGAGAGGTCAAGAGAAATGAACCCCACTCGGACAAGTGAGCTGCAGATGCTGTCAGTTAACGTGAGTGAGCAGAGACGGGAGTGTGTGAGAAGGATAGACAACTCCTTACAGGGGTCTCTCTGACTTAGCGCTTTCTAGATGGCTTTGTCTAGCAGCTTTTATACTGTAGTTCTATTTCTAGAGCTATTTTGATATGAAAAACAAATGCTTGGTGCTGATACAGACACTGAATCCAGGTAGGGCCTGGTCGGTGGGGTTGGGGGGTAGGGGTGGAAGGGTGTTGGGAATGCGGCAGAGGAGGTTCTTGGCTGGAGATTTCCAGGCAGCAATTGCAGTTTGCTGTTTGCTGTTTTGGGATCCCATGGGTGTCTTTACTGGGATTTGGGGCCCCTTACCCATGTCAGCAGAGTGTTGAGGAATAATAAAGGATAAATGCCCAGGAATCATTACCTTTGTGAGTGTTAGTTGAATTCATGGAGAATTATCTAATAGGTTCTGGGAGCAAGAAGAAAAGAAGAAGAAAAAACTAGATACTGAATTCTGGAAACATCATCATTTAAGGATTAAGATGAGAACTCTGTGGAGTACTGAGGAGAAAATCAGTTAGTAGACTGTTATATTAATCCATTTGGGAGAGTATGGGGGCTTTGGCCAGCAGTGAGGTTGGTAAGGGGTAAATACATTTAGGTTGTTTGGAGGTAGAGCCAATATGATTTCCTAAAGACCTGAGTACAGGACTTAGTCAAATAATCAAAGATAATTATAAGCTTTTCGGATTGTTTTCGAAATTTTATTGATGAAGTTCAGGATGGAGAGACTGTAGAAAATCAAGATCCCATGTTTGAGCATGTTTGATTGAGATGCTGTTGGATGTCACATGGGGATGTCAAAGGGGCTGTGGCAGGCACAGTTCAGCATTTCATAGATTCGCAAGAGAAAAACCAGGAGTTATGAAAAGAGATGATTTCTAAAATTATTTATCTGAATACAATAGAATTATTTTTTAAAATAAGGAAATATACCCAAGTCCTCCTGGAAACATGAAATTTAAAAGGATCCCATTCCATGATGGTTTTGGTTTCCAATCAACTGTGATCTTGTTATGTTCTCACATTAACAGATGTGAGCTCTGTACCTTCTCAGTCTGGAATTAATGAATGTTTCTGATGTGTTTCTCTCCCTGGTCCTCCGACCAATGTAGCCTGTATTCTATTATATAATTTTGAACACATTAATAATAAGATCAGAGTTACCAATAATAAGTTGGTGTCAAATTAGGAAAAGGAGTCAGAGCACTTCCCCTTGGTGTCATTAAATTGAGAAAGCAAGCCCAGATTTGGATTCTCGGCTTCTCTTCTACCCACGTCTTTCATTGTCCCTTTCTGTCTCTTGTATGAGTGTGAATCTGTGCCTGCTTAAATGCTGTCTTGTGAATCTGTCCCTGTGTCTGTGTCTCTGTGTGTTGCACATATGTGTCTCTAACAAAGGACTTTGTACTCGCACGTACTAACAGTACAGAAAGCATCGTATCAGGGGAGGAATGAAGGGTATTTTACAGATATCTTTAGCAGTTTTATAATAGGTGAAGTCATTGACTCCAACTGAACCAAACTCACCCAGATAGCAGTTTTATAAACATCATTGTTAATAGACTTATCAACTTATATTAAGCATTTTGATGGATATGCATTTTATAAAGCCATTTTCACCCTATTTTCTGTTTCTAGCAGATGGTTATCATAACACATATACAAACACATGTATTACCTTTGGCCAGGGGCATGGAAAAGTTCATAATTTAAGATTATAGCAGTGCATTAGCTTAAGTTGTAGAAGTTAATCACATAGGAAATCTAAAGCAGGTAAGGTTGTTCTCTTAAAGATAGGTTTAAACAGGCTGAGTACACAGTAAGATAGCAGTCACAAATGATCTGAAGGTATGTTATTTATACTTGGCTGTGAGGTTCATCTAAAGTGCCAGTCTCTTGGAATGTAAGAGATACCTTTACCATAATGCATACTATATTCTTTCAGTTGCTAACTTTTGTTGAATGGTTCTCTCCTGATGTTTCCTAGAGTGACATTGTTGGGAAAATTAAGGAGAACTTTCAGAGTAGACTGAGAAGGAAGAGGTGGTAAAAGTAGGGAAAAATGAGTTTATGAACTTTGGTGGTAGTTTCTAGATTTACCAGAGCAGTGTTAGTGAAGTAGGAATGTAAGCCCAGGCCAGATGGGTAGACAAGCACCACAGAGACAAGGGAGCTGGACCAGGATGTGCTGCTAGTCAAATGTGTTTGGTGCTGAACAGAAGCAAAAGATGCTGGGGTTCTACAGTGATGTAAACTCAAGAAATGTCTGTTTGTTGTAACAAGACAGTTAAACTTCTTTATAGGAACAAAGACCAGAGTTCATGGGTATATGGTCTGTAGGGCTTGGGTCAAGAGGACATTTCTAGAACATCACTGTACCTTGCTTTGGAGTGATGTAAACATCATTTTACCAGAGGTAGAATAATGATTCTTGTAACTTTCTGTTACTTACAGTAGAACTTTTTTATTGAATAAGCAGGAAAAGAAAATTCTGATGAAAAAGTAGATGAGTTTTCAAATGAGATTATTTGATTTTTTAATTTTAGCTACATGAGTATTTTGCTTCCATATCTGATTGTGTACTACATGCATGCCTTCAGCCTTGGAGGCCAGAAAAGGGAACTGAGTTAGAGGGTTGCTAGCTGCCATGTGGGTACTGGGAACTGAACTTGACTTTTCTCCAAGAACAGTCAGTGATTCGTTCTCTCTCCAGCTCTTAAAGCATAGGTGATTTTGAGAATGAAGTGGGAAAAAATTCCATTTGCATTTTTAAGGATTTATTTATTTATTTAATGTATGTGAGTACACTGTAACTGTCTTCAGACACACCAGAAAAGGGCATCAGATCCCACTACAGAAGGTTGTGAGGCACCATGTGGTTGCTAGGAATCGAGCTCAGGAACTTTGGAAGAACAAGTCAGTGTTGTTAACTGCTGAGCCGTCTCTCCAGTGCCCCCATTTGGATTTCTATTTAACCAACTTTTATTGACCAACCCCTGACTACATCCCATGTGATTCTGGGATCTAGAGATTGCAGAGTGAGTCAAATAGATGCATGTGGTATTTTCCCAAAGGGCTGGCATTCTCATAAAGCTGTGTATCTGAAGGCTCTGTTGTGAGAAGAGAGCCACCTGGATTGCCTGCTGATACCCACTAGATAGGCTCCATTGTTGACTCCTTGGGAGAGTAGCCATGCTTTGAGTAGCTATTGACAGGAAAGCACCCCATAGGAACAGCAATAGGACCACATATTTAGTAGCTGGTGAACTTGGTCTGTACAATTTCTCTTTTCGTGCTCCATAGCCTATACATAAGAAGAAAGAGTATTATTTAGGACAGTGGTTCTCAACCTTCCTAATGCTGTGTCCCTTGATGTTCCTCATGATGGTATCACTCAACCATAAAATTATTTTTCATTGCTACTTCATAACTATGATTTTGCTACTCTTCTGAATTGTTAACAGTAGCTCTGTTTGTAATACAGGCCCTGATCACTGTCTCTGGAGAGAACATACCTTTAATTCCACCTTTTTGTTTTTCTGGACACAATGGCTGTTTGGTTTGACTCAGATGCAATTCATTCCTTGGCCGTGCCTTGCTGCTTTTTGTTGGCTCTCCCTGCAATACTGTGTTACTCCATGAAATCCGTGTATCACTGGGTGCAATATGGAAGCAGTTTTTCATCACACTGTTGTATGCTGTGTGGACTTGGCACAGCATTAGAATTCCTTTATTATGGTTACACGAATAATTTTTTTCTTAGGCTTCTGGAAAGGAGTCATTGCCTATGGGACCTAAGTCTCAGAATGAAGACTTAACAGGGCTGCTTTTTTTGAATATTGAGTTTGAACGTGCTTTTCTTCTGAATACTGTTTTCTGGAGTTCTGTCATCCTTTTCAATAGCAGATGGCTGTTCATGCATTGGCCTGCATATATATTTCATTTTACTGATAATGTTCTAACATGAGTATAAGTTTTTCTGTTTAATATTTTTTAAACCCCTCTGTTTCTCATATCCAACAAACCCTGTGCATGGGTTTTAATTAATTTCAATTACTATTTCTATGTTTTCACATATATATTTGCTTTCTGTATTCATTTTTAATATAGTAGCTGGTATAAGGTAGTTAGTGTTGTAATGTTAATAATTGGCTCACATCAAGAAACAATCAATGGTTTTGACTTTTTAAGCCTAATTTTACAAAATTGAGAACTATGCAGAGATGGCACCATGCCAGATACTCTTCAAGACTGATTGTTGAAATTGATTTTAATAGGTTATGTTAGCTATACAAAGTTACTGCTGAATGGTGTCTGAATTCTGTTTTCCTGAATTTAGGGGGCACATTAGCAGCTGTCCCCTGACACAGGCCTGTTTTAATAAGTGGTTTCTAGAATTGAATCATCCCATTTTAGTAAATTGTAATGTTGAATTATCAAGAAATGTGGATTATGAGCTTGTGCAGCTCAGGAATGGAGAATTTCTATTTTGTATTAGTAGACTTTAGGGGCTATTTTTATATCATCTTTAATTATTGTTCAAGTAAAAAGTAAAACATTCTCATTAACTTCAAGCCTCTGCTTATATAAATAACATGGAAATAATTTCACTTCTAATTAGATAGGATTCTAGTTATTTAACATTCTGAAATGAAAGGTAAATTACATATCTTTCTGGTAACTTACAGCGCTTTGAGCTCCAAGGTTCTGGACATTCCCTGCTTCCTAAAGAGATTGTAAGAGTGGAGAGGATGACTGACAACCACGGCTCCCACGCCCACGTGACAATTCAGGTCGCAGGAAAAGAGGTGACCATTAAGGTACTTCACCATGGTTTATTCATCCTAAAATCTGTCGCATGCTGGCCACTCCTGTGGCCTAAGTCAGGCTCTTGATCCCCTGCCAAGTCTTGTGCTCTGTTGTACCTCTCTAGATCCATCGTCTTCTGGCCGCGTCTGTTTGGTAACCCAGAACTGTTTGGGGAAAGTTCAGAATGAGGAAAGTCTGTCTTCACAAATGTGAAGTTTACCTCTGACATAATTGAGTGTTGATTAGCAAAAATGTTTTGTGCTTTGAGTTCTCACTAAGGAATAGTGCTTTCAAATGGATACCCACTGGCAAAGGAAAGACTGGCTTCCTCCAGTGGAGTGTCACAGGTACATCAGCCACACTCCTGGGCAGGCTCCATGCCCAGCAATAGTGGGCAACAGAAAACAAACTCTATGACATTTGTTTCTTTCTTTGTGAGCTCTTTTGTTTGTTTCCACATTTTGTGTTTTATTGGGGTTTTGTTTTTTATTTATTTATTTATTTGTCTTGAGAAAGAACATGAAGTAGGATGGGTAGTGGGTGGGGGGAGGATCTGGGAAGAATTGCAGGAGGTGCAAAACATGATACAAGTGTATAAAATTAAAAGTGTATAAAATTAATAAATGTGGAGAAAAAAGAAATAGTGCTTTCAAACAATTTCCCTAGTAGAGAGCCCGTCCCAGCTCCGGAAGCAGTGCTGCGGGACACTGGGAGAGGGGCAGGGTGTGCTCCTGCAGCTCCAGCTCCAGGTCGCTTCATCCTTTTCTTCTAAGCGTTCTGTAGGGCTCCAGGAACCCCAGGAAACACAGCTTGAAAACCGGGCACAAGGAAGAAGGAAACAACAAATGTTGGCTTTCTTATACGTGACTAAGCAAAGTTCTATTGTAATGATTTTTAAATAGGGATATTAATATTAATCATGCAGCTGTACTTATTCTTTGAACTAAATATCAGTTATGACTGTTATGATCCAGGCTGTCTGTAATTGGATTTAGTGAGTATTTCTTATATAGTAGGCTTTTTGTTGTTTGTTTGGTTGATTTTGTATACTAGATTCTTACATGTTAGATATGGGGAGACTGTCTTTCACTCTCTCAAAAAAGAAAAGAAATGAGAAGTGTTGTATGATGCAGATGTCATCTAGGTTTATGTGCATATACACTGTGTAATGGTTAAGTCAGGTCATCTTGGTAAAGACCCTGAAAGTTCATTGCCTCCTGCCCCTCCCCGTTAGCCTTTATGTTAGTACTAGACACTCACAAACATTACCATACATACATAATATAGAAATGTCATATAGTAACCTTCTTATACACATGAATTTTAAGTTCATGTATGAGTGAAAAATAAATTTTAATTTTAAAAACATTCCTCTCTGGCAGGGTTCTCTCAAGTAGCTCTTGCTGCCCTTCCAGAGGACAGGGTTCAGTTCCCATTACCCATGTCAAGTGGCTGACAACCCCCTGGTGCTTTAGCTTTGAGGGATTAGATGTTCTCTTCTGGTCTCTGCAGGCACCCCACATAGACATACATATACATACTTGAAAAATAAATTTTAAAATAAATGTCCCTTGAGAAGAAAAGAGCAATCAAGGTCCAAAGCCCAATGATTCTGGGGAAAGAGAAAAACGAAAAAGCAGAGAGCAGGTGAATTGGAGGAAATATTTGCACAGATAGATACTCCAGAGTGGTAAACTAAGAAAGTGAAGAGGAGCTGGGTATGGCTGTCAGGAAAGAGGAAGAGGTGACTGGTGAGATTCTAGTGTGTGGGAACTTTGAGTTTTGTACTTAGAGCTGGAGTCTAAGAGAAAGTAATGTCATGCTGACTAGTATTTTTTTTAATGACCAGTTAGAAAGAACATGAAAATGACATGTTCTGAACATACCTAATGGTTAGGGACTTCAATTTTAGAAGTATGATAATGTAGAGATTTGATAAGGATCATCAGGTTGGAATGGAAAAATAATTGCATAGAGTTGAATTAAAATAAACTTACAGTAAATTTCCTATTACTTATTCTTTGAAAAACGTGTGGATTTTATCTGCCTTTTTAAATTGACAGGTGCCAGCTGGGACTAGAGCAGTAAACCAGCCTTGTGCTCCTGACCGGTTCATTCAGACTGTAAGTCACAAGCAATTACTGGCTGAGATGATGCAGTCTCATATGGTGAAGGACATATGTTTAATTGGAGGGAAGGTAAGAATGGTGGCTTCACTGTCAGCATTCACTCTCAGCTTTGAGTGGACTCATCCCTTACCTGATGGTGTTTTGTTTGCAGGGCTGTGGGAAAACGGTCATCGCTAAGAACTTTGCTGCTCTCCTAGGATACAGCATAGAGCCCATCATGCTCTACCAGGTACGCCACTGCTTTCTCAGACTTGGCCTGGAAACAAACGTGTTTAGCCTATCAGTGCTTCTGACCTGTTGAGCGTTTGTTGTAATTTATAACTGCAGTAGCATTCAAATTAGAGAGCAGTTATATTTGTTTGAGACTTTTGATAGTGCATTCTAGACCATCTGACGTGTATACCAAAGTAGGGTCTGCTTTTCAATAGAGATAGATTTTATGAATATGCACCTCCATACACGCTGAATCCATTTGTTAGTAATGGGGAAGCCTAAAGACTGAGTATTCTCTGATGCTGAATTCTATCTTCTGGACATGGCATGGTGCAGTTCTCTTGAGATCAGAGCAGCAGACAAGGCAGCACAAGGGCAGGCCACAAACAACTTCAGAGCACCACTGCGCCCCCACCATCCCACCCCCACAATACAGGCGTTTACAGTTCCTGGGTGGGAGACATTTCTTTGCTGGTGTACCTGCCCACAAGTATGCTGCCATGCTTCTGCAGCTGACCCTCACTCATGGCCATGTGAATCAATCCAGTTGCTTCTCCTAGCTTTGCTCTGTTGTTGGTGCCCTATCTGGGGTGAGCAGACAGTTGTTCCTATCTCTCCAGAAAAAGGTAATTATTATTATATTATTATAGAAGACATGCTATGTAACATTTGCCCCTTTGCCCACTTGCTTATAGAACTCACTGGAACTAAGTATATTCACAATGTTGTATAACCATTACCATTTAACATTTTTTACTATATTTATTTATTTCATTTGTGTGTGTGTGTATTTTGTATGCATGTGTGGCATTCATGAGTTTCAGCACAACTTCTGGAGTTGGTTCTCTCCTTCTGCCATGTAGGTCCCAGGAATTGGACTTAGGTTGGCAGGGCTGGTGGTGGGTCCATTTACCTGCACAGTCATCTTACCAGCCTCACTTGCTTTGTCTAGGATGACTTCTTTTCCTCCTCTTCCCCTCCTCCTCCTCGTCCTTCTTCTTTTGAATAGAAACTCTGATTCCAATAATCAATAACACCCAAGTTCCATTCTTGCCTATATCTTGATCACCTCTGTTTTACTTTCTTCCTGTCTCTGTAAGTTTGCTTATTTTTAGCTACTTCATAAAAATGAAATCAGATGCCTTTTGTCATTTTCTGTGTAGTTCACTGAATTTACATTGTGTTCATATTTATGCTTGGAGCATGTAGCAGGAACTCACTCATCTTCATGGCTGAATAGTATTGCTACACACACAATATCATTACATCTTCCTCTGGTCACAGAACTTGTATTGCTCTAGTTTCCAGTTATGAGTCTTGTTACGGGGTTGCTGCTGTCAGTTCTGTTAGGTTATTTGAGGATGTTGATCTTTAGATTCTAGGGTGTCTGCTCCCCACTGAAGCTGTGCAAGTTCACATCCCAAAGCAATGTGTAAGGGTTTCAGTCCTCCCATGTCGTCATCAAGGCCCATTTCACCTTTTGGTTCTGCTTTATAATGGCCATCCTACTGGTGTAAAATGGCAATACAATGTATGTTTGATTTGTATTCCCCAATGACTGAGGTGTTGAACAACCAAAGCTCATCCCTGGGAGAGGTGGATTTTCCTTCTCCTGGCAGTTATTAGTTGCTTATAGTTCTTTGTGTAGGTGTGGGTTCCCCTTCGGGGTAACATCCATTAATATTGGTATTGTTCCAGTCTTTGTTTCTAGGAGAGATAACTGCAGACTTCCTGGTATCCTGGCTCTCACAGTCTTTCTGTTCCCTCTTCCTCAATGTTGTCTGAGCAGAGATGCAGGGGCTGTTATGTAGATATATCCACTGGGGCTTGCTGCCCACAGTCTGTCCAGTTGTGATTTTCTGTGATAATCTCCATTTGTTGTAAAGAGAAGCTTCTTTGATGAGGGTGACTTATCTGTGGGTATAAAGATAAATAAGGGGTTATTAGAATCTAGCAAACTAGTAGCAGTCGATTCTTTTCTTAGGTCTGACTTCACTACCCCAGGTAGATGGCTAAGGTTCCATCATCCAGAAATGATTTCCTTCCTGTTGAGGTGACCCTAAAGTCCAATTGAACAACAGTTGGTTGCCCCTGACATGTGGGTGCCACTTCTTGCACCTTCATGCATATCCTGTCATGCTGGTAATTGTCATGGTTCGTGAATGTTCCAGCTGGGAACACTGAACCTGGAACCATCTAAGCTAGACCATAGGAAACAGGCTTTAAGCTTAATTCAGCTTAAGTCATCTAGTGTATGGTGTCCTCAGCTGTAGGCCCACCCTCAACCCCTGATACCATAGGTACCACTCTTCTGTAAAGTGGATGTAGAATCTGTTCTCAAGTCTGTGATTGCAGATGCTTTTCTCATGCTGTGGATTTCCTTTTCTCCTTGGTGGTTGTGTACTTCCATGCACAACAGTCTTTCATTGTTCAGTTAAAGTTCAATGATCATTTTCTTTTACTGCTCATGTTTTTAATGTTATGTTCAGTAAATCACTGCTAAGTCCAAGGATGTGATTTTTTTCTATTTCTCCCAAGAATTTTACTACTTTAGGTCTTAAATTTGAGCCTCTAATTAATTTTGAAAAAACATATATATCATATTAGGTAGGGTACAACTTTGATCTTTTCCAGGTAAGTTCAGCATTTCCAGAACCAGTATTTAAAAGACCTGTTTTCCCGTTGTTAAATAATTGCATCATTTTTATTAGTGTCAATTAATCAGATGCACAAGGGTTTCCTTCCAAAATGTCTGTCCATAGCTTTGTCTGTGTACCCGGCCGTGCTCCATTATCACACGCTTGTAGTCTCAGAGTGATCTGTGAGACGTTCATCTGCTGTTCCTTTCCTTGGCCTTGATTACTCAAGATTCCTTGAATTTCATGATGGGTTTAGATGGATTTTCTGTTTCTGTTTTTGAAGATGAAATTGAGATTTAGAGAGAAGTACTGATTCTGTGGGTTAGTTTGGTTAGTTTATAAATCCTCCAGGCAAACTGAACAGGATTCTTTTTCGTTTATTTATGTTTCCCTTTATTTCTTTACAGTTTTCGTATATGAATCTTTTATCTCACTTATGAGTTATTCTAAACTGTCTTTAGATGGACTGTTTTGGTGGGTGTATATATTGTATATTTATGCTTCTTATTTTTTAAAAGAAAGTGTGTAGCTGGTTTCTTAGAGTGAAATCCCTCCCCCCCCCTAATTTTGTGTTTTGTTTTGTTTTTGGAGATGGGCCTCATTCCTGTAGTCTGGGCTGTCCTTCAACTCACAGAGACCTGCCTGCCTCTGCCTCCCTGTGCAGGGACTAAAACCCTGTGCCATTTTGCTCAGCTTTAAAATGTTTTTTGTAGTGCTCTCTCCTAGCACATTTTCTCCTGATGTTGTTTGATGCTACATCTTTGGTTGTACCAGTGTTGGCAGTGTCTTGCATAAGGAAGCGTTTCTATCTTCATTCTTTGACTAGGTTTGGATGAGAAGGTGATACCGTTTACTTTTATTTTAGGGCAGCATTTGTGTATTTTGCTTATTTAATTGTACTTCATAATTATTTATTTTTAATTTTTATTTTATGTGTATGGGTGTTTTGCCTGCATATATGTCTGTACTCTTAAGTGTACCTGGTGCTGGCAGAGGAAGAAGAAGGTATCGGATCCTTTGGAACTGGGCTTATAGAGAGTTATAGAAGTGAGGTATCATGTAGGTGGTGAGAATCAAACCTGGGTTTTCTGGAAAAGCAGCCATTGTGCTTAGCTGCTGAACCATCTCTTAAGCCCTATAATTTAATTATTTCTCATACTAAATATATTTAAAGTGTTTTTGGGCTTGGAAGATGGCTCAGCAGGTGAAATGTTGGTCTCACAAATCTAGCTGCCTGTGTTCACTCCTTCGAGCCTACCTGAAAAGTCTGATGTGAGCCAGCTTGGAGTAAGCCTCCCAGTGACAGAGACGTGCACCAGCACGGTGGAAGAGGAGAACTGACTCCTGAAGCCGTTGTCTAAAATTCCTTCTGTGTACTGTGGAATATGCATGCAGGCATGCATGCCACACACAGTCAGCTACAAGACAGACTTAAAGCGTCCTTATTTCTGCAAAGTGACATTCGAAGCTGTGAGTAGTGATGTGTGGTAGAACATCGTGTGAGCTGCTCCCAATACAAGTGATAGTGTTGAAGACCCTTTCATGAACTGTAAGGTACCAGAGTCTCTGCTGTTTTATACAGTTCTCATTTTCCTATTCAATGAAGACAGCTAAAGGTAGAGGGCAAAATAAGATAAAGGTCATTAAAATAATCTGATGGACAGGTTTAAAAGATTTAATATTTACTGCAAGTCTCCATAATCTTGAGAGAGATATATGAAGATACATATATGTATAAGAAATGAATTTAATATACAGGCTGCATGTTTTGGGATAGCCCCACTCCAGATGTTTGAGACCTACATGAAAACCAAGCTGCACATTTACAACATATGTGCAGGGAGGCCTAGGTCCAGCCCATGGAGTAGATCTGTGTAGACTAGGTATGCTCCACGGTTGGTGATTCAGTCTCTGAGAGCTCCAAGGGTTCAGGTTCGTTTACTCTGTTGATCTTCCTGTGCAGTTCCTATCTCCTTAGGGCCCACAATCCTTCCCCTATTCTTCTATAAGAGTCCTCAAGCTCCATCCACTGTTTGGCTCTGCATGTCTGTATCTGTCTGAGTCAGCTGCTGGTTAGAGCCTCTCAGAGGACAGCTTGCCCCTGTCTGTTCTCAGGCTGGAGGTTTAGATCCTGGAAGCTCTGGTTGAATCTTTTGATACTCATTCTAAAAAGGACAAAAGCACCCTCACTTTGGTCTTCCTCCTTCTTCTTGAGTTTCATGAGGTTTATGCGTTGCATCTTAGGTATCGTGTGTTTTGGGGCTAATATCCGCTTCTAAAAAAAAAAAAAAAAAAAAAACACAGTTATTCAGTTATTCATGGAATATTATTTTTTTATATCTCTTGTATTCAGTTTGCAACTACTTCATTGAGAATTTTTGTATGTATACTCATGAGGGATACTGGACTATAATTTATATATTTTTGTTGGGTTTACACTTGATTTCACTATTTCAATATTATTTGCTTTGTGAAAGGAGCTTATTGTGGTTCTGAATTTTTTTAAACATAACTCAAAAAGTATTGCTTGTTTAAAGACTCTATAGAATTCTTGTATAAGTATATCTGACCCTTGGTATTTTGCTTGTTTGTTTCTTTTCATTTTATTCTGTTTGAATGCTTTTTAAATTTTTTTTGATTTGCTGAAAAAAAGAAAAATTAAAAAAAAAAAGAAATGAATTTAAGCTAAGATAAAGAGATTAAAATTAGCAGGGATAACTGTGCTGCTTCAGATGCTTGTCTGCCATATCCATTCACATTTGAGAATCTCGCCTCATCATCTTACCGCCCTGACCCCATCACCCTTCTAGTTAGTTTACAATAAAAATGATTCGCTACTAAATAATGAAGGAAAATGAAATTGATATACTTTGTGATACATGACTATAAATATTAGATCACAAGACATTTTTAGGAAGAAGATATTTTTTCCTTTTAAAGAATCTATTTTTATTGTTTGACATTATAATATAATTACACAATTTCCCCTTTTCTTCCTCTAAATTCTCCCATATACCCCTCCTTGCTCTCTTTTAAAATTAATTGTGCATGTTTATATGCATATATATTTCTAAGTATAACTTCAGTGGGTATAATGTTACTTGTGTGTATATTTTCTGGGCTGACCATTTGGTACTGGATAACTAATTGGTGATGCTCTTCCATAGGGAAGACGGTTTCTCCCACTCTCAGCATTCCTTAGTTGACTGTGATCCCCTTTGTAGGGGTGAGACATCCTGGTCTTTCCCGTCCACTTTAGCATGTCTATTGGTCTCATCCTGTTCAACTCATGTTTGGGCTGTCATTGGTGAGACTTTATGGGTGGAGTGCCTGACATTACCAGGAGACAGAATCACACAGCGAACTCCTGATCCTCTCTGGCACTTACAGTCTTTCAAACTTTGTAATATTTATAAAAGTGTCAACATATTTTAACTTTAAAATAAAACTCCTGTTCTAATAAAGCCAGAATATTTTACAGACCTCAGGGGTTTTTCCAAACACTGCTTTGTGTATCAGTTTGCACTGATAGTTTTACACTTCTTGTCTAAACTGTGAAACTTATCTTTGCTTTATTTTGCTGTCCATTTGAAAAGAACCAAGCAACATATTACATATATGATTTCTAATAATTTAGGTCTCTTAATTATACTGGAAAACCACTCAAAGTATCCTACTATTGAAGTATTACCTTAACATGTGAAAGAATTAGTTTTAGAATCTGAGAACACATTTTATATAGTTTTGGAATGTGACAATAATCTCATAAAAAATGTATTAATGTTATTTGATTTCCTGTTCAGTTTGTTGATGGATAGAAAGTTGCAAGTTTTAAAGTGAATAACATGTTATTCTGTCTTAATACAAGGTTATTCTATTTCTTAATACACTTCTTGTGCTGGATAGTTTTATGTCAGCTTGACACAAGCTAGACTAATTTTGGAGGAGGCAATTTCAATTGAAAAATGCCGCCCCCCCCCCCAATTGACATGGAGGAAACCTGTGATGCATTTTTCAGTTGATTGTTAATGTGGTATGGTCCAGTCCACAGTGGGTGGTGCCATCCCTAGGCTGGTGGTTCTGGGTTCTATAAGATAGCAGGCTGAGTAAGCCATGAAGAGTACATAGCTAGTAAATAGCACACATGGCCTCTGTATCAGTTCCCACCTCCATGTTTCTATCTTGAGTTCCTGCCCAGATCTTCCAGGATAATAGACTACAGATGTAAGATAAAAGAAACCTTTCTTCCCCAAGTTGATTTGGTAATGGTGCTTTGTCACAGCAATAGAAACTCTTAACTAAAAAAATTCGTGTCCAGATCATGAGGTGTTGCTGTGACAGGCCTAAATGTGTTTGGGGAGAACTGTGGTGGCATTTGAAGCTTTGAATGAGATGGAAAAGACAGCTAGTGCTCAGAGCTCAGTGGACTGCCCTCAGGAGCTTGGAAGGCATGCATGTTAAGAACAGTGCAGACTTTGGAGGCCTCTTGTGAAGTTTCAGAGTTCTTTAAAGCCTATTAGAACAGTTGAATATTCTGAGTTAATATTCTGTGACTCACTGGGGGTTCCAGATGTCAAGTACTAAACCTTTTAACTTTTATTTTACATCCTGACCACAATTTCCCCTTCCTTCTCTCCTCACAGTCCCTTCTCACCTTTCTCTTCCCCTCCATGCCCTCCCCCAACCCATTCCTCCTCTGTTTCTCCTCAGTAAAGGGCCAGCCTCTAATAGATATCAACCAGCCATGGCATATCAAGTTGCATTAAGACTTGGCACCTCCTCTTCTATTAAGGCTAGAGAAGGTAACCCAGTAGGGAAGAAGGGTCCCAAAGGTAGACAGCAATCAGAGACAGCTCCTGTTCCCACCATTAGCAGTTCCAAAGAAGATCAGAAACACTGAACTTTCTACACTCTTGAATTTTGGTTTTACTTTGGTCTGATTGTGACTATGCCCAGGCTCTTCCCACTTTGAATGACAAAATATTTAACTCTATTTTGTAGGAGCACTCAGATGAGAGATTTTGAACTTTTAAAGATATTTTGGAACTTTATAGAGACTTTGGAGGTTTACATAGAATATTTTAGAAAGAATTTTAAGATTTTAGGGAAACTTGGGATATTTTAGAGACTAGGATTTGAGAGGGGCAGAGGCTTTGAACATTTGAAGAGACTTTAGATATTTTAGAGAGACTGAACTTCTAAAGACCATGGGACTTTCGAAGTGGGAATGTTTTGTATTGTGGTATTAATCATGCTGGCTAGTTTTATATCAACTTGACATAAGCTGAAATAATTTTGGCAGAAGAAACATAGTTGAGAAAATGCCCTACCTGTATACTGGCCAATGGATAAGTCTGTGGGGCCATTTTTTTTTTTTTTTTAATTTGATTGTTCGTGATGCAGAAGGGCCCAGCTCACGCCGAGCAGTGCCACTCCTGGGCTGGTAGTCTTGAGTTCTATAAGAAAGCGGGCTGAGCAAGCCACCAGGAGCAAGCCAGTGGGCAACAGTCCTTCATGGAGTCTGTATCAGTTCCTACTCCAGGTGCCTACCTTGAGTTCCTGCCCTGACTTCCCTGGATAATGGATGGACTACCAGGTGTAAGATGAAATAAATCCTTTTCTTCCCAAGTTTATTGATGTCAAGGAAGCAGAAATCCTAACTTAAGACATATTTGACTTGTGTCTTAGTTAGGATTTTATTGCTGTGAACAGACACCATGACCAAGGCAACTCTTATTAAGGACAACATTTAATTGGGGCTGGCTTACAGGTTCAGAGGTTTAGTCTATTATCATCAAGGCAGGAGCATTGCAGCATCCAGCCAGACATGGTGCAGGAACAGCTGAGAAGACTGTTAGAAGAAGACTGGCTAACAGGGAGCTAGGATGAGGGTCTTAAATCCCATGCTCATAGTGACACACTTCCTCCAACAAGGCCACACCTACTCCAACAAGGCCACACCTCCTAATAGTAGCACCCCCTGAGCCAAGCATATTCAAACTACCACAACTTGTGAAGTCAGCCTTTGCTTCTATGGCAGAATGTCATTTAGTCATGTTTTATCAATCCTTTCTCTCTGAAACCCATCATAACTGAAAGGCATAGGTTTCTCCTGATGAATATTTTGCCTATGATTTGCATATACTTCACTGACTTTAGAAATTTATTTTAGAGATGAGCAAACTCATCACACATTCTGGCTTCCCAGTCTGTTTATTAATCTTCAGAGGACATCCATGAACAGAACAGTTGCTGGAAGTGGAATGTGGGAAGGAATAGAGAAATAGAAAAACTTAACCTGCTTGAACTTGCTTCTTTCGCTGTGCAGGGCAGCCTGCAGTGAACTATGTCAAAATCTGTGCTGTGTATTTTGCTAATTGCCAATCAAGTAAATTTCATGCTAGAAATTACGTTCCTGAGATCAAGCATAAAAATTTGCTTTTAGTTTCATATTTTTAATAAAGTTCATTGATCTTTTGGGACAGATGATGAATTTGATAGACTAAAGAATCAGTTTGTTTTTGTAATTAATGGGAACATTTCAGAGGTCTGGCCCAATATGAAGAGCTGAGTAGGAGCAAGTGAGGACCTACCATCTGTTTCTATAGAGACGAAGACATCTGTTATTTGTATCTGCGCAAAGGCGCACTTAATCCATGAGGTTTGCTGTACTTATGACGACTATTTTTATAACTAGTTTCCTATGAAGTCAAAGGAAAATGGGGTTTTAACAGATTTGTGGCAGTACATAAACGATATTTCATACTAGGCTGTAAAATCTCAAATCACTGGCTTGTGTGTTAGGGCAGAATCTTTTCAATTTTTATTCTTTGTCAGTTTTGAGGCAGGGAGTTGTTCTTTTCCTTCCCAGCCAGAAAGCTAGTTTTTGTTTGTTTTGTTTGTTTGTTTTTGTTTTTGTTTTTTTGACATTGTCATAAGTGCACTGGTGCTCTCCTTCTCCTAGATGCTAGTTGGATTAAAGGCTAAATTAAGTCAAATTAGGATTTTAAGGGGATATACATTTCTGGGACTTTGAATGAAGACAGTCCTTGTATAGGGCACATTAGCATTTTAGGGTCACTATTAGCTTTTTAGTTAAGCTTTTCTTCCTGCACCTGAGTTGAGCTACATTCATTTCTCTCCCCCCAACCCCATCTCTGCTACAGTCCTTGCTTTTTGCTTTTAAATGCTGAGAACCTTGTCACGGTTTCCTGCTGTGAGCATGCCTCCCTGGGTATTCCACTGAAGCTTTGCCTGTGCACCTCAGCCTGCGTAGCCAGCCTTGGCTCCCCACACTTCCATTTTCCAGTCTGTTTTGCCCAATTTTTTTCTAATACTTTTTTTGCTCTTTCTAACCTCATTTTTATTCCTTGTGACCATTTTTTATAGTTGGCAAGATAATATTAAAATTCTCTTGTCTAAGAGATTTTAATATTTTGTCTTTTGCTTATCTGTCCCTGTCCAACACCTCAACCTGTGTGCTGAGAGGAGCGACACAGGCTGTTGCTCTGTGTCCCCTTCACGACTGACCAAGGAGCTTCTAGTCAGAAAGGGAAGGAAGCTCTCAGTTTCTACATCCCGGGTCCTTTTTGTGATAGGAATGATCAGCTAAAGGCAAATGTATTTTCATCTTTGTTAATATTATTTTTGTCCTTTCCCAGCTGTAGGTGATTCAATCAAAGTGAACTAGAATATACTCAATCTTTCATGTATGGAATATTGAGTTGTTTCTAAGATGTGATTAAAAACTAAATTGAAATTAAAACCTTGTTTGTATGTATTTCATGTTGTTGGAAGTACATTTTCAGGATAATGCTGGAAGTCCATTGCTAAGTAAATAGATCTGCTTTCTTTAGATAGACTTACTCTAACTTTCCTCTGTAAGAGCTGTGCCATTTGACTTTCCACCAACACCACTAGACTAGAACCTGTCAGAGTGCTCAGTATTTGCCCATCTGACAGTTAGAGATGCATCTTAGTACAGCTTTAATTTTCTTAGGTAAGAGTTGAATTTTCTATTTTTTTCTATGTAAGGGTTTTATTAAGATAGAGTTGTTAATAAAGAATCTCATATTCTTTAAGGTCCATTTTGATATCTTTATAATTCATCTGTTCATTTTGTTTGCCTATTTTCTATATCAAGTCCTTCATTTTTTAAAATAAACCCAAACTTTAAAAAAGGTCAATTTTATTTTATGTGTATAAATATTTTGTTTGTATGGATGCATGTATACCATATGTTTGCAGGGTGCATGGAGGCCACTGAGAGTGCCAGATCTCTTGGAACTGGAGTTTGGATGGTCGTGAGCCACAGTGTGGGCGCTGGGAACTGAATCCAAGTATTCTGGAAGAACAGCTGAGCTGTCTTTCCAGCCCTGATTTCTAAATTTTTAATGTACTACATTTATTGACTTTTTTTACTTTCTCAATTTTTCATTTGTCTTTTGATTTTATGATTACTATTTTTTTTTTTTTTTGCATGTAAAGGTTAAAAGTGAAGTGATGGTTAGATTTGACAATATTTTCCTTAGTTAAATCTGTGTTTTAAATCCTGGTTAGAAATTATATTTCAAATTATGAAGAAATTAAACTGTTGGTTTGACAGGCTTTATGTCAATTTCTTTCCAGAGAAGAGGGCTCCAGATTCTTCTTACTCTGCTGTTTCTCTTTCTTGTTCACAGTTGAGAAAAATCTTTATTTTCAAGACACATGTTACAATGTAGGATTGACCCAGATTGTTCTTCATTGAATCCGATCTTCAAAGTTCCTTTTGTGATTAAAGTAAGGCAGCATATTCCAAGGCTCTAGACCTTAAGACATGGACATCATTGAGAATGAGAATAGCCCTGTGAGGGAACAGAAAGTGCCTCCATCAGATTGTCCTGTAGGGTAATCTGGTGGTATTTTCTTGGTTAATGATTGATGTGGGAAGGTCTAGTCTACTCTGTGCAATGCTACTCCTTGGGCAGGTGGTTCTGGGTTGTATTTTAAAAAACAAGGAAGGAAGGAAAGGAAAGAAATGAAAAGGAAGAAAGGAAAAATAAAACAAGTTGAGTAAGTCATGACGAACGAAAAAAGGAAGCAGTGGTACTCCCTGGTGTTTGCTTCGGTTTCTGTCCTGACTTCTTCAGTGGTAGCCTGTGACCTGAGAGATGTAAGATGAAATTGACCCTTTCTTCCCCATGCTGGTTTTGGTCATGGTGAATTAGAAAGCAAACTAGGACACATTGTCTACTGCATTGTCTTAGTTACTGTTTTATTGTTGTAAAGAGACACCATGACCACAACAACTCTTATAAAAGCAAGTGTTTAATTGGGGGCTTTCTTACAGTTTCAGAGGGTTAGTTCATAATCATTATGGCATGAAGCAGGTAGGCATGGTGCTGGAGGAGTAGCTGAGAACTTTTCATACTGATTTACAGACAGCAGGCAGAGAAAAAAGAGACTGGGCTTGGTGTGAGCTTTTAAAACCTCAAAGCCCATCTCCAATGACACACCTTCTTCAACAAGGGCACATCCACTCCAACAAGGCCATACTTCCTAATCCTTCTAATCTCTCTCAAGCAGTTCTGCTCCCTCCTGACTATACATTCAAATATATGTACCTTTGGGGGCCATTCTCATTCCAACTACCACACATAGCGAACATTTTTGAAGATGATATATCACTGAGACTGTTGCCATACTAAATATTTGATTTACATACATTCACATGTATCAGTCTTTATAGTGTCCATATTCACAATAGTTCTATGCTTTGCTGCAGGTATCTGACTTGATCATCATGCTTTTGGGGTAGAGTGTATCCATTTATTTGTTGAAGGATGTATTTAATAAATTATTTTTTTGCTGTTAAGTTTAGGCATTCTTTTGATTTTTTCCTTTGAAATTATATGTGTAGACACATTTCAATTACGGCTTTTAAAAAGCTATAAAGCAAGAGGTAAAAATATATATATATATATATATATATATATATATATATATATATATCATTATAAAATAAGGAATTGGTAGAACAGGATTAACCAGTGGGCTAGACCATAAAACACCACATGGCATGCAGAGTCTGCTTTGCTGAAGAATATATTTCCTCCTAAAGAGTAGGAAATCTGAAAGTGTTAGTAGACGAGCACATGCTATGGTGAGGTAGTTGAGTGTGCTTGTCCAGTTGTTGTTGCCATTCTCAAACTATTGACAGTGTTCAGTGTTCCCTAACACGAAATGCACAATGGTTTTAATCATCTGACCTCTGGGAACTTCCACATTCATGGCAAGGTAAGGCGAGCCACCCAATTTTGAGATAGAATAATTTCAGTGCAAACACTACAAGTTTTTTTATGTTTCTCAACAATAGTTTGTAAAGTTTAATAATTTTTAAAATTTCTTTGAAGTAATAGAAATTACTTACCAGAGGTTAGCCCACTCAGAAGTAGGCCAGTAAAGTGGCATTTCCTGTCCTTCAAAAGTGAGGATAAGAAAATAAGGCTCCAAAGTTTGTAGAACAGAAAGTAGATGAGTAATTCATAAGCCATTTTCTTTCCCTTTAGATTGTACATCTTTAAAAGCAATAAGCAGTAGCCAGGCTTGCTGTGAAATTAGAAATGACTGAGTTGCATTCTCCCAAGTACCATGTGTTTGGCTTGGAATGCCCTGCACACCGGCCTGGTTTACTTTAGAGTGCTGGTGTCTTGTGCCTCACACTTGGTTTTTCAGTATGTTCTGGTTTTTGTACTTGCTAGCTTCTAATAAACAAAAGAGTAGAATAAAGGAATATAATTTCCATAAACTGATGATCATTTTCAAATAAAGCCTATTTCAAGAGTGCCTTATTTTTTATATTTTTGAATGTTGTATGACATCTTGACAGTCTCAAAAATTGGGTGTAATGACATTTTATTTGAGTTCCACTGCAACCACTTGGATCGTTTGTATGATCTGATATTATACATAGCAGTATATATCATATTGCATATGACAGTATATATATTTATATGATACTGTGTAGTTATAGTGGTGTATTGAAGAGGAAGGATATTGGATAATATAACTTGATCACCTTTTAGACTCTTATATACTACATTTTCTAGAGGTGAGAGATATTCCTTAAAGTTTACCTTTATAGAATGCTATAAAAGTTAGTTTTAAGTTAACTGGCTTGTGTTGTGTAATGTTTTCATTAAAGTGTAGCGAGAGGTAGAGCCCAAATACAGTGGTTAAGTGTGCCTACTGCTCCTGCAGAGGACTGGGTTTGGTCCTGACACCCACACAGCATCACCCCCACTCCCTGTGACTCCATCTCCAGGGGATGGGATACCCTCTGGTCTCTGTAGACTCCTGCATGTACCTATAAACGTATACAAATACACATAACACATGAAAAATTTAAAACTATTGTTTAAAACTATCTCACCAGGTTTGAGGCTGGAGAGATGGCTCAGCACCTGCTGCTTTTCCATAGGACCTGGGTTCAATTCTCAGAGCTCACATGGTGGCTCACAACCACCTGTAATTCCTGTTACAGGGGATTTGATACCCTCTCCTGGCTTACGTGGGCACTAGACAAGCATGTTGTATACAGACTTACATAAATGAAAAACAGCCGTACACATAAAAACATAATTAGGAGGCAGCAAGCTTTGTATTTGTCTTTATAGAGACAAATTAGATAGTAAAATCTTACTTATCTGAAACACTTTTTAAAAATTAAGTATTTTTGTTTAAGGTTAGCCATTTTGCTGAATTTATTTATTCTTATGTTTTTACTTCCCCATCTTTGAGATTTAATTGACAATAAAAAATTGTCAATTTTTATTTTAACTTTATTTTAATGTATGTATAAATTGTGGAATGATTACTGCATCCAAGCTAGCTAACATAGCTGTTCCCTCACATAGCTGTGTGTTTCGGGTGGTAGAAACACATCCTTTACTCTCTTAGTAATTTCAAGTGTGCTGTAAAATATGATTGTCTGTCCTCACGTGCTGTGCCTTAGATTTCCAGAACACGGTTGTCTGCCTTCTGAAGCTTTATGCCCTCCGACCAACACTCTTCATTGTCTCCATCTCCCAGATGAGGTTGTTAGCTTCTGGCTGTGAGTGAGATCATGTTGTATGTGGGGGTTTTTTAAAAAGATACTTCCTCAGATTTTTATTCGTGTGGTTTGTTTGCCTGGATGTATGCCTGTGCACCAGGTACCTCCCTGGTGTCTATAGAGGCCAGAAATGGGTATTTAATTCCCTGTGACTAGAGTTACAGATAATTGTGAGGTATTATGGGGGTGTGGGAATTGAACCTCTGTCCTCTGGAAGAGCAGAAAGTGCTCCTGACTGCTGAGCCATCTCTCTAGCCCTTCATATGTGTGTTTCTGTGATTGAAACTTATTTACTTAGCACCATATCTTCTCAGCTCATCCACATTGTTTCATCAGACAGACTTCTCTCCTCTGTAAAAGCTACATACCATTTTGTGGTGTATATACCACATTTTCTTTAGTCATCTCTTGGTAGGTAGATGAGGTTTGTTACTCATCTTGACTATTATGAATAAGACTGTAGTGATGATGGGGTGTAGCTAATATTTTGAGTTGCTGATTTCACTTCCTTTGGGTTCCTGTCCAGAGGTGAGCTTGCCGAATTATGTGCTAATTCTGTTTTTATCCTTTTGAGGAACTTCCATCCTTTCCACAGTAACTGTTTTAGTTTACTTTTCCATCTGCAGTGCCCAGAGTTTCTTTCTTATCCATGTTCTCAATGTATCTTCTCCCCTCCCTCCTTCCCTTCCTACTCCTTCCCTCCTTCCTCCTTCCTCTGTTTATGTACTAGTCATTCTTCTAAGTCTGATAGTATTTTCTTGAGGCTTTGATTTGCATTTTCTTCATGGTTTATGATGTTGACCATTACACTATGCTCCTTGGTCAGTGTTTGTCCTTTTTTGAGCATTATAATAATATCCTGTGATTTTCATTTTAACTTTTTATTAATATAATGTGTCACTTTTATTGTATATATTAAGCCTTCAAAAGGCTGTTTTTAAAGGCCTTGGATAAATTGCCTTTGATCTTATTGTATAATCCTTTTATGCTGCACTAATGTTAGCTTGCTAATATTTTATTAAAGCTGTTTGCCTTCGTTGCCATCAGGGTATTGGCCTGTAAATCTCAGTTCTTTAATTGCTTGTCTCTGCCTGTGGTGTCAGGGAAACACTGGCCTTATCACTAAGGCTGGTAGTATACGCCAGTCATCAGTGTCTTAAAGCATTGTTGGTAATTAGAAGTATTGATGGTAATTCCTGAAATGTTTGCAAGTATTCACTGCTCAGATCATTAGATCCTTAGCTTTCCTTGATGAGTAACTTGGTAACTCATTGGTTTGCTATCCTGGTTTCTGTTTCATGGTATGATGTATATTTCCAGAATCTATCTACATGTTTTCTAATCTATACAAATTTGGGGGTGTACAAAAGTGTTCATGATAGTCTTCTGATTTTTTTATACTATCGTTCTCTGTGGCTTATAATTTTAAGTCTCAGGATTCACAGAACTTTTCAGTCAACACTGGCCGTACTCTTTGTTGTTTTTCATTCTCATTTACTCTTTCTGTGAACCTTAAGATTTTCTTTGTCTATCTTTGAATTTAGTTCTAGCTTTCTGTTTCCATGAGTGCAGCATTGGTTTTTTGAGGTCTTTCTTTTTACTTCTTGTGGCTTACAAGTTATTCTTTCAAGTTTTTTATGTATATTCAATGAAATTTGATCATATCCATATTGGTGCTATTAATATTTGTTAGCTTTTGATTTTTGAGAATTTAATACGTACTGTGTGTTGATGACTATAATCTCTTTGAGGTTCTTTGGATCCTCATTTATCTCTTCTGAAAATTCAGGAACTTTTATGTCATTGCTGTTTAAGTAAGTTTTCTGCTTTCTTTTCTGCTGCTATTCCTCTGCCTCTATTGTACATCCACTGGCTTGGGAGTTCTTCCACCAAGTCTGTGAGCTTTCTGTATTTGTTTTTCTTTTTTCCTTTTTCTTCTGTAATTTCAAATGATCTTCTGTAAGCTCACTAATTTTCTTTTTTGCTTGGTAAAGCATGGGGTCCAAGCTCTCCATAGAAAGGTTTTGTCATGTTTCTGTTCTGCCGTATTTTTTAATAGCAGAATTCCTTATGTGGTTTCTGGGTTTTTTTTTTTTTAATTCTTAATTTAGTCATTATAACTTTCCTAATGTCATTTCCTTGTGTATCTGTTTTCTTATAGCTCACTGCACTTCTTTAAGATAGCTCTCTGAGAATGTTTGTCAACTTTCTGTAGATGAGTGTTTCTTCAGTCAGTTAACGGTTCCATGTTTTGTTCCTCTGTTTTCTTTGATTACCTGCGGTCATTTTGTGTCTTTGTATTAGTATTTGTACATTTACGGAAGCAAGCACCTCTTCAGTTTTCAGACTGACTCTGGCAGTGACAGCCGTTTAGTAGTCATCAGGACCAGAGATTCTATGAGGGCAATGCAGTGAGGTTCTTGAGTAAGTTTGATACTGGAATCCTTGTGTCAACAGGCCTGGTTCATGAGTCAGCAGGTGTGCAGGCATGGATTTTGGCTTTTTGAGAGCCAACATGTGTTATGGCAGACTTTGAACATGAGCATACAGGAACCACTGGTACCTGAGTGAGTTCCCCACTTACTTTTGTTGTATGTACTCGTTGCCATATCTAATCAAAACTGTACTTCTTTTTTTTTTTTTGTAATGGACAATATATTTATGTTAGCTTTACTGATATGATTTAACATCAGATTTTTTTTTTCAGTTTATAAAAGCAAACTAATCTTTTGGGTATGTGTATAAAATAATTATCATAATAAGACCAAATCTATTAGTTCATGAGAGGAAAAAAGTGAAGTGACAAAGGAATTTCTGTTAGGGCTAGAGAAATCAGCATTTGAATAACACAAGGATTATCTTTACACAGTGCACAATAGCATGCCTACAAGACTGAACTCAGGTTGTCGGCTTGGCGGCCAGTTCATTTCCTACTGAGCCATCCGCCACACTGGCCTGGATCCAACATCAGCGTTCCTACAAGTTTGCACCTTTGATCAATTGCGTGAATATGCTTTATTTATTAGAATGAGAAGTAAACACATTCATCCCACTTTTACCCCCAAGTTGTCTTCTAAGATGTCTTAACACCTTGCTGGTTTTTGTTTCTTTTTGTCCCAATTATAATTATTCAGGCTGACTTCTTGAATATAGTTATTGCTGATTTGGCCGTCAGTCTTGCAGACAACATAGGATTTTCTAAGCTGTTGGAAATGGAAATCATTTACTGGAACCATCATGGTAGAGCCAAAAAAAGATGCAGACAGGAAAGGGCAATGCTTAACAGAACTTACCTTGTGTCTCCAGGAACTTGGAATTGAAGCCTCTTGGGACCTGAGGTGGTAGCTGCTGTCAGAATAGATTCTGCTGTGCACTCTATTTCGTACTAATAAAAACCTGAGTGAAGAAGGATTTTAGACAGCTCTTGTGATGGATGCTTGCTATTTATTTCCTGTGGTTTCCTTGCCCTTGCTCATATTTAGGAGGCTTAGCTCAGGTAGCATCTTCACAGGGACTTGATGCCTGTGATGCTGATGGGTGGGAAGGTGGCAGCTTGGAAACTGCCTTGCTAGCTCATCCAGCTCCTTTGTCAAGTCTTGGCCAGCCCCTCTTCTGTGCTTCCTTGGCAGACTCCTCATGGTCCTCCTTAACAACCCCCATCACTGTATTCATCACTGCATTCCAGTTTCCAACCCAGTACCCAGATGTTCAGCTTCCTACGGGTTCTCCCATGGAGGAGGAAGTCAAGGACAGCAGCTTTAGCTTTGTGAGGAAAATGTCAAAACGGTTACATTAAGCCAATCAAAAAAGTTGTCAAGTTTTGAAGCTGTGGCACAAGGTTTAGATTTCTTCTCACCTTCGTTACTACCAGCAGCCAATGTGCACCATTTGTGCAGAATCTGCCAGAAGGACAGATATCCCCTGTAATTCCAGCACCATCCCTGGATCCACTGAGGCTTTCATGTAAAATGCATTTGGCAGATGAAATTTTACTTCATAATTTTGAAGGGCATATAATTTATGTCACTTGAGCATTTGTAGATGTCTAATTAGAATATATTGTACACCACAGCCATTCACTGATAGTTATGACCTTCTAAGAATGTAAATCTGACATTTTCCTGCTTATAATTGCCAATGGTTTTCTAGTATGTTTAGAATTCTTTTAAATAGGCATCTTTTCTCCAGTTTACGAGCTCTCCACCAATGAGGTTGCCTGTTAGAACCACTCAGGGATCTTCAAAAAATTTCCCAGTTCAGGACATACTACCAGGAGACTGTGAGGTAACTGTGAGGTGAGGTCTAGTTGAACATTTTACACTGTAAGGACAGCCAGGGTTCTCAACCCTGCTCTACCTGACCTGACTCCGGGTTCCCTCTCCTGCCTCTTCCTGGGTGAGCCTCCTGCTCATTATGCTTCATCTCACTGGCTGCTTCTAGACCTTACTTGTGCTTTGTCTGTGTCAAGGCCCTCTTCACAGCCTGTTCCGTTCCCTTGTCCTGGAATGGCCTCCCTCTGATGTCTGCTTGCTTTTGACAGTTAGATTCAAGGTGACTGTCCTTAGAGAAGTGTCCCTGACTCAGAGTGCATCTGCTGTCACGTCCCTTTCCTTGTGTGGCACTGAGCATTATAGGTCTTTCATGTCCCTGCGTCTCCTCTCCTGCCTGTTTGCACGGTTTCCCAGAATGTGCATCTCTTAAATGCTGTGCTCTTGGCAACTAGAACAGTGGCCTGCATGTGTAGGCTTTCAACCTGTGACACCATACATAGCTTTGAGTGAATAAATAAATTAAAAATGTTGACTATCTTTTAAGTGATCAGCTAGCATAGATCATCCCCCTTTGATCAATATTATGTGGTGTTATAAGATGCTAAACTAAATTCCTGTGTCTGGTGACATCATAGCCCTCACACCATCATAACAATATGTGTTTTGGTGATGCTGCTGTAATCACACCACTTATGCTTCCAGACACTCAAGATACAGAACAAACTGTTGTGTCCATAATACTTGATAACAAATGACTGTTCATTTCATGTTGTGTGAACATCATGCCTAGGAGTATATGTACCATGTATATAATCACATACAGCTTACTTGCATGATAGGCTATCTGATTTAAGTTTGTGTAAGCATTTGGATGATATTTGTACAATTGAATTGCTAAAGAATGCAATTCTCAAAACATATTCCTGTTGTTAAACAACACTATGATATATTCAACTCATAGTCATATATATGTATTGTTTCTATGTGTTGATTCACATGTGGCTATTTTAAAAATGCCTGTCAGTGCCAGGCATGACCTCATTAAATTCTAAGGGTATCTTATGCCACCAATGATAAGAAAGCTACAAAACTAGATTGCAGCCCTACCCAAAATAGCATAATTGAAAATACTATTTGTTCAAAAATGCTGCTTTCACACTGGCAGACTAGCAGGGATTGTGGTAATTTTGAGTTGGATCAATTGACACAACATAGATGTCTTTGCTGAATACCAAACTTATGTGGTTAGGTAATCACATACCTGCATAAGTCTTGACCTTGCTTAATATTTGACTTTGAAAACCAATCTCCTGTAGGCAGTTAGTGCAGATGTCTAGACTAGATTTGCTGGTACTTTTCTATCTGTCCCTCTATAGAGTTTATAGTTGAGGGTAAAGTCTGGTTCTTTAACAATTGGTCTTTCTCATTAATGCTATCCTTAAGTTGTGATGTTCTCTATAGACAACAGTTGTCATTTAGGTTAATACCAGGAGAGATTTATTACAGAGTGTTAAATAGGTTACAGCTTAAGGAAAGACAGTTTACCCAGTCTAGAATGACAGATCCAGGAAAGTTTCAATGACAGCTGCCTCTGCTGGCTGCCACCTTCCTTGCTTAGCAGAGCATGGCTTGCTTATAGACTACCAGCTGCAAAGGCATTAAGGAAGACTTTCTAGCCTATGTCGTATGAAAAGGATGCCAGGAGTCAAGTTAATTACAATTTTTTATTTAACTTGTTAAATTATTTGCACCCACTCTGACCATGGCTGTCTATTTTATTTTGAGGCTTTAGTAATATTTCCTGTAGTTGAATCCATCATTAATAAAACAACAGACTTGGGTAGCTATAACAAGAGACATTTTAATTACTGTGTGTTTGGTGAGTGCACATGTGTCATAGTATGCCCACACATGTGTGCGTGTGTGTGCATGCATACATGTGTGTAGGTCAGAGAGCAGTGTGGAAGTCAATTTTCTTTTTCTACAGTAAGTTCTGTGTATTGGGCTCCATTTGTCAGGCTTGCACACCAGGTGCTTTTACCCACAAAGCCGTGCCACCAGCCTGAGAGTTTTATTTGGTTCATGAAGTGAATCTGTAACTAGAGATTATTTCCAAATAGATCCTAGTGGTTTCAATAGATGGAGATATATGTTGCAAAATTCCGTGAACTGTCCACAGAAAAGTATCTTGTGATGCCAACATCTCACAATGCACATTAAGGTAAACATCTGTTTTTATGTGACAGATGAGAAGTTCTTTAAAAGAAGAACGTGAGGGAGGAGCATGGGGAAGCTTACCAGAACTTCAGAATAGATGAAAAACTATTGTTGGCATGCCCTGCGTTCTGTTTACTGAGCTTGCTTAGGCTCTGTAAACAAGGCTTTGTCATTACCATGTTGTGTTTACACAATCCTGTGTCGTCTCCTCTCATTGATAGGGACATAATCCCCATTGAAGAGTTGGAGGTTTAAATTATCAGCTAATCTTAATGTATGCCTTTATTCACTGAAATCCAAGATTTCTTAGTGTGTATATGACCAATAGGATATCTATATCTATGTTCATGTCTGTATCTGTAACTCTATATATCTGAATCTATCTATATCATCCATATTTGTCTATATATCTGTGTCTGCATCTATAATTACCTCTGTATATCATCTATATCTACCTTTGTATTTCTATCTATCTATATATGTTTATATCTCTTACCTATCTATATCTGCATATTTGATAGACTTAGCGTACAGAATTATAGCTAGTTTCTTTCAAAAACCAAAATAGTTGGTAGCATTTACTTATAATAGATATCAAAATAAGAAATAACACATGCCCACTGTTAATATTTTAAGGATAAATAATAATATCCACCTAGAGATATTCTTTCTTTAACTAAGACATTCTGTCTTTAACTAAGACAAGATTTATGTATTTTTATTTTATGTGTAAGAGTGTTTACTTTCATGTATGTGAGTGTACCATGTGCTTGCCTGTTGCCCATGGTGACCAGACATAGCATCAGATCCTATGGAACTGGAGTTACAGGTAGTTGTGAGCCACTGTGTAATTGCTGAGAACTGAATCTGAATTCCCTAGACAACCTGAAAGTGTTCTTAGTCACGAGGATGGTTATATTTCATTTGTGTGTTTAAAGGTACTTTACAGCAGTGGCAAGCAGATATAATTGAGGCCATTTTTCATGAAGTAGTTAACGTCATAGACACGACTTTGTGATTTTTAAAGAAATTGGGATTTGGCTTGTGAAGTGAGCCTAGGACATATGTAGTTGGTGGGTCTTCCCTCTGAAGTCTGCCTGTGGGTTGGTTCAAGGAGACCAGCTCTTAAAGTAGAATCTCTTCCACGGAGATCTGTTGCTGCCTTTGTTGTGGTATACCTTTCTCTTTCTTTTTCTCTACAAGGTTCTCGTTCATAGCCCAGGCTAATCTCTCACTCTAGATTCTTTTGTCTACCACCTGGAATCACAGACATGTGTCATTGTGCCACCACAACGTCTTGTGACACTTTATGTTGGATATTACACAGTTTGCTTTCAAATTGAATTGTTCTCGCAATACACATTTTATATACATTTTTCTTAGTTTCATGGCCCTGTGACTAATTTTTTTACTCGCTTGCATTTAATCTTTAGTGTGTTGGACAAATATTCTAAAGTCAATTTAAATGTTTTCTGTTTTGTGAGTTCATATATGTGGTAAAAATATGTATTGTTTGGGGCCATATGTGTTGGTGCACACATTTAATCCCAGCACTTGAGAGGCAGAGGCAGGTGGACCTCTGATCTGAGTTCAAGACCAGCCTGAGTTTTATAATCCAGCCTGGTCTGCATAATCATGGTCCATGTCAACTGCATAGTGAGACCCTGTTGCCCTGCCTGACAAAGGTACCGTTTCAAACTGAGTGAGATCATATTCTGTATGTACTTTGATACACTACTTTTTACCAAAGTCATTTTACTTCTTTACATATGCATTATAGTATAAAATTTTAGTTCTGATGTCAATGTCAGTATTTATATTTAAAGACAGATAGTTAACTCTCCTTTATACACTGAAAATACACTGACAGTTTTCTTTATAATGACATTATAACTTAAAACTAATTCTAACCTAATTCCAGCTGCTCTATAAATAGCCATGGCTATCTTATTGAAAACCATGATTATTGATTTCTGGATCTCTTAAGAATATGTTGGAAAAATTAGCTTAGATACAAATATCCCAAAAATATCTGAAGCATGTTGTTGCTTTAGAATTCAAATCTATATTCTCGGATGCATGTAATACAGCTAACCTCCTTATTAAGATGCAATTCATTTCTGGCAGGCTTTTCCTGCTTCAAAAGCATAGTTTAATAGGACACCAGACCTTAGGAGATGGTATGAGTGTTTTCATGGAGTTAGAATGGAGGAGCTGTGTTGAATTTAGACGGTAGAAGCTTTTAAATGAGCTAGGTTTCATGTCCTGCTCTAAAGCTTTTGAAGAAATGCAGAAAAGGAAATGATTAGGCCCTATGGCATGATTAGTGCTATTTTTATTCTCAAAAGTTCAAAGGTTTCAGGGGAGAGAAAAATATATGAAAAATGCCATTCATTGGTGTTAACATTAATTAACGTGCTTCCAAGATGCCCATAAAAAGCAGGTTTAAGAAGTCTTCATTTTTCAATTTACTGACATGTATATAAGTAGAAGAAGAAAAAATATATATACACACATTGAGGTAGTTTGAATATGCTTGACCCCAAGGAGTGGCACTTTTGGGAGGTGTGGCCATTTTGGAGGAAGTGTGTCACTGTTGGGGTGGGCTTTGAGACCCTACTCATAGCTGCCTGAAGACACCAGTCTTCTGTTATCCTTCGGAACAAGATGTAGAACTCTCAACTTCTCCAGGACCATGCCTGCCTGGATGCTGCCATGATTTCTGCCTTTGTGTTAATGGACAGAACCTCTGAACCAGTAAGCTAGCCCCAATTAAATGTTGTCCTTTATAAGCATTGCCTTGGTCATGGTGTGTCTTCACACAATGGAAGCCCTAACTAAGACACACATGTACACATGAATCCCTGTACCTACATATGTATATGTTAAATAAAAATATTAGAACAATTACAGGGAATTAAAAGCCAAGTAGCCTATACATGAAAACACTTCAGAGTCTGGAGAGATAGCTTAACACTTAAGATCACTTGGTTGGTGTTCTTGCAGAAGACCTGGGTTTGATTCCCTATACCCACATGGTGGCTTCCAACCATCTATAATGGGATCTAATGCCCTTTTTTGGTGTATAGACATACATGCAGACAAAGCACTCATATACATGACTGCATAAATGAATAAATCTTTTTTTTAAAAAAGAACAAACAAGATGTTAAAAGAAACCACACTTAAAAATTGCATGTTTTACCAATGAGTATTTTACCTGAAATTAATTCTTATCCCTGACCATTCAGTTTTGCCATTGATTGCACTTGGTCAGGTCCGGTTCTATGGATGTTTAGTTTGTTGCCCTTGAATTTTAATGCAACTGGAAATAACACACACAGCTAACTGTAACTTCTGATATTAACTGTTGTATGGAAATGGAGCCAACTATTTCCTTGAACGGCTAGACTTTTGTCTTTCAGTACAGGGAGTTACTTATGAAAATCAACAGCAGATATTAAAGGGAATACTTTTTCTCGATGGAGTTTTTAAAATTAATAAACAATAAGCTAGGAATGAATGGTTTTCATGAAGGTATACAGAAAGATGAGGTGATCAAATGAACTGGGCTAGTCTATAAAATGCCATTCATTCTTTGTTTTGAAGACTAAATAAAGGAAGGTTATTTGTGGTCTGTAGATGTGGTTTGCAGTAATAGCACGGGTTAATATTGATCTGTTACAACTTGTTTGGTTATATAGTAACAAATAATTATTCAATTTTGCTCCAGTCACTATAAAGGGCTCACCAGCTGCCAGGTTAGAAATGGACAGTACATTATGCTGGCCCCTCTCTTAGCCCTTAGTGAATATTAACTTATATCAGTGAGGTGGACATTGTAGAAAGTGTGTGAAGTAACTTGATAATAGAGTACTTTTAGATGAAGACCATATGGAGTGTTTTAATATTATGCACCGAGTTGTGATTCAGGATATGCTGGGTGAGAATGAAGAATTACTTCTCCTGACAGAACAAAGTAGTAAACCTCAACAAAACAGCTCTCTGGGGTGCTGAGCTTCTTACGCCAGAGGCACGAGATTCCTTGTCTCAATTTTGAAAAAACAAAACAAAAAACAAAGATCAGAGAGCTGAATTGTGTCAGTGTGTTACCAGTTTTCAGTGTGGACCTGGAATTTTCAGTCAGCATCCATTTCTTTTGTGACCGTGGTGTCATGCTGCTTCCTTCCCTCTACCACCTCTCTAAATCCAGTAGGAGGGCGTTTTTATCGTTGTTTGTTTCTTTGTTGTTGAAAAGTTTACATCTTCAAGGCAGACTCCCAGCCCAGGCAGTGCCGAGGTCATGCATGCAGACTTCTGCATACAGTGCAGCACCCCACCTCCTAGCAGGTAGACTTCCAGCCAGGCATCGGGTGCCAAAAGGATACAAAGTACCCATTTTCCCCTCCTCCTCATTTATGGTACTCTGTTGCACATTTTGTTTGTCCTTGTACAACTTTGTAAGTACTATTAGAATAAGGAGGAGTGTAAATAAATGAAATTCAGGTTCACATTAACTTCATTCCTTATAAAGATTGTGTTGCCTAGGAGACATAGCAGGGCTGCACATGTAATGTTAATAAAAACAGGGAGGTTAGCCCTACTCAATCTGACTCTTCAGAAAGGTAGAGCCTTCGCTTATGTGCTGCTTCAAAGTTTCTCCAGCTATTTCTGAAACATAGCCTGGGCTTTGAATCACTGTGCCAGGACATGTGTTTATTTTACATCTCTGGGACAATATGTGATATGACTCTGTAGTGAGTATTTTATCTGGAATAATTAATGTTGAGAGTTTTAAGTTAACTTGTTCTAGTATTTTAAACTATTTTACAAATGTATGTATCTTATATGTGTATATACTCATGTTTGATTTTAAAATAACTTGAATATGAAAATGATCTATGGTAGACTTTTGTTTATGAACTTTTCTTACACAAGAACAACTTAGTGCCCAGTAGCACACCCTGAGGGGAGAGTCTCCTACCCTGCCATGCCCCACCTCACTGATGATAAGGCTAGTTAAGTGTTGGCTGTGCTTGGCCTGTCATTGACAGTATGAAGTGGACGGCTGCTCATTACAGTTGGTAACTAAACCTTTAAATCAATATGGAATTGAAAAGTGTGTTATCCCCTCAGAGCTCAGAGAGTCCCTTGGAATTCTCTGGATGCAGAAATAATATAAGATGTAGACGGGTTGGAGAACAAGGAGAACAAGGCCCTCTGAATCAACTCAGCTAGGCTCATTGACACAATTGATGGCAAGGGCCTGAACCAGGTCCTCTGAGTGCATCACGTACTTTCAGAGTCGTATTTATTGGGAATTCTGAGTGTGTGAACAAGTCTCCATCCTTGTGCTGTACTTGGGGCTCTTTCCCTTCTGTCGGGCTGCCTTGCCCAGTATTGATGTGATGGTTTTTGTTTTATCTTACTACATTTTATCTTGTCAAAAAAGAAAAAAAGGGGGTGGGGGGACCACGATTAAATTGTGACCTACTTACTTTTATATTGCAATTACAGAATCATTACCAAAGCAACTTATAAAAGAATTAATTAGGGCTTCCTAATATAACAATATTTATAACAACAAATCTCACTAAAACCAAAATTAAGATGTGAGTTTTTATTTCTTCTAATGGCTTCCCTATCAAAAAAGTACTGAATTCAACCCTTCCTGACCTGGTCACAGGACACAGAGAAGTCAGGCTGGAACTGGGCTGGAAGGTCATCCTGTAGGCCCTAATCCTAATCCTTCCTAAACATTACTGCCAATGGGAAACCAAGCAGTCAGATACATGAGCCTATGAAGGCCATTCTGGTTTAACTAAGAATAAGGCCAATTGCTGATACCATGTTCAAAACAGCATTCTAAGGTTATGGAGCTTGACTGGATTTGAATGTTATATTTAAGGATGTCTTTATGGGGCTGGAGAGATGGCTCAGTGGTTAAGAGCACTTGTCAATATTATAGAGGACTTAGTACCCACATAATTATCTATGACTTCAGGTCCAGGGAATCTAATGTCTTCTTCTGACCTATGAAGGCACCAGGCACGCATGTGCTGCCATACATACGTCCAGACAAAACACTCATACACATAAAGTTCATAAATCTAGAAATTTTTCCTCTTAATTTAATGTAATCATACTTTTGTTTCTGAAGTCATTATCTTTTAATGGTAGTTGTATTTATTTTTTTATTTGACTATCCCATGTAATAGTGCATTATACAACAGTAATTCATTTGATCACATTGGCCTTGTTAGCCTATGTTGTCCCCCTCTGACCTATCCTGATTGAGTTCATCTTACTAACTAGCTTCCCTTCCACTTTTTCTCTCTTATTTGGGGGTGAGGGACATGACCCAAATGAATGTGGTTTTGTATAGGAGCATGGACATGTTATCAGTGGCTATGCCACTGAAGAAAATGTTTCTACCTCTGTCAGCCAGTATCCATATCTTCAGGGAGGAATGGAACCCCATGAGACTTCCTCCCCCATAATGAGATGTTGATGGGCCTAAATTGTATAGATTTTTGCAGACAATCACAGCAATGACACATGTGGAAGTTAGCATTCCACACCTCTTTCCTCCCACTGCCCTGAACATGTTTTTCTCTTCCTCCTTCTGCTTATGACTGAGCACTCAGTAGTCATTTATTCTCAATGCTTCAAATAGTTATGAGTCTGCAGTCACCACTGAGTACTGCAAACAAGAAGCTTCTGTGACCAAGGCTCACAGAGTCACTGCTCTGGGCATAAGCATACTTACTTTGGAGGCAGTTTGATGGGCATATCACATCCATTAAAGCAAACAGAAGAAGTTTCTCCACTAGGGTCTATGACCTTCCAGGGTTTCAGCACCAGCTGTAAATTACCTTCTGGGTAACAGGCCCCAAATCCAAAAAGGAAACAAGACAAAAGAGAGCTGTTGTTTGCCTCCACACACACTTGCCAGTGCTGCACCAGTGCCCCATCGTGCTGTAGTCAGTAGTGTGGCATCCAGGGCCTACAGGGATGACCTTCCAGCCCAGTTCCAGCCTGACTTCTCTGTGTCCTGTGACCAGGTCAGGAAGGGTTGAATTCAGTACTTTTTTGATAGGGAAGCCATTAGAAGAAATAAAAACTCACATCTTAATTTTGGTTTTAGTGAGATTGTTGTTATAAATATTTGTTTTCTGCTTTATAAAAGAGTATAACATTTTGAATAAAGTGATGGTAAAGGTTTCATTTTGTTTGATACAACGGCACAAAGTACATTTGAAACTGCTGAGACCTCCTTCCCAACATTAGCACATATAAGGAAGTCCTGTTCCTGCTAAGGCAGCACATCGTTTTCCTGTCGCTTTACACAGTACAGCTCTCACTGGCTGACTTGACTTTGCTGCACTGTTTCAGTGCCAGTGTGTGATGTGTGGGTCCTTAGCTTGCCTTTGGAGTGCTGTGCTGTTGTTTCTCAGTCCCTGTACTTCACCCGCCCTCCTTCATGATTAGCCTCTGTAGATCCAAGGAGTCAAGGCATGGGCCCTAGGAGGGCTTTTCTAAAGGAAACCTCCATGCTTGGTAAAGAGTAGTCATCTCTGAGTGCATGGCTTCTCAGTGCGAAAGAGAACACTCACCCTGTGATCCCTCTAGGAGTCCAGTGATGGAGTTTGATTCCGTTAAAGTGTGGTAGTAATTATTGCCATCATCCTTTGAAAGAAGAAGGCAGTACTAAATAAAAGGAGAAAGAGGGGAAACCCTCATTCTTACATCCAGCAAATATGTAATAAGGGGAAAAATACCTAAAGCTTTCTGGTGATATTTCTCTTTGATTTGAGAAAACGTTTTGTTTATTATACAAAATATGCTGTGCAAAGACAAATGTGTACAGAGAAGTGTCTACAAGACTAAGTAAGCATTGCATAGGTCTTCAACATTAACTCTGCATATTCTTTTCTGTTGCCTGGTTTTAGGATATGACAGCGCGGGACCTGCTACAGCAGCGGTACACGCTCCCCAATGGCGACACTGCCTGGCGCTCCTCACCCCTTGTGAGTGCTGCTCGGGAAGGCAAGCTGGTCCTGTTGGATGGCATCCACCGCGTCAACGCTGGCACACTGGCTGTATTGCAAAGGTTTGCATCACAGACAGTCTCCATGCCAACCCAAACACTGAGTTTTCAGGTCCTGAGGAATTTACAATTCTATGTTCAAGTTGAAGAGGATATTATTAAGTTGAATACAATATTATGAACATTTGGTTATAACACACGCCTGTCAGACTCCCAACCCCACCTCTGTGGCAGAATTTGCTGTGTAAGAGCTGAAGGGGGACAGCCTGCCAGCCGTGGTTCCACCAGCCGTGGTTCCAGGAGGCTTCCGGACATAGATCAGTATGTGCAACAGCCACACATCCCAGACTACACTGGAGCTGAGACTTGTTGAATAGTTTTTTACTATTTAATTTTTTGTGAAAAAAGATTTAATATAAAAATGTATATTTATTTGCTTATTTCACTCAGTTGGCACAGATGTGACCATTTCTGTAGCCATCATTTTTTATTTTGAGTGAGAAACAGTTATCCACACATTTAAAGAACTCCAGCCTTCCAGAATTTAATGTTGGAAGATTCTCTGTCTAATTTCTATGGAAAATTTTCACAGCCTGTGTCATTTCAGAGGTTACTGATGCTTTTCATTCCTTTTCTGCTACATGACTTTTTAGTCTGACTTACTGGAAAGTGTCAAATAAATGAAATAAGCCATTTCTTCAGCCAGCTAACCACAGTTTTTATCGCTGACAAGATGCAGACACTGAGTGGAATGAAAGACTCCAAATGTGTTGTATTAGTCTTGATTTGGTCTGTGTGGGTTTAAAAATAGTAATCACAAAGTTTTGGTGATTTACCACATTTTGTAGACTTATAATTTAATATTCTCTGCCAAACAGATAAATGTAGATACAAAATAAGAAAAGACTCAGCCCTCTCTTGTTGGCTGTCTCTCAGGTGTCTTACCAAGGACAAAAGAGCAGCAACAGCAGCAAGGAACCTGTGTTGTGCTAACCCAGAGGCCCCAGTGTCAGCCTCCAGCCACCTGCAGGATGGAGCTTTAAAAATACAGTGCCTGGCCTCCATCCCTCTCAGTTCTTGAAATCATTGATCCAGGCAGGAGTTTTGAACATGGGCATTTTAAAATACTGCCTAGAAATCCTAACTTACAGTCAAGACTGAGCAATGATGTTAAGTATCTATTTTAAATTACTTGTTTAATTTTCACACCAACTATATGAGATTGGCATTGTTATCTTAATTATTTTTGCCTTAATTTTATAGTAAAATTTAGATAAACGGAATGGTTCTCCCTTCTCTGATTATTCAGCAAGTTGGACTTAAACCCAGGTCCTCCAGACTGCACTGCCTGTGCTCATAGCTAAGGTATTAGTCTTGCCCCTCTGACCTTTGCAGACCTAGCAGTAGAGTCTTACATAGTATGGGAAGCTAGTTGCTTCAGGGCTGCCATGTAGAGGAGCAATGGAGTTATTTCAGATGCTGTTGATATCTTAAATTTTGAAATTCCAACAGTAGAAATATTTTAATAATACTTTCCCTTTAAAAATTGCATTGGATTCAGGAATGTGTGCTGACTGGCTTACACATGAATGAACATTCCATGGTTGACCTGAGACACTCATTCAGTTGTTTCTTTTGTTGTTTTTCCACCTCCTCCTTCCCTTCTTCATGTCTCTTCTCCTTCATACCCATCTCTGGAGTTTGGGACTGCTCCTCTGCAGAGTCCAGTGTTTCTGCCACTGATAGTGCATAATGGCACCAACTAAGTTACAGCTGTGAAAAGTACAGTGAAAAAACTATCAGGCTTGCCTGCCAGCAGTGATAGGCATGGTGACATGGTGACTGAGTGATGCCGCCTCTCCTAACATCATTGATGAACTTGTTTCCCCAACTCTTTCCCACAGACTAATCCATGACCGGGAGCTCAGCCTGTATGATGGATCTCGGCTACTGAGGGAAGACAGTACCTGTGCTTGAAGGAAAGGCTACAGCTGACGGATGAGCAGCTACAGAACAGGTCATTTGTAGTACATGGTTATCAGTTTGTTTTTTAACATTTATTTATTGTATATGCATGGATATGGAGGTACACACACATCAACTCTACAGGATAACATTAAATCTTCTCTCTCCCAGTTGGATCTGGGGATCAAACTCATCCTGAGGCTTGGCAACAAGCGCCTTTACCCTTGGAGCCATCTGGCCAGCCCTTGAGTACATTATTGTTATCGTTAACTTACTGCTATGTGGAAAGTAACATTCCTTATTTTTAGCTAAGCTAGAGTCAAACAAAACAATAACTGAATGGCTTAGTTTGGTGTCCTGTGGATAGGATAGCCTAGCACTTCCTAAACCAGAGGTTCTATCCAAACTCTGCTGTCTTCTTAGCCTCAACTGTATTAAGAAGCTAAGCTAGCTTTACTAGGAAGTCATGGGCATAACTATGGGTGTCCCTGAGACATCACTGACCCCCGCCCCCACTCCCAGCTTCCTTACAACTCTTTCCCTATGTATAGCAGTCAAATGCAATGGCTGAGGTTCGATTTGACTCTGTAGCAGGAAAACAACATGAAAACATTTATAAAACAAAAATTAAAAGATTAGGGCTGGGACAATGACTCAGAAGTTAAGGTACTGTCTACACAGGTTTGACTTAAGTTTGGATCCCCAAAATCCATATAAAAAGCCAGATATGTATATATATGGACTGTAAACCTGACATGAGGCAGAAGTTTAACCAAGACAGGCAGATCTTTGAAACTAATTGGCTGACTCCTTTAGCCAAGTAGATAAAGTTTCTGGTTCAGTTAGAGATCCTGTCTCAGAAATGAAGATAGAAACTGGGTGCAGATGTGCCAGGGACGAAGCTGTTGATAGACCTCTCTGAGCTGGAGGCCAACCTTGGTTTTCATAGTGAGATCCAAGGCAGACAGGCCTACAGCAAGACCTTGTGTCAAAAAATATAACAAAATAAAAAAGGGAGCAATCAGCTGAGGAAAGTTGACTACCTCTGCTCTCACACATGCACCTGTGCTAACAAGAACACACTTAGTATACAACAGAGGCTCACAATGAACCTGTGCTAACAAGCACACACACAGTACACAATACAGGCACACAGTGCACCAGTGCTAACAAGAACGCACACAGTACACAACACAGGCTCACAATGCACCTGTGCTAACAAGCATACAATACACAACACAGGCACACAATGCACCAGTGCTAACAAGAATACACACAGTATACAACACAGGCTCACAATGCACCTGTGCTAACAAGCACACACAGTACACAAAACAGGCACACAATGCACTTGTGCTAACAAGAACACACACACACAGAGAACACAAAACAGGCACACGCATGCACCTATACTAACAAGTATGCACACACACACACTACACAACACAGGCACACACATGCACCTATACTAACAAGAACACACACACTCACACAGAGTACACAACACAGGCACACACATGTACATGTAACAACAAGTACACATACACAGTACACAACACAGGCATAACCTTCCTTCACCCCAAATGAAAAATGATTAAATATGTACTGTATGTATATTCCCTTCTATTAGTGAATTAATATTAACTTTGTTACTATCATAATGGTATTATGATTATAAAAGGAAGCCTTCCTTGCATTTGCATGGGCTGCTTATTGAGATAGAAGGATAGATAAGCTTGCAAATGTGTCAGTAAAATAAGCTTGCCAAATGGCACAGGAATTGCCATTTGTGATTGCTCACGGTGTGAGCGAGAGTATAAACTGATAAATCTTAATGCTTGGGGAAATCTGAATGAAGGCTGTGAATGTTTGTGTATAGATCTTTCCATTTGAAGAAAAATATTTTTCAACTGATGTCACTCTTCTCTGATGCCGCCCGCATGTCAGTACCTTCTGTGGGTCTTCACATGTTTGGAGATTGGTGCACTGTGGTCGGGGAAGCAGTGACAGTGATGACAAGGTCTTCCTCACATCCTCTGACCTGGAGCAGCCAAAGCGTTACCTTTCCCATACTGGAAACAATAGAAACCTTCCAAACCAGTGAAGTGTATTAACTATTGAACGCACATTTTATTTTTGCCTTGGAAAGGAAGTGTCATCGTCTTGTTGTGTGGCTTATTCAAGAATAACAGTAGATTCCAGAAGTGCTTTTTGAGGTGTAGCTATCAAACTGCTGGTAGGTTGGAAGTGGCTGGTTTCATCCCTCTCATGCTCCCCCATCTGTGCACTCAGTGCTTGTACTTTATTTGCTTGAGAATCATGGGCAGGGAAGAATACAGATCTTCAGAAAGATGAATCACAGCAACTGAGCAACAGCTCCTGAGCTTGCCCGGCAGTTTTCCTTAGGATGTTGGAGTTCTGTATTTCCACCAAATATCCAGGAAGTGACAGTCGCCTTTTTTTGTGGAAAGTACCTATGTTCTCTCTAACAGTCATACAAAGGTTTACAAATAGAAACACTCCCAGGAACTCCTTCAACGTCATGTGGAGGGTTTGGCTCAGAGTGGCTATTAGCCCTTCCTCCCGTAAGTGCACACCTGCTCATCTCCGTCTCCCAGCGTCATGCTGAGACAGTGCAGGGAGTGATAGCAATACTTACTTTTCCTCACAGACTTAGAAAAAAAGCTCCAGTATTTCTTAAGCCAGATAGAACCTTCAAAGCAGTTTATGAAAACACCATTCCTTTGTTCTAAGTTTCATGATCACCTTTCATGTCCCTCTTTCCATTCAGAGAGGTTTTCACTCCTAATACCTAGCAGGTCTTTCTAACGTTTGCCTCACATCACCAAGCAACATGCTTCCTAGGCATTTCTTGATGTGCCAATGTGAAGAATTATCTCTTGATCCTGCACATGAAGTGAGGGTGCCAGCCTTTGCCCATTCTCTGCTCAGTGCACATACTTTATCTCCATATCCTTTTTCTTTCGGCATTATTATATTTGTTGGGAACTTTGTTGAACTTTAATTTTGTCAGGACAGTGGAGTCTACAACTGTGTTATTCAATACACTAAGATAGATTTCTCTCTTACACCCATCCTGTCTTCCCTAAGGCTAGTAATTACCTGCATAGGAAAGGCAGCACTGTAAGTAAGCACAGCCCCATCAAAGGAGAGGGCGAGAGCCTGTGATCCTGTGATGTGACAACGCTGAGGGGAAGTGGCTCTCTTCTGTGCACACGTCACTTTCTCCCCGAGTTGCTTCTCTCTTGGTGAAATTTCATCTCTTCGGGCACGCCTAATTCGTGATGCCATGTTCTGTCAGCTTCGTATTCCTTATGTAGTGCATTCTGGACTCATTTTAGGCTGTAGCTCCTGAGCCACTGTAGATTAGATCTCCCTTGTTTCCCATGGTCCCTTTCTCTCTACTTTTCCTTATAGATGTAGGTTGAACCTCCTAGTCAGAACTTCTATTTTTTCTCTCTTTTACATTCTGTCATCTTTTTGTTGTATCTTCATTAAATTTTCAGAAGCAAGATGTTCTAACAATAATCTTTTTTTTTTTGTCTAAAATCTTTCAACCTATTGAGGGACTGCAAAGATGGCTCAGCAGTTAACACATACAATGCTCTTGCAGAGGGCCTGAGTTTGCTTGGCTTACATCATCTATAACTCCAGTTCTAGGGGTATCTGATGTCCTCTTCTGGCCAGGGATAACAATAAAATAAAATGAACTCATTAAAATATTTCTTGTCAGATCCAAAGGAATTTGGATTCAATTCTTGTGTATGAAAAGTAAGACTTACTAACAACAAATGTTTGATGATTATAGTTATAATTCCTAATGTTCTAAGGTCTATTCAGGCTAGCAAAAGCTAAATGAAGATATATGCTTAGCCTCTTTGTCTTCTTTAGCTTTCTTATGGCTCACTATCTGACATGAGTTGATCCTTTGTGTTGTCCACATGTACAGTGCCACTCTGGGCAACAGCATGTAAAATACAAGTTCATGACCCAAATTATCTGACCATTAATTTAGATGACTGAAGGTCACAAAGCTTTTACTTTGTAGCATTTAAATAAATTCACTTTCTGTTTTTGTTTATGCCTTATTTCCTTCTGGGCGATTAAAAAAAAATCACAGAATTGGCAAGGGAGGTTTTGTTGTTTAAAAGGACAGATTTTGGAGGGATAGTCAGAGGTTGTGTCTCATTGTAGTTGCAAATGGAATGGCTCCTATAGTCTTGCACATAGATAAATTGGTCTCTTAGGAATAGGGTTCAGTGTCTACCAGTGCTGGGAGCAGCGCCTCCTAAGGAGTGACTGTAAGGCTCTTGGCTATGCTGGAGGTGAATGGTTCAACAGTAAAGGAGATCTGAGAGCATCTTTGCCTTTCAACCAGTTCTGAAAATGCAGATTCACGTTTCTGCTTACAGATAGGAGCAGTTTTCATACTTGTTTTTTGGAAAGATTTCTTTAGCTGTCAATAGCAGAAGATTTCCAGTTGTTTTCATCAAGGATAATAATGTCTCACATATGAAGGGCAAGGGTGGAGTTGCCTCTTAGGAAATACATAGTTTCTGGGACTTGACTCTTGTCAGAAATCTGTCTTCTGTCTTGCATTCATTTGCTTCTAACATCACAATCCAAGGTTCATAGTGGACTACTTAGTGAATGCTTTATTTTTGATTGATTGGTTTATTTTTATGTGTGTTAGTGTATAGCGTACCTGTATGAATGTGTACCACATGAGTGCCTGATGTCCACAGAGATCAGAAGAGGCCACCAGATCTCCTGGAGCTGGAGTTAAATAGTCATGAAACACTATGTAGGTGCTAGAAATTAACACAGTCCTTTGCATGAGCAATAAGTGTGTGTAACTGCTGATCTGTCTCCAGCTCCAGTAAATGTTTTTGTGTGGGAAAATGGAGCGCAGCGGTGGAGGAGTCCTGGAGGCTTCCACGCGGCGGGTCCCACATCCAGGAGAAAGTCTGAAGTTCCAAAGGCTGGAAGCTCTAGCAACAGCAGCAGGCCCAGCAGGCCCCAATGACACGAGGAAGTCCTTGGTTCCAAAAGGGTTTATTATCATGGACAGATGGTGGATGGATCTGGATATACCCCCCCCCCCCCAAACTCAGGGCAGACCTGAGTTAAGTAGGGAGGGAGAAAGTGGGAGGTTCTGTGGGTGATTTAATTGGCTCCGCCCTCTGGCCTTCATTAGCATGTAAATCTCTAGGGCCTGAGGCCTGTAGTTACACATCTACTGTGCACTTGGAGGGCTTAATGGCCTACGTGACTGAACATGTAGGTCCATGGAGATTAGACTGCATTTTCAGGACCCTGGGTTTTGGGGACGTGGCCGAACTCCTGCCGTTTCTCCCTTGGAGTCTCGGGGTTCTAGGCCCATTCCCAGCCAATAACCAGGATACCCTTACGCAGTCCCACATTTTTGAACGAGTGAATTATCTTAAGCTGAGATAGACTTTAGGTGGCCAAGGAAAAGTGATTGCTGACCTTTTAGGCTATGAGTCTATTCACTAGGACTACCTTGATGTACCTTGATACCTTGATAGCAGCCTAGGGTCCCAGAATTAACAGTGATGGCTGTGGGCTCCCAACCCTTCCAACTTCATAGCATGAACCCAGCTTCAAAATAATATTTGTCTTCCTCATTGTTTACTAGCTCTTCTGGAGGTCATAACCTTGGGCATGTCCAGATTTGGGGTTTTACATTTTCCTCAGGCAGTCACATGCCTAACCACCTTTAAAAATGTTAAAGTTTTCTTGTATTGTCATACCAAGAGTGATGGTCACAGCGATTAAAAATAGTATGATGGCCTAGTATACCAGACACCAACCACACCTTCATCTCTGCAGGAATATGGACCAAAATAGAACTACTTTCTTTAATGAAGTCCCTTTTTGGAAGGAGGGAGTATAAACTCTAGTGTCTATTCTTGCTGGAGTCTGATGCAGAGAAGCAGTACGGATTTGCGACTGTACCTGCGTATACTTAGATATGCCCTACTAGTTTTTATTTTATTTAATGTTTGTTTTCATTGGCTGTTACTGAATGTTGAAAATAGTTTACAGTTCACAATCTCTCGGTCTTTATTAATTACTGATGAATCGTAACAACATTTGCAGTTCTTAATAGAGTGCATTCTGCAGGCGGCCCTTTCTCCTTACTGTGTTAGAACTGGGTACAGTATGACATTCTCCCTGACCTTCCTAGAAGCTGCAGCGTGTTTTTAAACAATTAGTTCATAAAAGAAATCAACAAATATGAGGGAGGTCCCAGATTTTATGTGTTTGGTTCCTAAATACAAGCCTTAAGGAAATTCTGATTTTTGAAACTAATCCTGAACATTTTTATGGTCAAGGAGCAGTGAGGTGTAATTACTTTTTATTGGCATTCTGTTCCTCTTTTGATCCAGGGAATACAGCTTCTCGCATAGATTCATTCAAGACCAGGTTGAGACTAGCTTTTCAGCAGGAGAAATTTTTTAGTTCTTACTTTTACCACTAACTGTTCTTGTTTCTAAAGAACTTAGAAAGGAGTCTTTTGATCATGATGATTAGATGCAGCAACACCCACTTACTTACCTGTTATGTATGTCTTTGCTTCAATCAGCGCTCAGCTCCTGTGTGGTATGCATTAGGAATGTCTCCATGCCGTGCAGTCCTTGCATGGAAAGAACAGACTTGTGCCCTGTGCTCATATCTGTATAACTTGTTGGTTTTGATGGGAGCATTAGTATTATGCTGTAAGAGGTCAATTTTAAACTCGTGTTGCAGCCCATGATCTATGTTGTTATAGAAACCTTCTGTATCAGTCTTTCAAGTTATTTAAATTTATTTTCAACCAAGAGGTAGTATAATTCCCTTCAAAAGACTGGGGCTTATTGAAGTCTTACTTCATTAGGAAGGACCTTTGTTTAGGCATGCTTGATCTGTAGCACGCATCTTTTCGTATCCCATTTGATCATTTTTGTATATGCTTATGAATTCAGTACCACAACCAAGACAATGAGCAGATTTATAGTTCTTGAAACACCTTTTACCCTTATTAAGGCGGCCCTCCTACCCTCACCTTCCTCTTCTTGTCATTATGTACAGCTTGTTTCCTTTATAGTCAGCATCACACAACACACTATGCACTCTGTTTTGCTAGCTTTTCTACTCAATTCCTTTGAAGTCACCCATGTTGCAGTGGTTTGTGTTCATCCCATCTTATTTTATTTTATTTTGATTATGTTTATTTTTGGTTTTTGAGATAGGGCTTCTGTTTGTAGCCCTGGTTGCCCTGGAACTCACTTTGTTATAACAGGCTGGCCTTGAACAGCAGAGATCCACTTGCCTCTGTCTCCAGAGTGCTGGGATCAACGCATGTGCCACCACAGCTTGCTTCATTCCATTTTATAATGAAGAACATTAGAAAAGATTTTACATTCTCAAACTTAACTCAGTGCCCACAAACATATTAAACCCCAATAGTCTTCAAATAGTAAAAAAATACATTTTCAGCTACTAACATCTTTAATCCTTAGGAAATGATTCATGTTTATCTGAAGGAAAAGCCACAGCTTACATTTTATTTGTTTTTGTTGTCTTATTAAGTTTTAACAAAGTTAGACCTAACCTTGATTTTATATATTTATAGTCTGTTTATGTACTTGTAGTGAAAAAGTACCGCTTCAGTCCTTCAGCCTCGGATTACCGCCCCAGGGACTGCTGATGCACACTGACAGATTCTCCTTTTTAATTTGCAAAGTTAGGAAACTTGGGATCAGGAAATGACTCCCTGTGTAACTATTTGTATACTAGGAAGCCTTCAGGGAGACCCTAGAAGACGGAAAGGTCCTTCTCATCCTGTTACTCACTGGTTTGGTGGGCTGCTTTTATCATCAGCATGTACCTCTCGGCCCAGCACATAAGCCTATCAGGATTGGTCCCCTTTAGGTTGCCAGCTCCCTCCCTCCAGTGCTTGTGAGAAGCAATAGTAAAAAGCAGGCAGCAGACAGTGGATGTTCCAGGCAAGGACCACCCCCATGTCTACACTCAAACCCCCAGCTTCCCTTGGTTCAGTTGCTCTTCTGCTAACTCCGCAGCTTAGCTCTGCTAAGCCGCCTGCTCCTTGGTTTGAGAGTACTCACTAGGCTTCCCCTTTGGCTTGTCTGTTGGATTTTAACTTTTATTCCTAATTTCCTGTCCCCATCATCTTAAGTGAGAAACTGTATCTGCAGCTTTAATTTTCTGCAGCCGAACCATGTCTCTATGCCCTACCTTCTGCCCAGCCCAGCTAGGAGTCAGAAGGATCAGGGGTGAATCTGGCATGTGTAATTGAACCCCAGGAAGTCATCTGTAGTTAGTAATCACCTTAGCTGAAGGAGAACTGTGGTAACCTGCCTTTTCTAAGGATCCCACATGTGGTATCTGCTGTGGTATGAATGCTCAACAACTCTGAGACTCCTGGGGACATGAGGGCCGAGTCTGTGTTGTATTCCTTTTCTGCTTTCCCACAACAACTTCTTTTGATACATCATTCCAGATTCTTCTAGAACATATACACACATGCACACACACATATGTCTTCTTTTTAAAAGTTCAGTTAATTATCTATTAACTTCTAATAATTCACTCAATCTTACATATTTAGGATGGTAACTTCCAAAGTTGCTTCTCTCTCTTATGCAGTCAGGACTTAGAGCTGCCCACTGTCTAGTTGTCACTTTCTCTCCTCTGAACTCTTCAAAGTTTTAATTTCACACACACCCACCTCTCAATGCTCCAGCTTCCTTATCCTGTAACTTTTAGGTTCTGCAATTGCCAGTGGTACAATGCCAATTTCATAGCTGCATTTTTGTTTTCCTCAAAACCTTAGCAAGCATCTGAACTTTCAGCTAGTTTTTCTCAGCAAGAACTATATTATCCTCTTAAAAAAATGTTTTGTTACTGGCTATTCTTAGTAGGATTGATTAAAAACAAAACCCCAGCAGTACCATTTACCTGTCTGGAGCATAATATGGGGAACTTACTTTCTGACGTCCTCAGACACTCAGACCCTTCACTGCCCAGAAGTGTCATCCTTTTCCTCCTCTGTGTCCTTGGACATTGACAGGCTTCCACAGAGTTCCTAGCAGAGATTTGTTAAATCAATTTTAAAATTTTAATGTTTGTATCAATGACAAATGCCTTCAGCTTTCTTTACCTTTTTAATTACTAAATACTCTCTTGCTGACCTAATTATAAATGTAATGTGACCCCATATGCCTGACTTAAATGACTGTATTTTAAAATATTTCCCCACCCAAATGATGCCTATCAGTTTCTCTGATTCACACAGAGTGGTCTCCTTGAAGAGCAGAGTTTGAAAAGGCTTTAAGTGACTATATAAACAAGGAGGATCTATGTAAGGAATGTAAACTTGGTGTGGTTGAATTTCAAGGGATTTTGGAGCAGTCACTGGGAGGGCTAGGGTTTCATGAGCACATACTGTCCACTTAGCAGTAGTTATTTCAGTCTCTTACTCCTGAAATCTTAGGATTTTCTCAAAGCCCTTTCTTTGGATGACAACATGGACACTATTAATAGAATGAGAGTTTTATTGGTAAGCTCCGTGCCTCATGTCCCGGTTTCTATTGTAAACAGTTATGTTTTGTTTTTCTCTTCTTTCCTTTAGGTCCATTTTTCCTATCCACCCCTCCTTCAGAATCATTGCATTGGCAGAGCCCCCGGTTGTTGGAAGCACAACACAGCAATGGCTGGGACCAGAATTCTTAACCATGTTCTTTTTCCATCACATGAAGCCGCTCGTGAAAAGTGAAGAGCTCCAAGTGATAAAGGAGATGGTAAGAGTAAGGCCTGCTCTAGGCTGGGCCGTGACTGCTCTCACTGAAGCTGCCAGATCCCTGCAGACTGTAGCCCTGAGTTACCTGAGTGGTCCCTACAGCTCTGTAGCTCCTGTGAGATCCAGGATTCCCATGTCCACCATAGCCAAGCATTGCGGTTAGCACTTTGGGAGCTCTGGACATGTACTGTTTACTGGGGTAGCACAGCCCATGTTAAAGAAAACATTGCAAAATTCAGTTCTCCACATGCATCAAGTAGCCACCTGAGACTCATTTATCTAATGAATTAGGTAGCAAAGAAAAAAAAACACATTTTCCAACATCATAGAAAGTTCTGTTTGACTGCTATTCTGTATTATTACTAATTAACATTTTACATAAGTGAGACCATTGCTTAAAATACTAGAATTATTGTTTGATTTGGGGTCTGTGTGAGCACAGTTATGAATAAAGGCATAGTCTTTAAGGCTCAGCACTTTAGTTCTAAATGCTGGAGTTTTACTGTTTCTCTATATCAGCTTCTAGAGCTCAGGTAGATTACTCATGGTTTCTTCATCTGAGAATGAGAGTAATTTTACACTCTACACTATACGATTTATTTTTAAAATAAGAAATGTAAGTATTAGAATTAAATAAAAATAAAATGTTTAAAATTTTAGTTACTTAAATGGCTAAAGAAAGTATCAGTGTATTTTCAAAAATAATTATGTGATGCCACTAATATCTTTTTCTAACTCTTTTAAATTAAAAATATTAACATATTATTGCTTAAGTAGAAATTATTTATATTTATTAAAGTTATTTATTTGCATTAAAGTTTTTATAATTAAAAGAAATATGTGTTATTTGTGCAAATACTCTTCAGAGTTCATTGAGTTGAACATGGCCATACTGGATTTGAACTCTTGGCAGAAGCCCTGCCTCAGCCTCCCAAGTGTCATTAGGCACCATACCCAGCAACTATGTGCTTCAAAAGTCTTTGAGAACGATAAATATCTTGAACTTCATTTTGAACACAGGAATCCTTTTGGGCCACCTAGTAATTTGGATGTAGGTGTATAATATATGCATTACATTACACCAAAATTAAATGATGTGTATGAATTAATATTCTACTGTGTGAGTTTGATTTCAGTAAGAAAATGCCTAACTTGGCTCTGAAGAATCATAGTGAAGCTCACAAAAGAGGAGCTGGTCCTCACCGGTATGCTAGATGCCAGCTTCCTGTCTGTGACCTGGTTGCATGCAGAGAAGGGTGACTTGGTTTCATTTGCCTGGCTGTTTCAAAGAATGCCAGGCCTCAGGTGTTTGCTGAACAAAATGAAGTGGTAACTTCATGACTTCAACGTGGACCCAATACTCAGAGATTATCTAAAAACACTCTTCTGGCATTATTTGCTGAATGTCCTCATTTCTTCCTGCTTTTCCTTGCTTTCCTCATAAAATAGGTTCCAAATGTACCTCAGGAAGCGCTGGAGAAATTGCTGTCTGTCACTCACAAACTCAGGGAGACCAGGATCCCACAGTAAGTCTGGGCTCTCCCTGCTCCTCTTCTGTGGCTGACCTGCTCAGTCTTTAGCTGCTGCTCCTGCCCTATATGCTGTGCTTTGCCTGTGCATTAGTGTAACCCTGATACCACTGCCATGAGCATTGTGCCCTTCCTGACTGAGCCTGGAGGATGACGTAGCTTCAGAGGAATCAGTGAGGTCCTGTAGCTCTGCTCTGCCCTCCGTCCTATTGGCTGAGGAGCATCCTCTATTCTTAAGCTGTTGCCTAGGCCTTCATCATCTTTAGCTTCTAATTTATCTTTGCTGACAGACTGTTCATATTTCTATTTCAGGAAAAAGACAATTATTCTCTATAAAAAATTAGTTGTTGTGTATGCATATATGGATCAGAGGACAATTTATAGGAATCATTTCTGTCCTCCCACCGTGTGTGTTCCAGGGGTCGCTCTCAGGGTTGCCAGGCTTCGTAGCAGACACCTTTACCCTCTGAGCCATCTTACTCACCCCAGGGCAATAATTCTGTCTTTATTTTTATCTGTAAAATGGGACAAGAACCTCAAAAGACAAGTATAATGATTAAACATAAATTCATACGTTTTAGAAATTTGCTTAGTAGTTGCTTAATAAATAGTAGTGTCTTTGATCGTTGAACTGGATACTTTAGGTTCATTATAAATTTAACATATATAACTATCTCCCAAATAACTATCTTTAACTCTGTTCATGTTCCTGATTTAATCTGCTGAATCGCCTAAATGCGAAGCCTTGATATCTCCTGGTGGTGCTTTTTGATACGATACTTATTCTGAAGGCAGGGCTCTCCAGTGACCATGAGGTTGACTCTGCTGTTATCTGCAGTCAGCAATTGTCCTTGTATCAGACTTTCACAAAATTTGTCCTGGAATATTACTTTTTCTTTATTGACCAGTAACTCTCACCACACGGCTTTCTGCTGGTTTCCTGGAAAAGCTTAACAAATTGCCATTACTATTTTAACAAATTGTGTCATGATAAAGACATTTTTGGTCTGGACAAAAGATTTTGAAATCAGCCAAAATGTGTCAGCAAAGCTGCACGCTGGGGAGGCTCCCAGGAGAATTCTTAGTTCTTTCTCCTTTGGGGAGACTGCTGTGGGCCTTCCTCGATCTGTGTTGTGGAAGCCCTCCTCTGTATTCCCATCACCTCTGCTGTATCTGGATTGAGTCTCCTTCTGCCTCCTTACAGAGTTGCATGAGACTGCATTTGGGGAGTCACCAAATTAATCCAAGATAATGTCAGTAATGGCCTTTTTAAAAAAAAACTTAATCTCATCTTCAAAAACATCTTTGACATGAAAAGTAACATTCCTAAGCTCAGAGAGAAGAGAGGAGAGAGGAGAGAGAGGAGAGAGAGAGGGAGAGAGAGAGAGAGAGAGAGAGAGGAGAGAGAGATCGAGATCCAGTTACCACAGTTTTCCTGCTAATTACCTCTGGGACCTCACCTCATTTTTCCCCATTACTCTTTCCAGCTCTGTTATTTTTCTTGCTATTACTAAGTTTTAAATTTTATTCTTAGGTTATTTCTTATCTGAGTACAGTGTATTTAGATTATATCCACCCCACTGCACTTTCCTACTCTCCCTGTAACCCAGTCCCCATCCCAACTTCATGTCATTGTCACTGTAATGTTTTCCTCCTCTCCCCCTCCTCCCTATAACCCACTGCATCCAGTTAATGGTGCACATGGCTTTAGGGCGCCACCCACTGGGGCATGGGCAACCTACCATGGGCTCCACCATTGAAGAAAAGACCTATACTTTCTCCCTCCTCAAGTGGCTGTCAGTTGCCAACAGCTCCTCAGCTGGTGTGCTCTTCCTGAGTCCCTTCCCTCTTTATGCTGGAGTGTTGCCTGGCTTGATCTTATGGAGGTTTGCTGACAGCCACAGCAGCTGTGACTTCCGGAATGCAGTGGCCCTTCACATCTAGAGGATGCTGTTTGCTCTCTGCAGCCTTCATCTTTCTGCGTCTTGGAATCCTACTGTCCTCTCTTCTACAGTATTCCCTGAGCCTTGGAGAGAGAGAGAGAGAGAGACAGAAGACAGAGAAAAGACAGAGGGAAAGACAGAGAGACAGAGACAGAGAGAAAGACAGAGAAAGGGAGGGAGGGGGAGAGGGAGAGACAGAGAGATTAGATGCATTCATTTAGGGATGAGCACTGCAGTTACCGATTCTCCACACATTGAACAGTTGTGAGTTTCTATATTAATCCCCATCCACAACATGAAGAAATTTCTGTGATTAGGGTGAGGTTTCCACTAGTCTATGGATATAAGAATACATATTTAGAAGCCAGGTTGACACTATGTCCTCCTAATAAAACAGTACTAGTAGAGACTGTAACCTTCACAGCCTGAGTTCTGGCCCTGCACTACAATACCAGGTCTGAGTTATGCTGCGGAACAGGAATTATGTCCAGTTACAACACAGTTGGATATCTCATAATAGTCATGCCACTGCTGCATCATTGGGCATGTCTTACCAGGGTGTGCATTAAAGCTTTCAGGGGTCACAGCCAGGAGGGACTTTTGCTGGCTTTTCTTCCCATACAGTGTTCAGAGCTCCTTCTGGCATATGAAATGGAGCTAGCAGGCAGTCTTCCCTGTTCTTGGACATTCCAACTAGTGCTGGGCTTGGAGCATCTACCTCTGTGTTGACCTCTCCTCGGTGGCTTTAGAAGTGTTCCCTTCCCCCGTTAGATTTGCTAAGATGTCACATTGCCAGTCATTCTTTTCCAAGCCAGTGGTATTCAGAGGCATTTTCCTTGCCATTTCTTTTGTGTCTTCCCCTCTCGCTTCAAGACTCTCATAGGGCTTATGATCTTAGGATGATAGGCATGCTTTAGGTACATTCAGTTGTCCCTTGGATTTTCATTTGTTTCATTCTCTTGTAGAATCAGGATCTTTGCTTGTAATACAATAGGTATTTAGCAGATATCTGATAGAGCAATGAATAAATGAGTCTTCCGTATTATCCATGGAGTGATCTTTCTCAGTGAATTTCCAGACTTCTTGTTATTCACTCTGTCTAAGGGATCCATTGCCTTTGTCTGTAGACTTAAGGACATGCTTACTGTGCTGCCAATTCTTTGACTCCGCTGCTTTGCCAACCTCATTTCCTCAGCCTCTGCTGAAGCCCCTCAGCTCTGCTCACACTTAGCTTGGTGCTATTTTAACTTTAGCACACTCTAAAATGCCTCTTCTTTAGAAATGCCTAAAATGTGCTTTCTCTCCATCAGCTTGTTCCTCTGAGCCCCTATTCTGCTAGGTTACTATCTCGGTCATCTAAGCAGAAGTTACAAGTACCTCCCAGTCTGCTTTCATGAGACTAGAAATACTCAAGATACTGACCTATCACAGTTCCTTGCAGTTTAATTTTAGCTCTCCAATTAGTACTTGAACTCTCTAAGTCTGGAACTTGTTCAGTCTTCTCCTCTGGCTTTCTAACTGGAACCAGACAGATAATAGATACTTAAATCCTTGAGAAATGAATGGAAAATTAATTAATTAACAATTTATTAACAGATATCTCAAGGCTTTTTCTCCTGGCAAGACATATATATTCGTATGAAGTAATTCTTTAAGAGGAAGAAAAGAAACATTATTTTTGTTCATGTCTTATGAGATCTTTCATATTTCAAACAGTTGAGGGTACTAATAATTGTGCTAATATGAAAAACCCATTGGTGTGCTTTTACTTGCATAACCATGGTAACCAAGGAATGTACTTCACATTTTCACCTTCCTTTCTGCAAGATAAAATTGCTGTTACAAATTTGATATTACAATGCTAGATACACTAGGACTTTTAAAATTAAAGTGTATTCTGAATTTTTAATTGACAGTCTGAAAGCAGGAGTTAATAAGTTCTTTATTCAACACAAAAATGGTTCACATAAAATTAGCTCTGGTGTTTTAAACAGTAGATACTATTGTAAAGAATTTGGTGCTGTCCAGTGAAGGAATTGTTCTTCTTCAAACCTGAACGAAACCTTCAGGGTTTGCTGGGATGAGATACAAAACCCATGTAATATTACCGTACAAGACTGGGATGTTGGACTCTAGGAAGTTATATGAGTTTATTATTAAACCGATGGAAGAATCATGTTGTGGTGCATTTCTCAGACCTTGTGTGGTTAAAATAGGAACTTTTCATCGTTTAAGATATTAAGGCTGGGAATTCCTGAATTCTGTTTTCTGGCACAGGAGTAAGTACTTATCCACAGCTCCACCTTCTTCCGTGTATGCCACTTAGCAGGTATTCGGGTCATTTGCTGCCACCTTTTCTTCCATCTTGGTGTCATTACCTTACTGTAGGACTTTGTCTTTTTAAGGAAAGACTAATGAAGCAGCATCTGCTCTGGTTTCATTTGTCTCTGTTCTTTTCTCTCCATTATTGCCAATCAAATAAGACCTGAGGATGGTGAAGCTCTGCTTATAAGAACACACCACAACTTTGAAGCCAGAGTCATTCATGGAGTCATTGGTGGTCCAAGGTGGTTGGAGAGTGGGCCTTCTTAAAGTCAGGCTGGCAGCTTGTGCTCACTATGGGTCTATATTCCTTTGGCTTTCGTGCTCTTGTCCATTTCTCCTGCTCATGTGACCACTTTAAGCCACATTTGTCAGTGTTTTGCTTTGTTTTGACATATTTTAGCATTAAATTACATGCCACTTTTAATTAAAATTTATGGTTCTTTTTATTTAAACATTATGTCAAGAATGAATACGAATTCACCATGTAAATCAGTTCTTTGAAACTTGTTTAACAGGGAAAAAAAGTTGAAGCTGTAGCTGTTGGTCATATTCCTGGTCTGGTCCTGAAAGGCTGTGTAACTCATATTATAGCTTAAGCATAGCACTAGTGGCAGCAGAGCCACACCTCATGGAGCTGTGTGATGCTTGAGTATAGGGTTTTAATGGTCCTGGTGGGAGTTTCACAGAGGTCCCCTCACCCAAACACATCTTAGACATGTTCCCTTGTCCCCTTTGAACCTGTTGTTATTTCCTCTGCTGCCTCTTCCCACAAAGGTGCTCATGGTCACTTTGCCACCCTCATTCCTCTTTGTAGCAGTTCACTTGGCCTTAGTGACCTCCCAGAGGTCAAATAGCTTCAGAAGGGCTTCATGGTTTAGGGCTTAGTCTACACCATGCTGCTGATCTGAGTTGTGAACTAGGTCAGTAATAATTTGATTCATTACAATTGTGTGGCTCTTTGTGAGTGTGTGGCTGCTTTCATTGTAAAGAGGCCATCTGATTCATCTGTCACTTTTTGGGCATTCCTATCCTCTCTGTCATTTGTAGGGTGCCCCCATCATCTCTTATTTATAGAGTCCCCAATTATATCTGTCATTTGTTGGGCACCCCTGCCATCTCAGTCATTTGAGGGTACCCTATAATCAATTGGGTACTCCATCATCTCTGTCATTTGTGGGGTACCCCCATTGTTATTTGTGTGGTGATCCCATTTTCTCTGTCGGTTGTGGGGCACCCCCATCCTCTCTATCACCTGTTAAGTACCTGTATCATGTCTGTTATTTTGGGAGTAGCCCTACTTTTCTGGCCTATGCTAAGTGCTATAGAGTCATTTTAGAATTTAATCCTCAGAACAGTTTTATAGGGGAAGGTATTGTTAGTGTCATCTTAAAGATGCAGGAGCAGACAGGAGAAATGATGTCCTTAATCAACATCACATGGCTAGTAAGCACCCAACTTGTCTAACTTTAAAGCCAACAAGCATTAAAGCTTTTCTGTGCCCCTGCCAAGAAAATTTAAAGCACAAGTCAGCAGATAGTCTAACTTTCCTGGAGCCTTGGCTCTGTATTAGCAACTGTATTACTGTATTTCTGAAATTAGCAACTGTATTAGTGCATTACTGAAATTTGGGGCAATTGTAGGAAAACAAAAAGGAACTTATTTCAATGGTATTGAGAAAAGGGCTCCAGTAGCAATCTGCCACTAAGGTGATAAACTGGTTGACATCCTTGTGGTCAGCAACCTAAACTGCCCACGATTCCTTTTTTGTATTTCAGAGACCACAGATTTGCTTAGAACTCTGAGTTCAGAATATCTTAACAAGTCAGCTGTGTGAAGAAGAGAGGAGCTAGTCAATTGTACGTAAGGGTTTTGTGAGGCAGGTCTGACCTGCGCTTAGAACAGCCTTCTCTACTCTGCTCCCTCCCTACTGAGAGACCTCAGATACATTTAATTGATAAATGCTTTCTATAGATTAGTAAAACTATCCTGGAAGCTATTTTAAGTATAAAATGGATTCTGTTCATTTTTATTCATAACTCATTCCTTGCACATATTTAAATTTGGCCTTGTCCCTCAGGATAGTGAATTGTGCAGTGCTGTCTATGTACAGGGCATTAACAAGTCGAAGTGAAACTCTTAGTAGGCTGTCTTCCCCTTCTCATAGGCACAGTCCTTGGCAGCCTCGCTTTCCACCCGTCAGCTGTTACGGATCTCTCGCCGGCTCTCGCAGTATCCCAGCGAAAATCTTCATGATGCCATTACAAAAGCCTGTCTTTCCAGGTAATCCTGTTCCCCTTTTGCCAGAGTTCAAGTCCCTGATCCTTGGCTAGAATGGTACCATAAGCTAAATTGACCGTCTCTGTTCACAGTCTGTAAAAATGTATTTTGTTAGCCACATAGCTGGTTCAGCCTTGTTCTCGTTATTAGAACATATTTTATATTTATTCAGCAATAAAAGCAATTTTAAGGATGTTTAGTGGTAGAGAATGCCCTGAGTTCAATCAGTAGTGCCAGAACATAAAATAAGAATGAATTAAATGTATTTCCCAGTATTTTGTGAATGAGAAAACTGATTTAGTCACTTACTTGGGTCACACAGAGTAAATAGTGAGCTTGGGATCACAAGGTCTTCTGAACTAGGTTCCCTGAGCATTAAAGTTGCTGCTTCCCAGATGTGCTCTGCAACTGTTTGTCTTGATAGTACAGATCCTGTAGTTAAATTTCATAAAACTAACATCTTTTCATGGATACTAAGAGTAGTTCAGTATAATCAGGTAGGAAGTGATTATAATGTGCATTAGCTTGCAGAATTTTCTTACAAAATCATGTCTGCCTGAAATTATTTTAAAAGATTATTAAGGGCTGGAGAGATAGCTCAGTGGTTAAGAACACTAGTTGTTCTTACAGAGGACCTGTGTTCAGTTTCCAGCATCTACATGACTGCTCACAGCTGTCTGTAAGTCCAGTCCCAAGGGATCTAGTGTTCTCTTTGGATTCCATGGGTACCAGGCACACATGAGGCACACAGACAAGAACATCCATACATATGAAATAAATAATTTTAAAGACAATATATTCTCTAAAAATAAATTAACAGATTAATAAGAAAAGATTAATAACAGTTCCCAATAGGCATGGTTTTTCTTAGATTATTTTTATATACTTTATTATTTTCATATTTTAGGCTTTATTTTTAATGATATTAGTTATGCTCATTGTCTACTCCTTGACAAGAGGAATTAAAGGAGACTTACTTGACTTAGGGAACTTGGCAGTTGTCCTTTATGCAACTTTTCTTGTAAATGCTTTGTGCTATGGCTTGAGTTTTGTCTCCCTGTGGTGCATCCAACTGAGCTAAGACTCTGTCTGCAGCAGAATTTCCTTGAATAGCCCATAGTTATAAGAGATATTATTTTGTGTTTTAAACAGAATATCAGACTTCTAAACAAATTTTGAAGCAAAGAAGCCTCAACTGCATATTTTAAAGTCATAAGCTGCAGAGAGTACAGTCATTTATCCTTGTGACTTCCAGCATAGTTTGTTGTGGGTAGGACTTGAGAGCAGAGATGCAAATCCTTGGTGCTAGTAGGCAGTTTAGAAGATTAGGGAAAATAATACTGTGGATATAGTAGATGAAAATAATCACTACAACCTGAAAGATTCTTTGTTTAAGAAAGTAATAGTGTATCAAGAACTAAGAACTAATCAAAGAAATAAAAAGGATCAGTCAGGAGAATAAATACAAAACAGCCTCAAGCAGTGAGAATGTGGAGAGGGAAAGTGAAGATAATGCAGATGTTGGTCGACTGCTAAGTAGATGGGTTAAATGTGGGGCATTTGTGATGCGACTCAGTAGGAACACAGATAAAGTAAAATGCACTTAAGGTATGAGCTGTGCAGACTCGGACAGCATCATTCTATAGCCTGGGGTACTGGGAAACAGCATTGTGGGTTTCCTGTTGAGATGATGGTTGCACAACAGTGAACATAATGAAAACAACTGAATCATACACTTCAGACAAATTGTGTAGGTGGAAATTTTACATCGATAGATCTGCTATTAAAGTTAAACCAGAATAAGGAAAGGCTGATATTATAGCTGCCAAGAAGTTAGTGCTAGATTTTAGTGTCTGTTTAAGCAGGATCTGTGGGTCTGGATGTGTGAGATAGGGTATCTCCAGCAGTGCCCCTTTCTGTTAAGTAATAAAGTAAAGGAGTAAAGTAGACATGTTTGCTGCCTTTTTGCCTGAAGCAGTTTTGCTCATGTAACCAGAGAATGAAATCTTGCCATCTCTCTGGAACTTTGTGTGGGAAAGAAAGCCTGGTGTACAAAATCCAGTGCCCTGTGTTGCCTGGTGCAAGTATGAAGTCTGTGTTGATACCATCTTTTAGGGTAGAAACTATTATTTTAAGTAACTCATTCAGAGTTAACTTAAAAATTAAAGTTAACTTAAAATTCATAGACTAGCAACCCTAAAGCCTAATATGCATCAAAACTTTTACTACCCAACGTATTAAGCCGTAAATTTGGATATAAGGTCACAATCAAAAATTAAAACTTGGACTGGAGAGATGGCTCAGCAATTAACAGCACTGGCTGCTCTTGCAGAGCACCCGGGTTTATTCCTAGGACCACATATAGGAGGTGACTCACAGCCATCTCTAAGTCCAGTGCCAAGAGATCCAACACCCTCTTCTGGTACCTGTGGGCATTAGTTACACAAATGGTAAACAGACATATAAGTGGAAAAAGCACTTAAAACAATAATATTTTTTAAATTAAACTATACTTGAGAAGCAAATTTGAAGGAGATTTGTCAAATAGAACATTCAGAAATAGAACTCCAGGAACTTAATGTAGAACATTTGATTTCCCAGTGAATATACTTCAAATGGTATAAATAAACATTAGGAAAGTTTAAAGCCAGCAAAAGGAGACCTGGAGTTGTGGGTTTGAAAAAAAAAAAGAGTAAACAGGAATTTGTAACAAGATTTTTGAAATAAAAGATTCTCCTGGGCTAATAAACAGTAGAGGCAGAGCTGTAGAAGCAGTGTAGTGGGTGGAAGCTGGCACAGCAAATTGAAGAGATGCAAAATAATGATTGTTGGTAAGCAAAAGATAGCAGGATAAAGACTGAGATCTGCCTATTGGAACTTCTGTGGGGTTTGCTAGGGATTAAACCCAAAGCCCTGTGCATACTAAACTACATCCAGTCTTCAAATAGAATAAGAAACAGGAATTATTCCAGCAGATTTTAACTAAGAGTGTTCTAGATCAGTAAGATGTGAGTTTATAGGTTGAAATGTGTCAGTTCCCAAATGAGACAAATTAAAACAAATTCCCATGATGTACCAATACTACTCAGCAGTAGGGACAGTCTAAACATTTCAAGAGGAAGTCTTCAAGGAAACAAGGATTAGACATAGAACTTGAAAACAGCCACAGTGGATTCCAGAAGAATTAGATATCTGTTCTTAAGTTTCCGTGGTATAAGTGAGAAAAAAGATTTGATAAAATCCAGTACTTTGACTACAGCCAAACTCTTAGTAACCCTGGAATATTCTTAGTAAATTATGGATAAGAACAAAGTTCTTCAACTTGATAAAGACTGCTGACCTGAAATTTACAGCAAACACTTTCATGGTAAAATACTTGGCATATTTCCTTAAGCATTAGGAAAAAATGAATATAGCATCTTATTCACTTTTATCTAGTGTGTCTGCCCAAGATTACATGATCAGTCATAATAAAAGTATTCAAGAGACAGTCATGTAAATTATTAGAACAAATAGAGTCTAATGAAGTTCTTGTGTGCACAGATCGATGACATTCTTGTACTCTGACAAGAGTCACTCAAATAAAAGACATGCTATCCTTCTGTGGAGAAAAGAATTAATCTATTGATGGTTGTCAGAGGGAAGCTACCCTTATGGCTGCATAGAAGAGATTCATTGCATAAAAATGCCCTCCCAACAGTCTACATGTGCATAATCAGAGTCCCACAGGTAATAGTGAATTTGACAAGTGAGTCTCAGGTAGGCATGGAAATAGAAAGCTCCAAAAATAGCCAAGGAAAATCTGAGGAAAGTATATGTAATCACATAGTGTCTGTTATGTAGCTGCATTCTTCATAACTATGTTACTGAAAAGAAACTGAAACTATACAAGCTACAGATTTGTGAAGTTTAGTGTGTGTGAAAACAACATTATTAATGTAGAAATGGATGAACATGCCAACAAAGGGTTAAGACTAACACTTTTCACATCATCTTATAAAAAAGGTAAATTTGATTATGTGCCCAAAAGAGTGGAAGCTACTATGGAAGCTAAAGCCAACAACTAGGAGCATGCTTGACAAAACTGATAATCAAGGATGGACTAGCACCCAGAAAGCTACAAATTAGAAAGGAAAAGAGCTGGGCCTGGGTAGGCGAAAGATTGACTAGGCATATACGCGGAGAATGAGCGATTCCAATACGCAGTTAACACTTGGCAGGATGCTGACCTTGTAACAGACCCAGTTACCATTCTACACTTATTTTTTTTTTTAATATTCTCTGAAGTTTTCTAGAATGTTAACATACTTGAGAGTTTTTAAATGCTTACTTTTTACTCTCTTAAATAGATAATTGCATGTGATAACCAGTATTTCTCAGAGGATTCTAGTAAAGGTCTGTTTAGTTATCACCCTGAAACCCTTTGGAAATGGAAGCAAACACTCCAGCACCTTTGCTGTTCGCCCATCTTCTGTTGCCCTTAGAAAACCTACAGTGGGACGTCTTCCCGCCAGCCTCAAAGGAACACAGAGGCAGGAAGGAACTGAAGATGGTCGGTGCATGAAGTGGGTTTTCCTTTCATAATAAACTCTTTTTATGTTGAAGCACTGAAAGGAACTGAATTTCATTGAGAATTTAAGACAAAATTGAAAAGTTTCATAAAATACCCATGGAGTATTTGTTAACAGATAAAATCAGGAGACGCCAGCCTAGTGCTGGGCTGTCTTTTGTTCATGGTCCTCATCTGAAATTCTGTATAGTCAGTCCTTCACCCTCTACTCTCCATACGACTACAGGGTTGTACCATACAACTGCATCATTTGGTGTCTAGATACTCAAAACCCAGGGCTAGAGAAAACATTTCAGAGGCTTGGGATATACTCAGTTTCAATTCTAAAACTGCCTCTTTTATAGAAGGAGAAAGATCCCCATATGGAGAGTTCTAGTCCTCTCTGATATTTTTGATCACATTGAATAGTATCTGAATAATTTTGGAGGAAATGATCCTTTAGTGGTAAAATATTGGATAGAGCTGTTAAGAATCCAATCGAAATTAAGATAAACTGTCTTGGAAAGTGAAGTAATAAAAAAAATTATTCCAGGCACCAAAAACTGCATTACACACATTAAAAAAAAAAAAAAAAAAAAAAACTCCAAATGATATAAAATTAGTAGTACATGTATAAGATTTCCACTTTGTAAATGGTTACATAATTAATTTTAAAATAAGCCTAATAACCACTCACACCCAGTGTTTAGCAGTTATCAACATGAAATTTTTACTGTCTCCAAGAACAGAGACTGACTGCCTAGAGACAGCTTTGTCTTAAAAACTAATTCCATTTTTTAAGGCTGTGATTAAAAATACTGAAACTTCTTTGGGCTTTTCTCTTAGTTAGGTTCATTAACTGTAAGTCTACTAGATCTTAATAATTGTTTCTTAAGGCCTTTGGAAAAAACACTGAATTCCATTTGTAGAGCTGCCTAAACTAAATACCTTGAAGCTTTGAAACCATACTAAAAAAATTTACATATAATAAAAAACCACAGATTACAAACTACATTTATCAGATAGATCATACTATGTTGTCTTCTAATACCATTTGTAAATTATCAGTTCCAATCACAAGTATAAATTAATTCTTACACATTCTAATTATGACTCTTGGATATCCATTGTGCTGCTAAAGCATGTTATCTCACTGTTTCAACAAGGCGTCCCTGTGAAGCTGGTTAGCCTCAACTCCTGTCTTTCCACCTCAGCCCTCCCACTGCTGGCATTACTGCAGTATACTTTCTCATCCTTTAGACCCAGGATTAACCTCTCTCTTCCCAAGTCTTCTGTCCTCTAGTCTCTAGACAAGACCAGAAGTGTTCCCATATAGGGCCAGCCTGAGATGTATTAACAGACAATGTGAAGATCAGGGCTGCCAAGAATAGCAGACAAGTCAAAACTTGTAAGTAGTAAGTATCAATTCAGGTGATCTAACAGGTAGCAGTAGAAATGCCCTTGAAGGGCCTAATATTTCTAGGCTCTGGGGCATTATGAGAGGAATGCTGGGCATGATGCTAGGTCAGAGGCTCAAGAAACAGGATGGAAACCTCCGTAATGGGTTTGGGAGATAAGGTGGGGGCTTGGTTTTGAACACCAAAGCAGTGATCTAAGACCTGTAATGACTTCTGAACTGATAAGACAGAAACCTAGAGGTATGAAAACTTCCTCTTATAGGATCTTATAGGACCCAAGTGAGGCAGTAGGTAAGACACAGTGTCAGGTCTTTGGCTCAGAGTCTTATGGAGACAGGGACTCATAACCCCAGTGTCTTACACTCTCATTCACATGCTTTCTGGCTTATGTCAACCTCTCTATTATTAAAGGTTTATTCTCAAGCCTGGGGGAGCATCTGCAAGGTTTAGTACTATGTGAACCTAAATTTGGATGATGTGTTCTGCATTTGTTTATATGGGACACAGTACATGGTGGTTGCTTTATACTAGCACAGACTAGGCAATCACTGACTAAAGATCCTTCCTGTGAGTTCACCAAGACCATAAATTCTAAACATAACTTTGTGAGGAAGGAAAACTGTTCCAAGCCACAGTGCTTATGGTGTCTTTGTAGTTGAAGAGTGTCTTGTCGCTCACAGATTGTTACTTTGGCAATAAAATAGGTAGAGAGAGATTTCTTAATGGAAGGAAACAGAAAAATGGATAATCTTTCTGTAATTTATGTTTAAAAAGTAAGGAAAACCACATTAATCCATTTCTGCTGATTTAAATTTGTGATTGCCACCTTAGAGCAGGCTGGGATGTTTTTGCTTTAGCTACTTAAGAAAAATTTGATATGCCACAACATACAATTACACAATAAACAAGAACTAGGAGGTACATAAAGTCCACTTATGAAAGCAAAAGTTTTCATCATAATCTGAAAAGTTCATATAAATGAATATTGATATTACATATAAGTTTAGTTATTAAGGATTACACAAACATGGGCTCTACACACAGTTTCTCCTTAATTTGTTGCAATTACTGAAGGTATGTGTGTTAAAAGATACTTAAGAACTGAAGAAAGCATTGAGTTCATCACCGTCCTCCATCCCTCTTCCTAGGTTCTTACCAAGCCTCGCTCGTTCAGCACTGGAGAAGAATCTGGCAGATGCTGCAATAGAAACAAACACGGACGACAGCCTGGAACCAGAGCTGGAGAATTACAAGTGTAAGTGCTTGACTTGTCTAGTTGAAGGTAACATAACAATGATCAAATACTTGGTAGTATTAGTTTCAGTAAAGCTCTTTTTAAATTCATTTTGTTTTGTACTGTATTGTACTGAACAAGTGAATCTATTTCTTTAAGAGAGAGTCTGGGGTCAGGCATGGTGGTGCATGCTGTGAGTTTGAAAACAGCCTGGTCTACAAAGTGAGTTCCAAGATAGCCAGGCTGTTACACAAGAGAAACCCTGTCTCCAAAAACAAAAGCCAAAGCCAAACAAACAAAGACCAGTCTGAAACCATTTTTTTGATATCACTTCTTTCAATGAATATTAGACAAACCCTTGTCCCCACTTTGCCTATGTACCAAGTGTCAATTTGACACTATCATACTAAAGGTTTTAGAAGTCTCTGTAAATTAACTTATCTAATTTTGACAAGTAAATATCTTTCTTTCCAAATGTGTTTCACCATACAGACTAGAATTCTGTTTTCTTCATACAGCATTTGCATTTGAGGGCTACCAAATTTCCTTATGGAGCATGTCACGGAGCATTTTCTGGGGTGACGTAGACCGATATAATACGAGACCCTCTAGTCCCTCCATTCACCCACAGAGCTACCTCTCTTCTACCTACCCATAAGTAGAAGCTTGAAATGGGGAAGACTGAATACTCTAAATGTTTCCTGTCCTACAGTTAGAACACAGGGAAATTTTTTATTCTTAATATAAGTCTTTGTCTTTCAAAGCATTGAGTGTGTGACTGTTCTCCAACAGGACTGTAATGGCTGCTTTTTGATTAGTATTTTAGTAACTGTGGCTATGGTGAAATAAGAATTTAGTATTAAGGAAGTTGAATGACTTTTTAAAACTATAAATTTGATATTGATAGATCTGAACAGATGTGCAGAGGCCTCTCACAGAGATCTAACCTTGGACATGTAGAATCTTAATGTTATTTGATTGGATCTGATAACATATCTGAGAAAGGTTGTGTCATCAGGATGGTAGATTGCTCAGTCTGGGAAAGGTCAGCCCCAGCAGCATCCGTCTAAGCTTCCTGTAGGGGATAAGGGATCTAAATGAGGAGATTGTTCACTTGACTGGCTTCATTCATCTTAAAAGCTAACAGTCTTACAGAGAATGTATTTAATTCCCTCTCCTTGTCGAGAGCCCAGGTCCACTGAACAACCTTCTCATGAGGGCTTGACTGTCCGTGCAGGGCTCTCTTCAAGTAATGTGGTGATGGCAGTCTGTGTAGCATGGTCATATAAAGGCTGAGCCTATACTGCAATGCCATATTCTCTAATTCTGGCTTTTTATCAGATATGTTAATGTTCTCGGGAAATTATATTTGCCCTCAATTGTGATGGCAAAGCCAGGCTTTGAGCCTACAACGCTAACAGCCTTGGCAGACTTACACAAACAGTATGAGACTTCTTGAAAAATAGCTAGCCTGCTTTCTCCTAGTATGTCCCCTTTGTAGTTGAATTGTTATCTGTAAGCATTGATTGTGTGATCAAAGTGATCTTGAAAGCCTCTGTCTACTGAATGACCATGTTCTGTAGGCTGAGCTCTAACAAGTGTTGTTGGACTTCACATTGTGTGTGTTATCTCAGCAGATAGGTCTCTAAGTTGGTTCACATTCTTGCTCTTCTTCTTTGTGGACTTATATTGGGTCTACAGTATAAACTGGAGAGCCACAAAATTTTTTTGTTTATTTCTTATTTGCTTAATTTAAATCCTGAAAACCTTCAGGTTACTGAGGCTGCCTTGCATTGTATGTTGGCCAGACTAGGCCTCTCTGGATATTAGCAAGCTATTGCTGAGACTCATGCTCTGTCCTGTACAAAATGTTCAGGTGAAGTGTGGCTGGATCTCTGAAGATCGGCGCCGTCAGTGTGCCTGTGCACGGTGCCCGCGAGAAGATGAAAGTGCCCGATGTCCTTTTCTACGACAACGTTCAGGTGAGAGCATCGCTTTGTGGTCTTGGGCTAGTCACATCCTAGCACTCAACTCTGATCTAAATGACACTGATGTGAAATTGTAGTCATGATTTCCTAAATTCAGTTCAGGTAAGGTAAAATGAAGTGCGAAATATTTTTAATGACAGTGATAGAAGACTTAAAATTGCTTTCAATGGTCAAAATTAGAGGATGTACTGCTATGGGTTTAAATATGTGCATGTTATGTACATACATATGCGTGACAATGCTCGGATCTGGTAAAGTATTTTACTGAATTAAAACAAACAGACCTATTGGTTGTTGTTTTGGTGTCTACTTAAGTCTTTTCTGTAGCTCACAGGAGGTAAGCATCTTATACACCCATCTTCCTCTTTCTAACTTGCTGCATATTCCAAGGGTTCCCTTTTGCTTTCCTTTTTTCTTTGGAGGGTGGACTGTGATAGAGACTTTGCCTTCAAACCTTCCCAGTAATTGTAGACTGTTTCTGAAGACACAGAAATAAGTTTGAACTTAGAAACCGTTATTATTGTAAGATTCATTTCTGGAAAATTTGTTTTTAGTAAATATTTCTGAAAATGTTTTCTATTTCTTCCAGTTATATATTTCTTTTATAATAAAAGCATGCTTATTTTTGTAGTTCTTATCTGCTAATATGCATGTAAATAATGACATTTACAAATTATGTTAGAACTTGCTTTTTTAATCTTTTTAAGGAATTAGCAAAATTATAGTAAAATTTTTTGTTGTTATATAGATAGAAGGAAAATATTCATATGATATAGAAACAAACACCTGATTAAAATAAACAATAATATTTCTATGTACTGTCTGTCCACATTTCACATTGGATCCACATAGCAGAAACGAGAAAAATAGAAAAAATGTAAAATGGTTATAAATAACAATGGAAAACTCCAAAACAGTTAAGGTTGCAAAGTCCTTCATGACATATAAGAACAGAGGAAGTTCAGTAGGAAGGAAGACCATCGTGTCCTTGAACAGTGTCTGTTGCCATGGTATTGGTGACACAGACATTGAGGACTGCAGGTCCTCAGTGAACTTACCACAAGGCGCTGAGGGGCCTTGTGTAATCCTCCAAGTGCTCCTCCTCCCCCACGGCGTAGTGAATCAACCATTAATGAGGATATCAGTTGCTGCAGTTCTGGCTTGGTGCAGTTTGCTTCTGTAGTAGGCATTACCCCTTTGCTTTTGCTACACGTCATCTTAGAAGCAGGAATCTTCCGTGTCACTGATAGACAGAGGGTATATCCAGTCCATCTTTCCTGTGATGTCCTGTTGTCCTCTTACCACTGAGCATTGACAATAATCTTTAAAATGTTTTTCCCCTTGCCTTTCCTCTATCTGCTGTCTCCATTGAATAGCAAAGTTTCTAACACATGGTAAGTAAGTATTGAGAGGATTAAAAGGCAGTAATAAGTTTTGAACATCCATTTTAAGGAGTATTGTTTCATTAAATTCTTTATTATGAAATATCAACATTGGAGCAGTAACTAGGAGAAATTGTAGAATAACAAGATTAATAGCTTTTTAATAAGCCTAAGGAGCTTTAGACCTGAAAAATTAAACACAAGTCAGATTTGGCCCTAGGGTACCCTTGGCATCAGGCTACAAAGATTAAAATGTTCACACACAAGCAGATGCACCTTCAAGACTCAAATTGCTCTTTATGTAGTGGAAAATACAGGCTAGTAAGTACATATGGTTACTACAGAGTGTGATGGAGGTACATGCAGATTGCTGTGGTAATACCAAGGAGGTGACTGATAGTCACACCAAGTGTGATGGAGGTACATGCAGGCTACTGTGGTAACACCAAGGAGGTGACTGATGGTCACTGACTGGAAAGATCTCAGAAAACTGGTTAACAGGGCAAAGTTGGAAACTTATTCAGGCTGAGATGGGTATTTGCAAGGCTTGGTTATGTATGAGAGACATCTCTTAGAAAGCCACATACCCTCGAATTCAGTCCATAGCGCTTTGGTTTCCAGTAAAGTGTCAAGTAATGAGGCAGGGCACAGGAAGGGTGGTATTGTCCAGGCTTCACTAAGGAAGAAACTAAGATTCTTGCCAAGAAAACCAGTGACAGATTTTAAGCACATTTGTACTTTCACTAATTTTCTCTTCACCTTCCCGTGTTGTTCAAGAGTCAGAAATCAGACAGACGGTCAAGCATTGCTTATTGAAACAGTCCAGGTCACAGTTAAGAAGGACCCGAATAAGATGGGGCAGTGTGACTAGGGAGAGGGCAGTGGCCACCTTACAGGACTCCTTAGGTGGTACGCACAGGGACTTTGTTCCAGACTCTCAGGGAGCACGTCATCTGGTGGATGGAGAGTGAACAGAAACTCATTCCTGATGTGCCCGCACTGGAGGGGAGCTAGTGTGTGTGTGGCGGGGTGAAAGCAGAGGCTGGTCCAGCACAGGAACAGGAGAAAGTGCTATTCCCAAAGCATTAAGAGTCGGGACCTTTGAAAAATGAGGGCCAGGCCTCTGAACAAAGAAGCAGCCACAGTTGTAGTGTGGAGAACACTTTTGCCCTGAGAGAAATGGGAGATTCAGAAGCTAAATTGGCCAGTGAAATCTAGACCGGAGATTGTAAATGCCCTAGTCCCAGCTGTGGCAATAGAAAAGAAAGAATATACTGTGTGTGTCTTAGTCACTAAGACTTGGTTTTAATGAGCTCCCATTAAGAGAGGATCAAGATGGGCAGAGTGGCCATGGTGATGTCAGCGCCATCATGAGAAAGAAAGGGATCTTTGTTAGTGGGCTGGGGGTACATGAGGAAGAAGAGAGCTGACGGTGAGGAAGCAAGAGATTGGGTTTTGGTTGAGTTTCAGAAACTGGGGAATAACAGTCATTACCAGGAAGCCTGCAGACACTTATGTCCTGTTATAATCCCCTACAGCTGAAAACCCTGGAGTTTTGTTTTGTTTTTGTATTTTGTGAGTTGATGTATATGTGACCACATGTATTTGTGACCACATGTCATGCAGACATGGAAGAAAGAGCAACTTGTGGGAGTCAGGTTTCTCCTTCCACCATTTGGGTCCTGAGGACTGGGCTTGGGTCCTCAGGCTTATAGGACAGAGCCATTACCTGCTGAGCTGACTCACCTGCCCTGGAAATTCTTTTATTTATACAAGAACATAAGGAAAGCTCACAAAATAAAACCTATCTTCAGTTTGGAAGGTTTCAGGGTGAGGGAGAAGCCCTGTGCTCTTTGACCACAGCCTGCAGCTCTACTCTCTTCCCTTACCTGGTCCTCAGACGGGGCCCTGTTCCATGTAGGCACAATCCACTCTGTCATCTCCTGGGCATCCAAAGGAAAGCAGCCAGGAAGACAGAGAGAGCAAAGGACAGAGCTGTAGGATAGGGACAAGGGAGAATCAGCCTCAATGCAAGGGAGACCGAGAGATCATGTGGGCAGTGACCTTAGCCTCAGCTGGTGCTCGTTGGTTCCAGTCAGCCGGGCAGGTGTGATGTGGGTGTGTGGTAGAAGGCTGTGAGAGCGGAGTGCAGACAGAGCCCAGGGGCTGCAGTGTCCCCTGTGCAGGTCCGTGCAGGGATGCCTTTGTCCATTCCTCCAGCTGCTTGGCTCATTAGTTTCAGGAAGGACGAGGGTCTTAGTTTACCACCAAGTTTTCACTTAGTTAAAAGGCAGCAGTCTTGAGACTATCTTAGCAGCAAGTCTCAGTGTAAGTGATGTCCTAGGTCCTCCTTCTAGAGCAGTGCTTCTCAAACACCACCCTTAATACAGTTCCTCATGTCCTGGTCACCCCCAATCATAAAATTATTTTCATGGCTACTTTATAGCTGTAATTTTGCAACTGTTATGAATCATAATGTAAATATCTCGTATGTGACCGTGTGAAAGGGTCTGGTAATCCCAAAGGGATTGCAACCTGCAGACTGAGAAACACTGGTCTAGAAGACGGTCCTGTCTGTATGCTACTGGGATACTCTCTATTGTCTCTATGTCAACCCAGTGCTTTTTATTTATATTTTAGTGTTCCAGAAAGACAGTAAATGAATATAGTCACTTTACTTTGAACCTTGTTAAAACTTTACTTCCTCAGTGTTTCTCACTTAAGAAAACTAAGAAACACCAGTATATTCATTATTCTTGAAGGAAGGAAAAAATAACTTTGTAAGTTTTAGTTCTAAGGGAAAATGAATGAAAATACTCCAGAATTTGTCAGTTAAAAAAATCAGTTCAAGAAAAGCAAGCAAGTAAAATTCTGGAAAGTATCTGTAGTGTGTCTGCATAATAAAAGGTTAATTGGCCTTTTTCAAAAATAGAACGTGAGTACCTTGAGCACTTTGGAGCTGCTGTTGTTTTAATCCAGAAACCTAGAAGAGGGACTCGGGGTTCAGACTGTGCTGATGCCCAGCTCCACCTTCAGTCCCATGAGCCTTTGTAACCTACTCACGCGTGTCCTATTTCTCAGTCTACAAAGAGAACGCAGCCTCCTCTGTGGCTGCTGCAACCAGAATTTCACCTTTTTTATTATGTTGTATCATAATTCAAATGAAAAGAAATGGAAGTTAAAGAGTGCTTTTTAATTCTAAGACTACATAACTGTGAAGGTAAATGGTTAAGCTATGTGTGTGAATGAGTGTGTTTCTGTTTTCCGTGCCTTTTCTTCACACACAACACACACACAACACACACAACACACACTTTTTTTTTAAAGCTCCACCAGTATAGGTAAAAATGAAACACCCATGATGTCTGCTGGTCGAAGTTCTAATCCTGATGCTGGCCTCCAGACTTATACTACTCAGACCTTCGATGGGTCATTGACAAGGACACCAAACAGCTAGATATTGACATCACTAATCTGAAGAAATCCCTCGTTTTGCTGTCTGAAATGATCTTTAAAAATTGCAAAGGACTTTATTGGACTTGATTTACTCTTTTAAAATAGAAAAGACTGTGTACAGCTCTTGACTGTGTACAGCCCTTAAAGAAGAATGTTGCTTTTACATAGACAAGACAGGGATGGTTAAGAGAGCATGAAAAAGGTCAGAGAAGGCCCTAAGAAAAGACAGAGAAAGAGAAAGATGAGAGCTGGTACAAGAATTGGTTTTCAACCTCTCCATGGTTGTCAACCCTACTTCTTTCCATCTTGGGACCATTAATTGGGTTATCTTTGCTGATTTATTTTGGTCCATGGGCCTTAAATAGGCTGACTACCTTTGTGAAACAACAGATAGATAATTTGGAAGCAAAACCTATTCAGATACATTATCATAAGTTAGCTATGGAGGACCACAAGACTCAAGATGAGGTTGTTACTCTATCCAGGGTGTTCCCAAAACCCATCTCCACCCAACCTAAAAGAGGGGACTTCTGCCCCTAGACCAAGCAGAGAGGGGCCACCCAGAACCCCCTCTGACTGGCGATCTGAATTCTTGCTTAGGCTGTGAGGCTAAGCACTGCAAGGGAATATAAATAAAAGTTAAAAATATCTCTCTGGGTTCCCTGAGGGACAAGCCTGACTGCATAGGGGTTGATGTCAAAAGTACCCCTCTCCAGGAAAAAGACATCGGGATGGGTATGGCCCTCATGCCTCACTGGACAATGACAGGAGAACAGGAGCCATTACAAGGTCCCCTTCAATTATTGGAGGTCAGCCCTCTATCCCTGCCTTCGCAAGATTAGAATCGCCACGGCCCTTCTATACTTAGAGAAGGGAGGAGATGTCAGGGGCAGCCCTGCTTATACACTGAAGGCCTAAAATCAGCCATAGGCCTAAAATCAGCAATAGGCCTGACATACGTACATGCTAACACAAAGTCTCAGGTCTCTGTTGAAAAAACACTGAAACAGGTGGCTATAAGCTATTGTAAACAGGCAGCTTTTGTGGGAAATTTACCAGCCTGAGTTAGTATGGCGGATAGTACCAACTTAGATAAGGACAAGTGAATCATAGGCAGAGTCATAGTGACCTGTCCTCTGAACCTTCACCCAGCCGATACCCTGTTCTGAAAGATATCTGTACTCCCCTGAACACCTATGCTCCAGTGCCGTTCCCTTCCCCACATCCTGCCTTTTTGTGTTTATAACCCCTGTGTGAATAAGTAAAAGTTAGGATTTGATTTAAATAAATAAATAAATAAATAAATAAATAAATAAATAAATAAAACCATAAAAAAGACATTCATAATCAAGAACTGCAATACTCTGAGAGTGTTACAGTGTATTTATTCACTTATTTATTCATAAATATTTTCTAATAGTCAAAAAAAAAGTTCAAATGGAGACATTTGGTTGCTTTTGTTATCCTTTGTTTACTTATGCTAGCAATTGTCAATTTAAATGTTACATTAAATTAAAGCCAAGTCTACAGAGTTTAAATACAAATATTTGAGTTGAATTATAGAAATTTGTTGAAATATTGGTCAATAGTTTGTTCTTGCTCAGATGGGCTATTTGAAGTTTTCAATATTGATGTAATTGATTACTGAATTTACTTATATCCACATCATTAAACATGGTTTTAACTACAGCCAGGTGTGGTAGTGTATAACTTTAATCCCAGTACTAGGTAGGCAGAGGCATGTGAATCTCTGAGTTTGAGCCTAGCCTGGACTACATAGAGTTTTCAGAATAGCTGGAGCTATATAGAAAGACCTTGTCTCAAACAACTATAATAAAAATGTATTTAATTCAAGTCAGTTATTTTATTACAATATGTGTTCTGTACTCCTAGATAACATCCATATAGCTAACTTTATCTGACTTTATCTGTATCTTTTTGTCTAGCACATGATAGTGATGGAAGACATGCTTAAAGACTTTGTCCTTGGAGAACACTTACTATTGGTTGGTAACCAGGTGAGTTTTGGCTGGGGGCCAAGCACAGGGGAGTGAATGGTAGTACAGTAAGTCTCTTCTTTTGGGAATAAGAATTTGAAAATTCTTCTTCCTAATAAAATTATATATTTAAATTTTTAGCATAAAACTTTTACCATCCAAAAATTTTACCATCAAAACAGGAATCTACACCAAGATTCAAGTGTTCCCCCAGCTCCTGTCACACTGTCCATTTACCTCATGAACGTTTGCACCTCCATCCCCTTCTGCTGCCCTTGTCAGGCTCTGTCACCTCTACCTGGGGTGCGGGAAGCTTTCGGGCTGGAGTTGCCTCTCCTGCACACACTGAGATCCACTGTCAGCCGAGTCGGTCAGTGCACACCTGCACAACCTATGTGTTTCCCATGTTTGCTGTAGTCAGCTCCTCACTGCTTAGCTAGAGCCCGCATCCTCAGAATGCCACACAGTAGTGCAGGGTACCAGCTCTGCCCGGCCCTCCAGCCCAGGCTGTAGTGTGTCTTTCTTAGCCTTGAACCACCCTAACCTTCCTTACAGTTTCTTGACCCTTTGGCCTCTGCATGCCTGTCCTACCTGGAGTCTCTCTCCCCAGCTCCTGGAGGTCCCCGCTTCCCCTGCATCTCTTCTCCTCTACTCTTGTTTTAAATTACTTTCATGGAGCCATATTTCACATAAGTGACCACCCTCCCAGTCTGTATGTTCTACAAGAAGCATGTTTCTCTTGTCTATTTCTGCCCCGGGTTCCTAACACACTACTGCTACATTGCAGAGATGTTATTCTGTATGTTCTTGTGTATGGGATGGATAGACACTCAGTATTTAGAACATTCTGGTACTGAATTATCAGACCCAAAGTGACCTGCACTTTGTTTTTAAAAGTTGATCTTAATGGCAACCATAAGCTTGGCCTGTGTGTGTGTTTCTTGTTTTGTATTTTATATAAAAATATAGATTCTTTAATGTGTAGTTTCTCAAACCTACAGTTAGAATTTTAAATTTTATTTACTATTATTGTGTACATGTGTGTGTCTCCAATCATGTTTGGAGATCAGAGGACAGCTTTGTCTCCTTTCCCTTGTTTTTAGGCAGGGTTTCTCTTCAGACGCCAGGCTGGCTGCCCACAAGCTTCTGGGTGATTGCTCTGCCGCCTCCTCACTGTAGGAGTGCTTGCCTTACAGATGTGCACAGTCTGCCTCTGACACTTTCCCACACTCTCCAGGAGTCAAGCTCAGGTCACCAGGCCTACTCAGCAAGTGCTTTCCCCGACGAGCCCACTAACTGGGTCTGTCGGTTAAGGCATAGATCTCGAGTTGAGTGGTGCAAGGTCAAGCAGCAACGCTCCCACATGAGTGGACTCTGGCCAACAGCTCAGCTGCCTGAGGTCTAACCTGGCAACGTAAGCAGTATGCACTCCACTGAGCTAAAGATGACTCGTGATAAAGCATAACAAGTACTCCACACCACGCTTAGTGCCTGCTAAAAATAAGATACACGCTTCCTGGGGACGTTTAAGAGCATTTTTCTATTTTCTTGGTTCGTTTTTTCTAAACAAGAATTAAACCTAAAATATATAATTCATGGTTGTTTTTCCCCATCTGGAATGCCCTACCTACTTCTGTTTACTGAGAGTCAGTTTTCTAGTGAGTTTTTGTAAGCTGATGAAAAGTGACTGACAGGTGGCATTGAGTCCTTGGTGGTCTTGTCTCACTGAGAAATGACTCCAGTCTTACAAATGTATAAAGCCCAGAGCTCGAGCTCTTTTATTTTTTTAGTATAGTAGTATGCTTTATACTCTTCTCTCTCTCTCTCTTTTTTTTTTTTTTTTTTTTTTTGGTTTTTTGAGACAGGGTTTCTCTGTATAGCCCTGGCTGTCCTGGAACTCACTCTGGAGACCAAGCTGGCCTCAAACTCAGAAATCTGACTGCCTCTGCCTCCCAAGTGCAGGGTTTAAAGGCATGAGCCACCACTTCCCGGCACTTTTATTACTCTTTAATTTTTATTTTTTATAACTTTATACATGTATACTGCATCAACATCCCTCCCTTCCCCCTCCTCACTCTCATCCCAAAGCTCAAGCCCAGAGGGGGTTAGGAATCTCACTGTGTATCCCTGGCTGGGCTAGAAATTATTATATAGACCAGGCTAGACTTGAAGTCTTAGAGACTCACCTACCTTACCTCCTGAATGCTGAGATAATAAGGTGTGTGCCATCTAGCTTAAATCAAGGCCAGAGTTCTTAATAGAATCTTTTGGCATGTAAAGCCTGGTCCACTTAGTATGTCCTTTGAAAATTCCTGCTGTCAAGTGAATGGTCCTAGAAACAGACATGGCTGACAACTCAGCAACAGATCAGAACGACAGAGATTGGACTGAGAATACACAGAGCGACTGGGCTTAGGGGATGGTTTCTCTGAGATACTAGAGAGCAAATGGCAGATTTCTAGTGGTTAAGGCATGGCTAATAGACCAGCCATTTTCATATCAGGAGGGTTTTCTGATTTTTTATTATAAACCTATCACCAGCATGTATTGGGTACCAGTGTTGAAGAGACTTTTAGATTGGTATTTCTGCTGCCTGTGGCTTTTTGTTTGTTTCTCAAGACAAGGTTTCTTTACGTAGCCCTGGCTGTCCTGGAACTACGTCTGTAGACCAGGCTGGCCTCAAACTCACAGAGATCCAGCTGCCTCTGCCTTCTGAGCTGTAGCCGCAACTGCGGCTGCTGCCACCTTCACTGCACCACCACTGCCGCCAGCACTGGTTATCTGTGTCTTTTATTTTATCTAATGGAGTGGTCTGACTCCTTCAGACAGTCCTTTGATATCTCCATGTCTGATCCCATTGTTTTGAGCCTCACCTTGAAATCTGTTCTCAGATCTAAGAGTTTGTTTCCTGAGTGGATCTTTGTCCTGGTGCTGTATTTCAGCCTCTGGTCTTTGTCAGCATCTCTCCTCCACACCCACACCAGCCCTTGTCTTTGTGTGTGTGTGCTCTTATCCTCACAGTGGCAATGTGATATTGTGGAAATGAAGCAAGCACTGAGACCGATTGCACACCCAGGTTTTTAATTGTCTGAGACACCGAGTATATCACTGTCCTGGTTCAGTTCTCTGAAGTGATAAAGTATACCACTTTTAGGTTTCTGTCAGTGTCTGGTTAGATTCACAGATTTACCTGCCTTGTCTACCAATGTGAGTGAGCCATTGAGTGCCTTGGTTTTATTGGCCTCCTCTCTGATGCTTTGTATATAATGTTTATCAGGTATTTGAAAAAGTATCATTATTTGAGAAGTATCTTAGAGGATTCCACATTTCCTACTTAGTAGACAAAGTATAAATATCAACAATTTATAAAATATTAGATGTAATTTAAATTTAAAATTTAGACATATTTTTCAGGAGATCTGAAAACAATGGACTGAACTCTTCTATAAATGTGCCCCTGCTGGGTCAGTAGGAAACTAGCTGAGCACATGACTCAGTACCCATTTGCCTGAGATAGCTCAGAATCTCAGACAAGAGCCTTATGACCAGAGCTGGGTGATTTTTGTGTCCTGAACAATCATTAGCTAGCATTTAGCTATGAAGAGTGGCATCTTATCCTTGTATTTACCAATCAGAAGGTGGGAGTTGCACTAATGTGGCTGGCTAACAACCCAAGTGGATCAGGATTAACACTTGAGCCAACTGAGCTCCATTCAAACTTATTTTCAATCTGCGTGTAGAACAGGTAAGACCCTGGTTAGCCTTTGTCTACCTACTCCTGAGGGTGTGAGGAGCACAGAGACACGGAGGGTCCTTAGCAACTGCAGGTGAGGCTTGCTTGTTCCCTTTCTTTGCTCTTTATTCAGGATGATTCTTTCTTTATACTTTTGCAGTTACAGTAACTAGGCCCTTCTTCAGTAGCTTTGAACACTAACACCCAGCTTTGCTGATGAGTGGTTTTCATACTTTTCAATGTTTTAGATTCCTGCTCACCTGCACTCATTTCTGTCTTGTAAAGTATCGCCATGAGAAAAGGCAGGCGACTGAGGTGTAGGTGGCAGGTTGTGGACTCTTAGCTCCTTGCAGTGGTATAGCTGCTGTTTCACTGAAAAGATCAGAGAAAACACCAATTTCACCACTGTAGCAGTGATCCGTCTCCTCCTTCTCTCTTTCCAAAACATTGATGACAACTCAGGAAACAAAAAGAGTGAAATGAAGCTTCGAGGATTAAATATGCCCGAAGTCATCAGTGGGCTGGCACAAATGTAAATAAACCCATTACTCTTTATATGATGTGGTTGTAGTTAGAAGCTGCCCAGCCTTCTGTTTACAGAGGAGTGCTGACTGGGCTCCATGAGAAGTTTAAGTTTTATTGTAGCTAAAGGTATTTTAGGAGATTGTTGGGATATCAACCACAAGCCTTAAGCAAGGGAAATTAGAGGAAGTAAGTATTGATTTTAAGGTATGTCGATGATTTTTACCTTTATTAAATCCAATCCTACCTTTCCCCTTGTATATAATTCCATCTTGCCTAAGTATCCACAGCATTAGATAGAATTCCACATATATCTGTTAGGAAGTTGAAAACAGGCCCATGTACAACACTTGCTAAATTAATGAGAATAAAGTGGCTTACATTCTACATAGACAAAATACATTTTTAAGTTTCTATTTTCAGTGTAGGATTTTATGCTGGAGCAGTCTTTCTAGTAAATGAGGCAGAACTGCTACCCTTGAGCCAAATGGGACAGGTGCCCTGGACTTACATGCTTGGCCACTTAGGAGTCTCTGCTGCACAGTGCTCCTCCCCTATAATTACAGCATCGCCACGTCCCCTGGGAATCAGGAGTCTTCATTTTTATATTATTATATTAGCATGACATTCTGTTTAACAAAAAGAGTGCTCTGTTCTTTTCTTAACTGATGATGCCTTTGGAGGTGGTAAGGGGACTCCCCAGCTCTAGGAATACAAAGAAAACTTCCTGGTACCTCCTCTTTTTTTGAACAATCATCCATTTGAAGCATAAATATTTATAGAAATTGAGTTACTGAATCAGCCTGTAGGTAAGTCATTTCTATTTAATTACAAAGTCCCTATGAATAAACGTTTTGGGATAAGAGTGCTTGTGTAAAATAAAGTATATATTTTAGGTAGTCCATTATTTACAAGCTGTAAGCCTAGATTGGGCAGGTCATAAGCTGTTCTAAGTTACATCCCAGCTGTAAGAGCCCTTGTTACTTGCTGATTGAGCCTTGCCCAGGTTATTTCTCTTCCTTCAGCTTGTCCTCAGGGTCCATTTCTCCTGGCCATGTGCTCATGATCCATGTCCTCTCATGGCAGCCTCTTCCTCTCTGTCTCCTCTCTCCTCCTTTCCCTGGTTTCTCCTGAGACCCCTCAGCTATCCTCAAGTCTTTCCTTTCTCTCTTTACTGCCTAGTCACAGATTCTAGCCTTTTATTAACCAATTAACTTTAAATTGGGGAGCAAGGTTTACATAACCAAGGCTGATATATGTAAGAATTCTCTTTCCTGAGGCAACCAGATCTTGGGATACAGGATTGATCACTTGTATACACAGCACCAGACCAACCCCCCAGCATGCTTGAGTTTTGAGAGCAGTTGCATTTTGCTAGACGTTTGATGGGAGCATATTTTTCTAATACCATCTAAAGTGCTTGGCTACCTTTGCATAAGCATTATTTTAAAGTCTTGCCTGTTTTGTTTTAGAAATCAAAGTTTAATCAGCTACACAGTGTCATTTGGTGTTGGTATTAGGCAAGACTTCACAGCAAATCATCAGCATTTGACCTATGCTTAATAAGGTACAATTAGTTATTCACAACCGCTCCTACCTGAACAATCTGATAAAATCACTTGTGACTTTTTTTTCATTTTAAGCCAAATTTTTGTTATGTTTTACCAAATAATAGCTGCCTGCCATAGTTTTTAGTCTTAGCCTTTTAGTGTGTTTGATGATTTTTATTTTTACCTTGTCAAGATTCGAATGGCCAACTGCTCCCTCAGTCCTTGTCTGTGTTGTTTTTGGTACATGACACTGCTTCGTCCTCTTAGCCTGTGAATGTCCTCAGGTGCTTTGTTCTCTCGGAAGCCTTTCTTAGTTGGAGTCACAAAGAAATTCAGTATTGCTATCCTCTAAACATCTATGCCATTTCCTACTGTGATTCAACATTAAGATATTGTGCTGTATATTTAATTTCATCTGTAGTTGAATATATAGTTTTCTTATAAACAAGGATTAAAAGCAGTGATATATGTTTGTGTTTATAATTTCTAATGTTTTTAATCATTTACTTAGTTCTACCATAGCACTGTGCAGTAAAATAAAAGTTGTACTTTCTGTATCTTCCCCCATAAACAGATAAGCTTTAGAGGGTTCTGGTATTTGTCCAAGATCACACAGCTACTTAGTGGCAGGCTCAGAGCTCCCACGCTCTCATTTTCTCCAGTATCACACAACTTCTAGTCTATTGATTCTATTAATAGTAACAACAGCAGCAAAAAAATGCAATGGCTGACTTTGTTGAATAATTATGATAGTCCAGTATAGAGACTGCACTCTCCCCATCCCCTGGCTGCTGTGAGCAAGCACAGGCGGGACTCGAACTTGTCGGGAGAGACAGACTGTCGCCTTGGACTCCAGAGTGCAGCAACTGCAGCAGTGTGCCACCGCTGGCCAGCTGAGACTGCACTTTTTACACTGAATAAAGGACATTCATTTTTTTTTTTATATAAAAGTAGATACATATTTATCCCATTCAACAGTCAACAACATCTTGAAAATCTTATCTTTCTCCAAAACTTTTGAGATTCATTTGTTCATGTGCATTTGTACTTGTGTGAAGGTTAGAGGTCAGGTCAGCATCTTCTCAGCCACTTTCCACTGTAGGTTTTAAGATGAATCTCTTCCTGGAGTTAACTGATTGTGCTTGGCACACTGGCTGGCCAGCAATCCCCAGAGATCTCTGTCGAACTCTCCAGTCCTAAGATTGTAGGCAAGTACTGCTATGACTGTGCCTGTGACAGGGGTGCTGGGAATCAGAGCACAAGCCCTCATGTCTGTATGGCAAATGCTTTACTGACAGCCATTTTGCATGTCATCTTGTAGTGCATTCTCCTTGCAACTTTATTTCTTTTTTAAAAAAATTTTATTGGATATTTTATTTATTTATATTCCAGATGTCACCCCTTTCCCCATTTCCCCTCCCAGAACACCCTCCTCCTTTTTGCTTTTATACTATTTTAATTACATGTATGTATTAAGGTCAATTCTAGGTTGAGGGTCTAGCAATACAATAGATGCAAATAGTCAAGGAACGAGCAAGACATAAACACAAATAGTCAAAGAACAAGCAAGGCATTAAACCCAATTATATGAACACTCCCACGATCACTGTTTCTAAGAGCTTATCAGGATGACCAAAGTATCTGAGCCTATTTTCCTTCCCTTGCCCAAAGTCATTTTCATGTCTGAAGCCTACTTCCTTGTTCTAGCCTAAAATTTAGATTCCTGTCTGAAATTACTTCTTTGTTCTAGTCTAAGATTTAGATTCTTGCCTGAAATTACTTCTTTTAACAGGCTGGCAAGCCAAGGACAGGTAAGATTCTGCACAGAGCCTTACCAACCTAAGACATAAAGTGCATTGCTTTAGATAATGCATATTCCATGACAGTTAAGGAAGGCATTCCTGTCAGAATGACCTAAGACAGCTCGTTCTTATTAATGAAAAAAGTGGGGGAGAGGAGAGCCTTTGGGGCTGTTTGGCAAGAATCTGATATGGGCCAAGGACAAGGAAATGGGCTGCTTGGCAGGAATATGACATTGGTCAAGGAAAGGAAGTAGGCTTCAGGCAGGAATCAGACATTAAGCTAGATCCTTGCAACTTTCTTAGTGGTCTCTTTGCTGTGTTTTGCAGTCTAATTCCACTGCTGGTTTGTTCCAGTCAGTATCCATCAAAGTCTGTTTGAGAGTCTTTATTTTTGTGGCAGACACCTGAAAGAAAGGCTTATAACAAGAAGAGTTCCTGTGGCTCCATTTCAGAGGTCTCAGCCTTGACTGACTGGTTCCATTCCACTGGATGCGCAGCCAGCCTAAAACCTCATGTTGGGAAGACATGGTGGAGGGAATATACTCATCTCACAATGAAGGGTCTGGGACCACATAAACCTTTCAGAAGTACATCTCAGTGACCCACCTCCTTCAGCTAGACCTGACCATCAAGTCATCCATTCCAATGTCATTATCCAGTCACCTCAGTAGTGCTCCCAGCTGGTAACCAGCCTTCAGTAAGTGAGCCTGGGGCCATGTTTTGTTTCACATCATAACAAAAGAGTGTTTTCTCCTGTTATCTGTATTTTGAGAATTCTTGTCCCACTTATCATATAAATATATTAGATAGAATTATACAAATCTAGTGAATTTTTATTGAAGGAACTTTTTTAGAGTAAACTTTATTAAGCTCATTTAATTTCTTGATTAATTTATATAAAAACAATTACATTATATTCATTTGTTCTAAGCTAGACATATCCTTTAAATTTATAGCATTTGATTTTATCTATTTTGCATTGTAAACATCAGAAAACATTTAGTTAACATCAGCCAAACAGGATTCTGGCACCATTGTTATTATTTTCTATATCCTCTTCCCTTTATTAATTACAGGCTTACTGGATCAGTTTTTTCTGTGGACAAAGGTTTCACAATTGCTTGTTGAGTTATTTAGTATTAAGATAACGGGCTGGCAAGCCAAGGACAGGTAAGATTCTGCACATATTTTGTTGCCAAAATTAAAGAATGTGTGAATTTTGCTAACTAACTGGAAATGGGCCCGAACAGGTTCTTCTGTGTTCCTCGGGAGCGTGCCATGTCGCTGTGCCAGTATAATTGTCTAATATCTGCAGAGGGACTGAACAGTTTGTACAGAAATGTTCTCGTCTGTGTTTCCCAGCTGGCAGTGACAGCAGGGGACTGGATAAGTAAGTGTGCTACACTTCCAATAGCTCCAGCAGCCGGGGCCCCATGGCTGGGGAGTGCTTGCTTTCATCAGGTGCACCGACGCTCACCTGTAGGCTGGTTTTGTTCCTTTCCAAGCTTTCTTCAGTAGTTAAGTTGCCTGACCTGTATGTAGTCTGGAAAAGTTTTCCTGTTCTATCACATTCTTTCCACCATTTTAGTTTTTCTGCCTTGTGTTTCTTAGTTAACCTTTTTTTCATGTTTATGTTGGGTGTGTATGTTCTTCTGGAGGATGCATTGATCTCCCGATCCACTCCATGCTGGTTTGGTGGTACTGAGGCTGCCCACACTTCCAAACTTTCTTTGCTGTATATAGTGTATTCCATAAGCAGATTACAGAAATCTAGATTTTATTCCTGTAAGAAAAGGATCGGAGCCTTTTGCGGGAAGCTTGGTGTGGGAGCCGTGCCTTTGGACTTTGTCTTCTTTTCTTGGCTGTTACAAGATCCATCTTTGTGATACTTAGGATTATTTCCTGTTCATTTTTAGTAAAGTTGTTTTTCTGATCATATAATCTGCTTTTATTGAGAGAACTTGGAAAAATAAGAAATTGCTACTGATTGTATATCAGCAATCTTCTTCTTGGGCATAAGATTAAAGGATATGGTAGTATTTAGAGACCAGTTATCCTGTGCCGTTATATTTAGATGAACAAACCTGGGCCCAGAGGCTGGTTAAGAAACCTCCAGGTAAGAGCAGGTGGTGTTCAGACTCCAGTGTAATGAACTATAAGAAACGTTAAGTAAAAATATTGAAGGTTCACCATTTAATGAAAAGTTTCAATTTTAAAAAGCTGGTTAGAATTTTTTTCCAGTTGTTACAATTATTTTACTTTGCTATTGTTTATTGCGTGTAATATTTAGGGACATTCAGTTACTTTTCTAAAAAGGGACTAGGAATGCTATTGAAAGATACTTTCTAAATATCATGCAAACTGAATCAACATTGTACAAATCATTCAAGAATTAAGGGAAACTGGAAAGAAAAGCAAGCCACTGTAGAGAGCACAAGCTGCTCTTGTCGAGCACTGTGACGTGCTTAAAGCACACCCTCAGAGGAAAGGTCTGGACTGCCCCTCATTGGCCGCCCTCAATTCCACACAGGACATTCCCAGATACTTGGTCTGGTCAATTTTAAAACCTTGGATTGACAGATATTTGTTTGATTCCATGGCATTGTGACAAAGCCTCCTGAAAGCAGTCAAGGAAGCCGTCTCTTGATGTCTGTTTTGTGTGTTAGGTATAAAGTATAGCTCAAGACGCTACACCACATGGAATTGTCTTCAGTTCTTTATGGCCTAGAACTTAAATTTACCTCCCTCCAAAACAGGCATGTCATTATCTCCATGTACATGGCTGGTGTGAGCATGCAAGCCATTTTGCACTGAAGGGTATTTGTGTATGAGCAGCAGCTCCGTAAGTGTTAATCTCTCCGCTTTCTGTACTAAGAGTGTCACAGAAAATTTCATCATAAAAAACAGAAGTCACCTGTAAGAGGTGTCTGTCCCCTTAGGAAGAGCAAAGTGCAGGGCTCCAACTTCCTCCCTTTTCCCCCTTCAATTTCAGAGTTTATTACCTGACGGTTACACATGAGTCGTGAGAGATAGACATCTGAGAGCGATGCCCACTTGCCAGCACCTGACTTTACTGCTGTCCTCTAGGGTATGGCGATGTCTTAGGAAGATAGAGGAGTGATTCTGAGCTGAGGATTGAAGGAGAGAAAACAGAGTAGTCAGGCTAAGCTGCGGAGAAGTGAGGACATCTCACCAGAAAGCTGAGGGTTGGCTGGAAAATGGCAGACAGGATGAGCCTTGCAGTCAGCTGTTTTGGAGATAGGAGGCTGATAGGAGCAAATAGCAATGAGGCTGAGCTTAAGCCTGAGGGCTTGCTTCTGCTCAGGAGCCTCTTCTAGTCCCTGTCACTGACGTCTCACAGTTCAGTCTCAGGACCCAAAGCCATTTCTGGATGAATTTCTACTCTTTTTTTTTTTTGCATTTTCTCAATTGATTTAATATTAAATAAATATTTTCTAAGTTAAATTTCATATAGAATATAATAAAAACTAAATCATCACAGTTAAGAGAAATATAATAAAATAACCAACTTAAAATTCTATAGGCAATTTTACTAACTATTCAAATCCATGTGGGTATGCTTTTTTCTATCCATCTGTATCTAATTAGACTTCTAAATTCCTGCACAGGTACCTACAAATATACATATTTATATATGTTTTTCTATCCTTTTATACATTTTTATCAGTGAATATATCTCTTCAATCAATGTGAAAAGCACTTATTGACATTGATCTGGGCAGCTCTTACATTGCATAGCCATAATATTGAGAAATTTCCATATCCTTCTCCCTCTGAAGGAAAAGCTGCAGTTTCCCATGAGAGGCGTTCTTGACAGCATTCTCCGCTCCTGTTGAGCCCGCCTCTTCATGGCCTCCCTCTCTGGCCTGTGCTCTTTTGTGATGGGCTGTGAGACAACTGGTCCCAAAATGTCGACTTTCCTCCATGGAATTGGTTGGTGGCTGAAGTCTTGCAGCAGATACTGAGTTTGAGGTTTGGAAGGTGATAGTGCCTTGTTCCTGGCAGCAGAGACATGTTCTTTCTGGAATGAAGTATGAGATGATACTCTGTATGATACAGGCCTCGAGGTGGCCAACTGGGATGCAGCACTAGACTGGATGGTGTTGGCGAATTTCTACTCTTCTTAGCTCTTTTCTCCTAGTTTTTTTTTTTTTCTCCTTTTCCTCTGTGATAGAATACAGATAGAGTATTCAAAAAGACAGTTCTAGATCCCTTTCTTGTACCAAGGACTTAATTGCCCAAGTACACAGTTTAACTAAAATAGTAAGACTCATAAGTTTATGTGACCCCAGAAAATATCAAAGTTCTTAAAGTTGTGGCCCCAGGCTCCCTGAGCTGGAGGAGTATGGGCTTCCTGCCATTGTCTGCGTTCTGCCAGGGAGCTTCATACCCTCTGTTACTCCCAGCCCTGGAGTTAGCCGAGCCTTGACTGCTGCCCTTCCGCAGCCGCCTCCTTCTAGTGTGATGTCATGGTGAGCTCAGCAGGGCGATAATGGAAAGAAAAGAACTAGTTTCATGAGATCTCCTATTCCTTCGCTTTTTAAAAAAGTTTTACTCACTAAATATAATCTCAATCCCTATGAAAGAATTTATGTTAATGTTATTAAAAGAGACAAGCTGCATTTATAGAATAGTAAGTAAAGATAAATTTGCACAAGGATAAAGTGAAAATATTAGCAGGTAATTTTTTTGGCAGTTACACATTGAATGGTGTCTTATTTTCTACATTTCCCAGTGAGAAAAGGGAGTGTATGTAATTTTTATGACAGAAAAATTAGACATTATTTATGTACTTATTCAATTAAAGTAATCCTGAGGATCTTCTGTTCTAGACAAACCTATGATTAGAAGGAGCACACAGCTGTAATTGTTTCATTTTGCTCAGGATATTTACAGAAATTCCTTCCTAGATTATTCCTTCAGCATTTCCTCGAAGGAACTCTGAGAGCCTCTTAAAGAGAAGTAGGAAGTGACCCGATGGGATCTCTGGCTTAGGAAAGGAACTAAACAAACTGTGGGCTGTCCTATGGTGAGGGTGGAGGTGGGGAGGCAAGCGGGACCCTTTCCAGCAGCCCAGGAGGATATGTAGCTCTAGAGCTGAGACAGGGAATTGAAGAGGAAGAACCAGATGTGGGAAACAGGCACTTCAAAATAAACATGTCCAAAATTAAACTGCCTTTGTAAACTTCCCTCCCCTACCCAGCAACCCCTTGTCACACACACACACACCCTTTCTTTCTCAGTTAATGGCCTGCTCTTAGCACTCTCAGCCCAGAACAGACACTGCTGTCTTCATCTCCTTACCCTCCATCACATAGTGATGTTAGTTTCCTAACGTTCTCTTGTCTGTTGATTTCTCTCTGCTCCTTGGCTTAGGATATCATCACTGTAGAATTCTTTGAAGAGTTTCTCCGCTGCTTTCCTTTGCTCTCACTTCTTTCTCTACGCTATTTCATCAGACTAGTTTTTCAGAACTGATCATCTGACTCTGCCACTCCCTGGCCTCAGTGGCTTCTCTGGGAAACAGTGCAGACTCTTGGCTGCCTAGGCTCTGCCACGTGTAGAGCCACCTCCCTAGATGGCCTATTCCTTACAGCCCCTTCTCCACTTCTGCTGTGGTCTTTGACTTCTTGCAGACCCCTTTGAATCACAGAACCCACAAGTCTCCCCTTATAGCACTCTCTCTACTAGGACACCCTAGTGTCCCAAGGAAGCAAAAGAGGGCCTCCCTGCTCCACCTGCTTTTTAAATTTATTTATTTGTTTTGGCTTTTAAATCTTGAGGTGAGGTCTCTCTTTCTAGTGCTGGCTGGCTGTTCTAGAACTAGTGTAGACAAGGTTGGGTTCAGTCTCACAGAGATCTACTTGCCTCTGCCTCTCACCACCATGCTCCATCCAACTATCTACTTTTAGTGGGCTTAAACAGCACATGATAATTTACAATATAATTTATGTTACAGCCTGTTTGTATTTCCTAGTAAACTGCAAGCTGAAGCATGGGCAAGTATTGTATCATATTTACCATCATATCAAGCTCATTCAGGGCAGTTCTCAGCCTGTGTACTCATGGAGTTGATAATTGAGAAAGGAAGAAGGAAAGGGAGGGAGGAAAGAGACATGTTTTATACTAATATCCTTTCACTAAGTGGTGGAATTCATAGCAATGACGTCATGCTGGGCATAAAAGGAAAGACAGATATGTGTGTGTGGGAGTCTGGTGACTGCAGCCTGAGCATCCCTTCAGTTGGCAGGAACGGGGTCTCCAGTGCAGCTGAGCAAAGAAGTGTGAACTATGCGTAGTGATGAAGGGGTGGGAGTGAAGTGGACACCCCAGAGGCTATGGAACAAAAAGACAGGAGGTCAGAGTCCTAGAGACTCCAAGGACACAGCAAGGAGCTGCTCCAGAGCACTGAGCATCTTAGCCTGCCTCTGCCTCTGTGTCTGCACTGCAGCTGCTCTGCCGGCGGCCTCTAGGCTCTGCTGTGTGGCTGATGAGGTGGCAGAGCTCCTGATGCCTTTAAGGACTAAACAGCTTTTAGCTCTTTGCTGTCTCTGGTGGTCCCTTGAGTCTGTGATGTTTGCATTTTCTGTGGTTACTGAAATTAAAGGAGCTGAAAGTTTTAACATAGACATCTTCATCATCTGAATTTTTTCTATTTTAAACTGTATGTTTCTTCCAGCATGCCATTTAAAACTTCCATGCTATTGTAATTGACATGCAAATATGCAAGTGTAATTTTCCTTGTTTGGGCCTCTTGTGCTAGGCTTACACTTTTGTGGGTGAAATCACTGTAGATACTAAGAGAGGAAATGACCCATTGTGTTCTGACATTCGTGAATTTGTCAGTCTTCAGCTTTCCTAACCGAATGTGGGAGCTTGGGGGATGACTTCCAGGAGTGAGCAAGGAGGTAGCGGGAGGCCCAGATTGCCTAAATGAAGTTCATACTGAAAACTATAACCCAGTCCACAATAACTAAAAGGATGAGCGTCAGGATCAAACACCCAGAGCTGAGCCCTCTGTCACTGACTGACTGTGATTGTTGCACTGCTTAGCATTTCTGAGCCTTACCTTCTGGGTTTGTGACATTATGACAGTCTTTTTTGGTTTTGGTTTTGTTTTGTTTTCGAGACAGGGTTCTCTGTGTAGCCCTGGCTGTCCTGGAACTCACTCTGTAGACCAGGCTGTCCTCGAACTCAGAAATCCATCTGCCTCTGCCTCCCAAGTGCTGGGATTAAAGGCGTACGCCACTACCGCCCGGCTTTTTGTTTTGTGTTTGTTTTGTTTTGTTTTGTTTTGAGATAGTCTTATTTCCTAATTGATGGTGCCACATCTGTGTAGTGATTAAACAGCATGAAAACACTTAACAGAGACCTTGAGAAAGTATAAGAAGTTAATGCTGTTCTTGATATTTCCCATGATACTGAACTCAACTCTTGCTCTTTACACACAGCCTAGTGGTTCGGTTTAGTTGTATCGAGCTGCTCTGTATAAACTTTCAAATAGGGAAGTAATGTGGCACATGGTCTACCTTCTACAGAAGGTCAGTAGCTCCAGCATGAGTCAGAGGGAAGGAGGGCACATCTAAGAAGAACACATACGGCTGGATTGTACTAATGTGCCCAATGTTAGAGTTACAGAGTTTTAAAGGAAAAAGTATAGGAGTACATCAAGAAGAACTTTGGTGTTCTATTTATCTTCTTATAACTAAAATGTATTTCTGAGGAACTGAAGAAAAGCCATTATTTTTATATATATCTGATTGCCTTTGATGGCATTTTATAACCTACAGTCTTCAATGTTCTGTGGTAATATGAGACTTAACTGTGAAACTAAAACAGAGGTCAAGAGGTAGACACCAGCATCTGGATTTCCTCTCATAAGAATGGCGTAGGGACACCACACTTCAGAGTCATAGCCTTCAGTGGCTTCTGTGTCACAGAAGATGTGCTGTGCATGTTTGTTGATTTGGGTTTTAGTAACAACAAAAGTAGTAGACTTTTGAAGAAGTAGCTTGCCTTCAATTTACCTCCAAAACTTCTTACTGCTTAAATGTGTGTGTCTATTTGCAGGGTGTAGGAAAGAACAAGATCGCGGACCGATTCCTTCACCTGCTCAACAGACCCAGAGAATATACCCAGCTGCACAGGTGGGACACTGTCCACGAGGCCTTTAAGCTCTGACTAAATTAGTCATCTCTCCTGTGAATTAAATAGACTCTCTTAAAAGCCTGCTTTATAAACCAGCTTCCTTCCCATTCCTCCTCCTCATAGCTGTCCTTTCTTTAAAATGTCGTAAGGGGGAAAGGCTGACTCAGGATAAGAGCACTGGCTGCTCTTACAGAGGACCCAGGTTTGGTTCCCATCACCCACATGGTGGCTCCAAACCCCTTGTAGCTCCAGTTTGAGAGGATTTAATACTCTCCTCTGGCCTCTTCACATGTGTGGTGCCCATACTCAGGTACACACATAGACGTAAGTAAATCTTTTTAAAAAGTTATTCAATGATGAATACCTTATATACACAAGTTAATAGATGCATTGTGCACAATGAGATGCAGCAGGTCTCGTCAACATCAAGGCATTCCAGTTGGAAGCCATGTGGAGCCCAAGCCCCTGCTCCTACTCAGAAGCTAAGCTGGCTGACAGGGAGAAGCTACAAGCTTTGTGGGCCCCAGTGTGGGGTAAGGAGCATAGCCTATGGAAAGGACATAGTATCTCTTGCCTTTCTTAAGGTACTGTGTGGACGATTTAGTTTTGTGTGGTTGGAATAGTGGTTCAGGGATAACTTTTAAGCAAATGAGATTTTCAACATGAGTTGTTTAAGCTTTAGCAATGGACTGGTTCTCATTTTTAGAAACCAAATGCAGGCAGCAGATCTACTAGAAACTAAATACTGGAGCAAATCAGGACACAAGCGATATATAGATATATAAATATGTACACACACACACCAAGTATTGAGCACTTTAAACTTAGTGTCGATTATTGTTTTGATCCCAGTAGATAACAAATGCTGTCTTGGAAAGAACACTGGACTGTGCTCAAAGAATGAGTATCTGGTTTGAGTTCTTTGCTAAATAATTGAGTTCCTGAGAGAAATTTTTAGAATAAAAACAGTTAGCAGGTCAAAGGTCAAAATGAAAAGTTCTAAAGGAAAGTTGAGATATGATAAAAAAAAATAATAATAAAAACAAAGCAAACCAAAACAAAGATTCCATCTCAGAGTTGATACCCTTGCTGAGCCTAGTGCAGGAAGAGCATCATGCCCCTGAGGAGCCCTAGCCCAGGAGGAGCATTAGCCCTGCACAGACACACAGGAACAGCACAGTCACCTGGGCTGCTGTAGGTGCTGTGCTGGGTAGACATCAGCCTGCAGCTTTAGAAGTAGCATTTTTCATCCTTTCAAGAGCCACTCTGGACCATCCGGAGGTTAACGAGAAACGTGCAGAATACAGGCTTGCTGCTAGTGGAGGTGACACACACCTGTAACCCCAGTACTGAGGAGGCTGAGACAGAAGGACTGAGTCTGAAGAGCACCCTGCTCTGTGTAATGACCCCAGCCAGAAGAAAGGACGGAGGGATAAAAAGGAAAAGGGGAAGAACCTAGCTCATCAGTTGTATAATTTTGGAGCTTTTTTCTCATGCAAGATAACATTAAAAATAAAAAAATAAATATTTTTGGAGGCAGTGAGGAATGTGGAACATTGAAGCAACAAAATGAATAAATATGAAATATGCACTTAAGATGGTGGAATTCACACAGGCAATTATAAAATTACCACCATAAATACTTTGACATATTCTAGAAGGTAACTGAGAAGCAAAACAAGACAGTAATTAGGAGTTCTAGACCCAGAATGACAACACTGAAAAAGAGCAACATAATATCAACACTAAAGGCTCAAAGGTGGCCACAGGGTAGATCAGGAAAATGTTTGAAGAGGTAGCAGCAAGAAATTTCCTGAAATTGATATAGTAACATGAGATCATCAATAGCCCAGTGACTCTCAAGTATGGTAAACAGAAAAGCAAAGATGCCACATCATAACCAGATGGCTGAAAACTGAGCGAAAGTATTTAAAGCCACTAAAGTTAAAGAAAAGGCACATTGCACGTAGGGAACAATAGTAAAAATGACTGTTGACTTCTTATGAGCAATAAGTATGAAACAATTCCATCAAATGGTTGCTTTGCATTAAATGGAGAAAGTTTTGAATAGCACATTAAGAAAAATGCTCTTTCATGTACAGGAAAAATACATTTTTAGAGCAGCACACACACATGGAAACGCATCCAACAGCTTATAAAAGGACAGTATGGGGCTGTGGGGGATGACCCAGTGATTATAGCATTTGCCATACAAGCAGGAGAAGCGGAGTTAGGATCCCCAGATCCACAGCACCACATAAATGCCAGATATGATAGCCTATCTGTAATTCCAGCCCTTGAAAGTCAGACACAAATGAGGCCCAGAGCAAGCTGCCAAGCAAACTAACCATGTTGGTAAATTCTCAGCTCAGTTAAGAGACTTGGCCTCAGTCAGGAGGAGAGTAACCTAGGAAGACTACCAACATCAACCTTGGGCCTCCTCCAGCACATGTACCCACAGAGCTGTAAACATGCACACATAAATATACACTAAAGAGATGATAGGTAGTGACCATACGGGTGTAATCCCAGGAATATAAGATAAATAATGGCCTTGCTTTTATTCCTTTTTGTGCTTGTTGTTACCATTGTTGTTTGGGTTTTGTTATGTTTGGGACAGGCAGGTCTATGTAGTCCTAGCTGTCCTGGGACTGGCTGTGTTGATCAGGCTGATCTTTAAGTCAGAGATCTGCCCACCTCTGCCTGGATTAAAGATAGACACCACCATACCCAGCCAATAATCTTGTTCTACTCAAAGAAATTACTATTATTGTGTCTTTCTTTCATTTTAGTAATTGCTGAGTTTGTCTTTATTACTTTGTTCTTGTATTTCCTTTGGACTTGATCTATTTATTTTTAAACTTATAAATGCCTAAGACATTGATTTTTCAGTCTTTAAATTATAACATGTATTTAAGATTCTGAGTGTGTTTGAGTCTTAAGCCCTTCCCGTCTAAGTGACAGCATAGACATAGTATTCATGATGTTTCTTTCTGTCTGATATTTCAGGTACTCAGGGTGCTTTCAAAATCCTAGAGAATTAGAGATAGCATTCCTTACTTTCTGTCTAGAGTGCCTTTAATATGAACATTTTGTTATGAATTAACAAGTGGCCCACAAAAGGGTGACACCTTCTGCCAGTACATAATCTGTGCTAATCCTGACACTGGCTAAATAAATGTATAGAGATAGTTTCTACAAGGAATTTTCTAAACTCAAAATAATAAAAATGTCAAAGCTGAAGTTTATATTTTATGACACCTATTGCTATATAATTGATTGATAATAGTGTTGTAAATTAAATAGCTCTTCATTTTATTAGGGCCTGGATATCTCTACTCAATCATATTAAATATTTACCTGACTATGTACAGTGGAAGACAAAAATATAAATATTATAGAGTTCTCACTAATTAGAATGCTATTCTCACTGATTTTAACATACAGAGTGTCCCCTTACCTACAACATTAGGGCTACATTTCCCATAGAATTTAATGTATGCAGTTGCTTTAAGTACAACATGTTAAAGGACCTAAAACTAACCGCCTGAAAGAATGTATAGGACTTTTCTGGTGCATGGATGATCACTTAATGTCTCTGCTGTGTCTGTTGTGGAATCCTTCCAATGGATTGCTGAGGGATGCCCTGTAATCAGTTCTTCTCAGTTTGGTTCATGGATTTCATTTGAAGAGATTAGTTACAAGAGCCACTCAAAACAGTCCTGATAAGTAGAGCACACAATGCAGCAGTCAGGGTGCTGCTGAGTGTGGTCTTATGAGCTTAGGTTATAATGATTACAGTGCACATGATGAACAAGCTAGGCAACTCATGTCTGTCGTTAAAATCAAGATGTCTAAAGAGTGTGGCTTAAGAGATTTAGAAAATTGATAGATGTGATTATGGTTAATTGTATACATTTCCAATGGAAGAGTCTGTAGGAGTCATATTTATACCAAGACTTGTAAAGTGAATTGCTCAATTTTATGACTTATGTTCATTTGACATGAAAGAGGACACCTGCATATTTAAGTTCTATAGTTCTTGAATAAAAGTACATGTCTTTATTAAAAATCAGAATTATTTTACTTTAGGTAGGGTGAGCTACTAGATTGTATTTCATTTGCTGCTCTTCAGATACAAAGAAGCACAAGTCCACATTTCTATGATTTCTACTCTTGGCTATTTTCTTTAGCAGTATCATAAGCAATAGAGATGTTAGGGGCTGGAGAGATGACTCAGCAGTTGAGAGCACTGACTGCTCTTCCAGAGGTCCTGGGTTCTGTTCCCAGCAACCACATGGTGGCTCACAACCATCTGTAACGGAATCTGATACCCTCTTCTGGTGTGTCTGAAGACAGCAACACTATACCACGTATGTGAAATAAATAAATCTTTAAAAGGAAGGAAGGAAGGAAGGAAGGAAGGAAGGAAGGAGAGAGAGAGAGAGAGAGAGAGAGAGAGAGAGAGAGAGAGAGAGATTGTGGCTCCCAGTACAGCTCTTTCTGTTTCAGCTGGCCTGTCCCTACTTATGATCAGCTTATTCCAGACTAGATGAGTCCATGTCCTGCTCACAAGTTTTGAACTTGAACTTTTTTTTTGTTTCTTCATTCAGAGTTTGGTTGATTGGTAACTTCTTTCATCCTTTCTTATGTTGTAGATTGTGTACAACATTTGCCCCTTTGAATGCCCACAGTAGGGAATTGTACCACTGGATAGAAAGGGTATGAGGTTTAGAGAGAAATCCTGTCCTCACAAATTTTTGTGAATTCTTAAACTCCTTGAGTCAAAATAAAATGATTTCTTACAGCTGGCTAAGAAGATTAAGTAAGAATGTATGCAGCAGGCTCACCATGGTGTCAGGCACCTGCAGCTGTCTCACTGCGGAGCACTCAGGCTAAACTAATACATGTTAAGCTCTTGATTTGCATCATATGGGCAGAATAGTCCTAGTCCACAAATCTAACATTTGAAATGCTCCGAAATCCAGAACATTGTGAAATCTGACATGACTTGAAACAGTAAAGAGATCTGGAGAAGGAAGGGGTACCATTCACATTGAGTCTTAAGGAATTATGGGAAGTTTTCTAATTAGAAAAAGAAACAGAGTATTGTGGTTACTGAAGAGAAGGCTGTATGAGAATTCCAGAAGGAAACCTGGCTTGGAAGGGAGAGGGAGGGCAGGGCTGGGATAGGGAAGAACCTGAATGAATAAGTGAATGAATGTGTGTGTCCAAGAATACTGGCAATAGCATGGACACGTACAGGAAACTGATGAAGTCGAGGGACATGTGTGTATGTGACCTGCAATCTTGAGGCCAACACTGTGTGGGCTCTCTAAACATTCTGGATGTAGTGAATGCTTACTGAAGTCACTTAGTGTGTGCTCATTTCATCTGGACTGTCAAGCTCACTCTTGTTCAGGATTGGCTTTCATTAACTACAGGAACCCATGGCTGTTTGAGAATTGAGGGAGATTCTTTGTAGACTCAGGCATCTCTAGACAAGGGACCTGTGACTGTTCTCTAGATAATGTAGACAGCCCAACTAGTTAAAATATTGTGGTTAGTTATTTTTAAACCATTTTGCCTTTTCCTTTTTTGTCTTTAAATTTGTCCCTTTCCAAAACCAAATGAAGTATACCTTACTGTAGCAAGTAGGTGCCAATTTACTATTAGCCCTTTAAAATCAGATGTCGTGGAGCGAATGCCTTTACAAAGCACAGCATCATCCACATACAGGGCCCTTCCTAGGTGAGGAAAACAGGACATGACAGCACAAAAGTTGAAGTTTGCAAAGTCCCAGAGGGCAGATAGAAGTGTTGGTAAGAAATAGAAAAGATGCACACTTCAAGTCTCATGGGTGAATCCGACTGAACCATCATCACGTCACTCTTATCTTTAATAAAGGAATCCAGGGCTGGGACAGGGTATATGGCAGCTGCTGCTGAGAACCTCCTGGGAACCTGTGTCTCAGCTTTCCCTAGAACACATTTCAAAAACCCATTTAGAAACATTTTATTAGTAGTTAAGTAAGTGGTGGTTTTCCTATTAAATGCCTACTGCTACTCCCATTTGACAGCATGGAGTGTGAGAAAGCCTCAGATTGCTATGTGTAGATCTTTGGTTTGTAGTTATTTTTGACTTGTATCTGGTTGATTTCCAATTTCATCAAAATTCCTATATTTGTGTCTTCCACAAACATTTATATAGCATACAGAGATTATCAACTTTACAAGTTCTACAATCACCTAGGAGAAGGGGTACACCTGTGATGAATTGTCTAGGTTAAATTTACCATCTTGAGAATATCTGTAAGGGATTATCTTAATTGTATTAATTGATTTAGAAAGACCTTATCTTGGTTGTGAATGGGTCCATTCCATAGAAGAGCATCCTCCTGGGCTGTATAAAATGGAGAAGGAAGCTGAGTGCCAACTTGCTCTCTTTCTAATTGCTGATGGACAAGCTGTTCCTACCATGGTTTCCCACCACGATGAACTGGACCCTTGAACTTTGAGCCACAATAAGCCCTTCAGCACTTAAGTTGCTTTTGTGAGAGTATTTTCTCACAGCACAGAAGAGAAAATAAGATATATGATGTCTGTCCCTGTTCCTAATATGCTTTTAGCCTGTAGCTAGTTGCTGTTCACCATGTGCTTGTGAATTCTACCATGACTGTCTCTGTTTTAGGTGAACCAGTGAGGCATAGGAAAGTTAGAGCTGGCTAGCTCACACAGTCACACATTGTACATCATGGCTCTAGCTCTTTGCTTGACTTCATTGTACTGAATCTGAGATGTCTTACTACAGTACTGTTCATACAGTTAAACTCTTGGGCAACCAATGCTTATATCCTGCCTCAAGTCTGTGTAATATCACTTGATAGGCTAAATTCTAGTGTCCTGTTTCTAATATCTCCTCAGCTTCATCCCAAACTATGTTCCCCTGGACAGCTGTTCTATCTTTCCCCATTTTAATCAATAATACTGTCCTTACTAGATTTTCTCTTCTGCTTTTTTGACAACTTCTCCAGGTTGTTAAATGTACTTCTTCCATCCCTCCTATGAGGTGTGTCACCAGCAAATTTTGTAGTCCTCTTTTCTGTCTCCCAGGTGATTCACAGATAACATTAGTCAAGGTGGGCTTTTACTGCTGTCCCCCAGGATGGCCCTGCTTCCGTGATACCATCTTTTGCTTGGTTTCCAGCTTTTTGTCTATGGACTGCAGAGGCTGATGAGCCACCGCTGCAGACCCAGGCGCTTCATTCCCACCAAGCAGCTTGCTCTCTGGTGCTCTGTAAAAGCAGGCTGGAAAGAGGGAGGAGCCTGTGGGACTGTTTCTCAGCTGGTCATGCTTTTGTTGAGCTTTAGAAAGTGTGGAGCTACTTATGTGACAGCTACTGCTCTTAGATGGTGATGGCAGTGACAAATGAGCACTGATAAAATGATTTATTTGTGTGCCTTGGTGTTTTGCCTTCAGGTATGTCTGTGTCAGAGTACTGGATCCCCCCTGGAACTGGAATTACAGACAGTTGTCAGCTGCCATGTGGGTGCTGGGAATTGAACATGGGTCCTCTGGAAGAGCAGCCGGTGCTCTTAGTTGCTGAGCCATCTCTCCAGGCCCTAATAGAAGGTTATTTCAACTAGCAGATTTGGTAGATGTTCCTGGGATTGCTCAGTACACAATTGGATGGGAAATCCCTGTGAACTGCGGTAGATCTGTAATGTCTTGTACAGGAAGAAACAGTAACATTGCTGAAAAACTAAAAGTGGTTGCTACTTTCAAATAGTCAACAAGCGTGTTAGGTCGGGTTCTCTTGAAGCAGAGCCAGAGATAAGAATGTTTGTGTAAGTAGTGTCTGAAAGACAGTTTTTATAGGAAACTGCAGGGAAGTAAAAAATGGTGTAAAAATTTAAACAAATGATCATGTGATAGGGAGTAAATTGAGACAAAGTAGAATTTAAACCCTGAGCGTTTAGCAGCAGTCACTCACTTTATAACGACAGTGGGATTATCCTGCGTGTTGACAACTTTCTCTAGTCTAGAGACTTAGTGGGTAAGTTGATTTAGTATGAGATGGACCTGTAAGAGAACAACAAAACTTGGGCTAATGACTGCTTAAGGGTCCCAGCCAATAGCTAAAGGAAACAGGTCTGCCTCCAGTCTCTCTTGGGGAAAGAGAGCTTTAGTGTCAGCCTGTTAATATAGTAGATATTAGTCCATTCTGTGTCTCTGCCCTGGTTTGCTGTAGCCTCCTGACTAAAAACCCAGCCTCTGTTCCATTCTTCTTATGCCTCATAGACACCCAGCTGATCACTTTCTGTCCTGTGGAGAACTTGTGGTGACCTCCAGTTCCCAGCAGCAAGTCCACAGAGCACCATGCTTTCCTGGAGAAAGAGTTCTAATGCCTTCCTGCTCCTGGTCTATTGCAAACAGATGTTGTTCCTCTTCTCTGTGCCACCCTTGGCCAAAGCATTTGAAGTGCAGAACAGAGCAGGGAGACCAAAGTGTGAATGTCACTCAGGACACTTCTCTGCCTTGTCTGTGCGACCTGCTCTCCATCCATTGATTAAACTGAACTTAAGGCTAGATTTTTACATCACAAATAACCAAGTGGACCACTCCTGTTGTTTGTACCACATTAGCTGTCTTTAACTCCTAATGAAGGCAAATGTTTGTTTTTAATTATTAACAAATAAAAATGAAGATTATTTTAAGGTATTATTTTTCAGTTTTAACTCATGGGTTTTTTGCTTCTATTTTTGTATGTTTCAAAATGTGTTTTTTCAAAACAACTTTTGTTGACAGTAGGTTCAGGGACAGTGACCTAGGACAGATTCTGCTAATGTACCTGTCATTCCTTATCACAGTTGCATGCCCCAGTCCACATCCACTCAATTGGACAGTGAGCCCTCAAAGGGCAGGACTATGTCAGCTGCCTATTTCCAGCAAAATAGCCACACAACCATGTTCTGGAAAGATATCTTAAGCCATGAGCCAGTGAGTGTCTCTTCCCACTTATCCATTTGGTTTGCGCTGAAGTAGGTTGACATGAGACTGCCTGTGGTCAGACTCCGGCATGATGTGTTGTTGTTGTTGCTGTTTTCTTTTCTTTTTCCTTTTTTAACAGTGCTATCATAGCTGACATTCCTTCTATAAGGCTAAGAGAAATTGCCAGGGAAGTGGGAGGACTTTTCAGTCTCAGGGTGACACAGCCATGTAACATCAGAGAGAGGTGCCTTTGCTGCTGGGTCTACCAGCAGAAGCCAGCAAATGCTGTATACAGCCTTTTCTCAGCCTTATTCTGGATGGCTCCAAAGTGCTGACCCTCACACCAAAACCCATCACTGATTAAACCACCCATTTTCTTCCTTTGGGGTTTAAGAAATGATATGACAGATACAAGCAAATGCACTCAGATGGTGTGATTTTAAATAAAAGGTGACATGTGAAACAACAAAATTCACATGAATGTGGCCAGAGAGCCTCTGCTGTTTTGCCCTGTGATCCCCTGGGACACATGTACTTCTCCCTCTGCACTGAAATGCCCAGGAATGGTAGACCTGGAGTGGAAGCTTATTTTTGCCACTAAAAGCAGTGTCTCCCTTTGAGATCATCAAGCATGAAGCAGCAGGTAGATAAACTGGAATGCTCCAGCAGTGCACACTTGTTTGCACACCTTCTTCTGCCCCACGTGACTTTAGCCTGGTCACTTGAGACTGGCAAATGTAGAACAAGGTCAGTGGGAATGTTTTCCAGTTCATAAACCACCAGGAGTGGTTTTCCACAGTGAGGGACATCATGGCTATTTATTTGTCTCTGAACAAGACATAAATCATGAACTTCCTGGTGAGGCTACTTACTGTGTCATTCATGATGACAGCCCTTGAGCAGCCTGGGAAGAAAGGGGCCACACCAGCTTTCTAATGAAAGTCTGTGGAATCAAACTCAGGTCCTCAGGCTTGCATAGCACAGAGCAAGCGCTTCCCAAATGAGTCATCTGCCCAGCCTGCTACTTGTTTTGTTTGAATATTCCTCCAATAAAGCCACATGTGTCACTACGAATGCAGTAAATACGTCTTGAATGAAAGAATACAGAATATCATGACATGAAAATTTGCTCAGTTTTCATCTTAAACATGTAAATTAGAATGTACCATATTTTCTGATAGCGATTTGTCCAGAGAACAAAGCGTTCATCAGTCTGAGCCTCTGGTTGCCTCTATGCACAACTTTTAATGTCTATTCCCACCCCATCCTTCTAACCCTTTTCACACTGATGAGAGTAACTGTATAGTGTCTTTCTTTCTTTCTTTCTTTCTTTTTCTTTCTTTCTTTCTTTCTTTCTTTCTTTCTTTTCTTTCTTTCTTTCTTTCTTTCTTTTTCTGAAAAAGAGAATGTCTGCCAAAAAGCAAAATTGTTTTGTGTTCTTAAAATTTCTCAACCAAGAAAGCTAGTTTTTGGTGAAAAGGATCCAATTATCTACGCAACATCTGAGCAGAGTTTTTTATTTCTAAAGGCTGAATAACTTGCAAAGCTTTTCTGAGTTTGTGGAAATACTTGTCATGGCTTTCTTAATAAAAGGACTCCTTGTGGAGTAGTGTGAATCCAGAAGGACAAGGATACTCAGTAGAGGTAAGCCAGGCAGACTTGAGAGGTTTGGCACCAGGAGGAGACTGGTTTAGTCCTCTTTCTTCCTGCTCTTTCCAGCAAGCACCTACCCAAGAGCTGCAGAGTGATACATCCATATCCAGAAAACTTCTTTGAAAAAAGAATTAACCCTATCCAGTCTTCCTCCCATCATGGTTGGTTAGGACTTGTTTTGCGTCTAGGCTTTTAGTAAGGAGCAAGTGGCCCTAGATAAACTATCCTCTATGGGACTCTTAAAGGGCAGGAGTCTTTTCAGTGTTTGGCAAAAATCATAAGTAGTTTGTTTTCTAGAGGACTTTGCTTTCTAAGCCTTGAGAAGGCTCAAGCACTGTGGGCGTTCCCATTCCACACCACACACCCCCTTCCCTTGTTTTCCTCTCAAATTTCATCATTTTTCTCTATTGTGTTTTCTCATGCTGCATGTTAATTACCTCTAGAGATGAGTTGCCTTGGGCTTTAGGAGTCTGAGTGGCTGACCAAGCCAGATGTATTCAAATGCAGTTTGGTGCTGTCTTTAAAATTTGTATTGCATTAATCATATTCTTAGTTTTTGTCTCCTTTCTTTTGTATTGGTTGGCAACATTTCTTTTAACAAGGACTGAATCTATTTGAAAGCCCAAGATAATTTCTTTCCCAATATAACAAGATAAAGTTGCATATCACAGGAGAGGCCATGTGCTCCTACTATTCAGTAGAAGACCAGGGTATCTGTAAATGGTTAATTCTTAAACTTATTAACATCATCTCCACATGAGTACCTCCATGTTTCATTAATAATTATTAATGCATTTTTATTTTACTATCTTAAAATAACACAGGCTTATACAAAACTGGGCCTGTCAACAGCCAGGTCAGGAAGGGATTCACGGGCCCGATCCCTAATGAACTGTTGGCTACTAAAGGATTTGGGGGAAGGGAAATTTGTTGCCTTCAGTTGTGTATCCACTGGTGATCCTACTAGGAACAGTGGGTATTCTAAACCTGTGGCCACACAGACGCATGGTCAAAATGAGTGGATCACAAACAAAGAATTTGGGAAAGGGACCTGTAGACAGGAGGCAGTGATAGCAGAGGATGATAGGAGATGAAGGTAACAGAAAGCAGTTAAGTCCTGTAGAAAATGTCAGAGAATTTAGTCAATAAGTATGTTCTTGAGCCAAGTGCCTTTAATCCTAGCACTTGGAAGACAAAGGCAGTCAGATCTCTGTGAGTTTGAGGCCAGCCTCGTCTACAGTGTGAGTTCCAGGACAGTCAGGACTCCACAGAGAAATACTGCCACAAAACAAAACAAACAAAAAAAATGGTCTTGATATCAAAGTTTCACTTAAAAAATATCTAATGTCAGCCAGGCATGGCGACCCACACCTTTATCCCAACACTCAGATGGGGGGGAGGGCAGGGGGCTGTCTTGTGATTTGGGATTCTAGGGCAGCAAAGACTACATACTGAGACCCAGTCTTTAAAGAAACCTTATTTAGTAAATATTATTTGTATCTTATTTATTGTTGTATAATAATTAATAACTATTCTTATTATGACCTGGCCAGGCCCCCAATAATCTAGTGAAAGTCTTATTGATTTATTTAGTCTTAATAATAATGATCTTATAATTTAATAATAAAGCTTATTTAATCAGCTTTAGCACAGTTATAGGGTGATTGCCCTAATCTATTTTTCTATGCTAGACTGGCTACTTTCCATCTATGCTTCCCAATCACTTGCTGTTTGAGAGTCTGAGTCCGACCCACGCCAATTTTGTCCCATCTGTCTGTCCTCAAGGACACTTCTCTTAGCCCATGCTGCTGGTCCATCCTGCCTAAGAGAGATCTCCTGCCCTCACCAGCTTCTTCTGTTCTCTTTCTCAGGGTCTCTACCTGGGACCCCCAGCCTGGTAACTGAAACCCCACCTACCTTTATTCTCCCCAATAATTGGCTGCCAACCACTTTTATTTAACCAGTAAGAGAAGATAGGCTAGCAAAGTTTATACAACAGCACTTGGTGTACTTGAGAATGTGCTTGGCTGGACTGCAACCAGATCTTAAGGGCCAGTATTTAGTATTTGAATGGGTAGCAGCACCAGACCAACCCCCAATAATTATTGATAAGAATTATCATTTAGTTCTATTTCTGAATCACCCCTCTGTTTACAGTACTGATCAAATCTGTGTTCTTTGTTTCCTTAGTCTTCTGTGTTCTGGTCTCATGCTTACCTCATTCTGAGTGATCTGTAGACGCTTTAGTTTCAGGACATAGCGGGTTCTGCAGGAGATACCAACTTTGGAAGCCCTATGCTTTCTCTTTTTCTTTCACCCTCAGGGTTTTTTCCTAAGGAAAAAATACTAATCTAAATCTATGGAAATGAAGCTCATTAAAATATCTTCAAAATAAATATCTTTATTTTAATATTTCTTATTCCTGGGTGGATTAGAGAACAGCTTTAAGTACCTGTACAAAAGCATTTCAGAGCAGACTGCATTTTTCCTCCTGACCTTCCCCCATATATACACTTTCTGCCCCTTTCCTCAGAGGCTAGTTATCCACCCACACACTCCCACCCTGCCTCCTCAGAAGTCCACCTCCCCCCACCATACCACCTACCCACACCAGTTCTATTCCCTCATTTTAGCAAAGATTTGGTCTGTACATAACTTAATTATTTTTATTGTATCTGGCATCATTTTTAAGTAAACTACTGCATATAAAAAATTCGACTTCAAAACAGGATGTAAATTATAGTTAAAAGAAAACTAGTTTAGCATACTATTTCTTTGTGCCACCCACATACTGACTTAAACTTTGATAGAAAATTTTATTTTGTAAACTAGTAAGAAGCAGGAACAATTCGTAATAGCATAAACGGCAGCAATTAGCTGAACATTCATTAATTAACTCAAGCATTACCAGTAACTGGAAAACCATCTCTATTAAAACTTGGGCCAAAGAAACTGAAGCTGAAATGTGGTTTAGCTTTTCTTCTGCCCAGTATTGTTAAGATTGTTGACTCTAAATTTTTATTAGCTAATATTTCAAAGCTGTTTTTTGAAAGGAACAAGACAAAACAGTTTTGAAATTGCTATATTCTCTTCAGGCATTGTTTTGTATGTGTAGAATTAATATGTTTGACCCAAGATGCTCATAAATGTGGAGCAATTATTTAAATCTAATACTCTGAAAGAAAAAAAACCATGTATCATTAGGAATCTGTGTCCTGTGCTGTCTGTGGCCACAGTAAGTGCCTTGTTATTTAGTGACTTCGAGTTTATAAGCTGTCATAGAAATCCTTACTTATTAGGAACCATGCAGAGCAGAGTACATTGTGCCATCCCCTCCCCCAGCACACAGAAGGCATCAGCACATAACTGCCCCAATACAAGCAACTAGGGGTTCATGTCACTCTCATTTTACATAGTTTACTAGCCTTTACTTTCCCTTTGATGTTCCACATGAAAGTGCCATAGCACGCTGGCTTTATCCTGAAATGATTCTCTTTCTCCCATAGTCATTTCACTGAAAGTCATGTTTCCCATATGCCTTTATCCCCATTTCAGTCACCTTTAGAGAACATCTTATTTGTGCTAATTTTCTTTTTAAAAATTATTAATAATAATAAAATATGTAAAAATAAAAAATAAAGCCAAGACAACAAAGCAAAAAAAGCAAAACCCACCCATGTGTTCTTACTTCAAGCACCAAACCTTTAATGAAATCTAATTTGACAAGTTGTATATTATCAGACTTCAAATATTATAGAGCAGTTTCATGGCCTTTTTAAACTTAGAATCCACTTGCGTTGACTGATCCTCACACGCGGTGCAGCACCGTTACTGCAGAAGCTGACTTTCCTTCTTTCCCACTGACAATGATGCAAGAGTTTCTTGTTCCTATTTGGTGCTGGAAGGTGTCAAGTTGTTGCCCTTAAAAGATGTGAGAGCTGAGGTGAGAAATCCATTATGTTGCTATAAAAATCTGTGTGAACAAGTATCTTCCTTTCCCCACCCACCCTCTCCTCTAGTGCTAGAATATTAATAGTGTATTTAAGTCAGCTAATGAAACTTTATTCTTAATTTATTCAAAACTGAAAATTAATTTGTCATCAAAAGATAATATAAAGTATGACTGACTGTGAAGGAATAAGACCTGGGAATACAGAAATGGATATATAACCACATCCCTAATGTCTCACAAAAGCATGCTGAAAAGCACCAAGAAACTATCAGAATGTATTTCCACAGTGATTTACATTTAGTGGAACATTTCATTTGCTTTTCAGTGAAGACAAAACCTGATTCTTTGGGATATATTCTTGGTGAAGTGGAAGGAGACAATCAAGCCTGGGGACAAACCATCATCCCACATGGCCATGATGATGGAAGCTTAGAGTCAGGAGAGTGATGAGCCAGACTCAAGGGCTAACTCAAGAAACCCATCACCTGTCAAATTAAGGAATTCTTTCTAGCAAGGTGTAAATGAAACAGGAATCTAGAAACGGTAAAGATGCATGATTATATTGCCCATGTTTCTGTTCTAGCCCTGGTATGTGAAGATTTTGATGGAGAGTTACCCAATGCAATAGGAAATCTAAATTCAGCTTATCTGGAATAAAAGATGGACATAAACCATCAACTCTGAGTGCTGTGACTAGTCACCCCCAAGGGCACCTTGCTGACATCACAGTATTTTGTAAGACAGACTTAAAGTTATTTGGACCACACCTTACCCCCAAGATGCGTGTTGCAAATTTTTAAGTTTGTAGTAAAGTACAGAGTTCAGGTCTGACGTTTCCAATACAGGCAGTGTCTTACACACAGTAGATGCTCAAGACTGCGCATGTGAGCTCGTTGTTTGCTTTGAATAGTAGCAGGGTTTTTGAAAGGTAACTTGTACTTCGAGAGATACCGGTTACAGTTTATTTCATGTCATTCCATTGTGTAGCTTGCTTAGGTTGGCCATAGGATTTTTCACTTTTAAAATGTCATGTATACAGAAAGTAAAGGCATCAAATTGCTTGCAACACTGCACACAGGTTTGGCAAAAACATCCACAGGTGATAGTAACTTCACAGCTCTTCAGAAAAGAGGCTCAGAGCATAGATAACTCAGTGCTGGCACTTTTCACACCCAGACGTGATGGCCAGATAAATAATAAAAGAATAGCTTCAATTAAAAATAGTATGTATGGTACAAGGCCTTGGATTTCATCTCCAAATCTTCAAAATCCTATGAAGTAATTGTGTTCTTCAAGTAGCATTATAGTCTGACCTTTGCCGCGATGTGCAATGTTTGTTCACCTGATGGCCAGGATGGCAAACTTGTCATCAGAATTTTTAAATAGTATAAGCATTCTTTGTAATATGTAGTAATCTAAACATATTTTAAAATAGTCTATTCATTCTCAGGAAATCATTTTGAGTAGTGAAATTACTACAGTATGATGACTGGAGGAAAGGGCTGACTTGGCAACTGTGTTAATTTATAAACCACTTAGACTTATATTGCCAACAGAATCCTGCTGTTGGCTGCACTTTTACTCATTCCGTGGCTTTTCTTGGGAAAATCAAGATGATGAACAAATGCAGAGATTTACTCATTGATTTATTTATTCATGCCCAAACATTGGTTTAATTCCTTACTGACTGAAATGTTTGGTTTGATTTTAGGGACACCACAGTGCAGTCTCTGACTCTTCAGCCCTCAGTTAAAGATGGACTGATTGTATATGAAGACTCACCTCTGGTCAGTAATCCAATGATAACAGTATTTTAAAGTGCGTTTTGCTTGTAACTGTATCTCAGCCTATGGATGGGTTAGTTGTCTGATTAGAGCATACGCATGTATCATTTTAAATGCACATTTCTATCAAAATGACATTATTGGGAAAGTAACATTCTTTTACTGCACTCTCTCTCCCAAGTGAGAAAGAGTCATGGACGGACACAATCCTCTGCTTATTTTCTGAGATTGTGTTTAAGTTTGCTGTTGTTCTAAACTAACAAAATATTAACTCAGTGTTTTGGGAAGCTGACTCAAATCTAAGCCAGACCACAGTGCTGCACAGAAGGCAGCCATCCTGGGTCTCCAAGGTTGAGCCCAACTCTTCTCTGAGAAGAGATATGTTGGGGAGGAGACAGATGTTGTCTTTTTTTTTTCTTTTAAATTTATCCTAAATTTAAAAGGAAAAAAAATCTTATCAAGTGTTTGAGACTACATTATGAAATTTTGTGCTAAAAGGAAGCATTTTAAGGCAGTTGCCAACTGGATGTTGGGCTGTAAGGAAGCCCTGGGTTACTGCTCCAGGAGTGGGGAAGCACAGTCTGAAGCTCAGGACAGCCACAGCTGGTTCAGGGATCCCAGGCCTGTGATGAGGCCAGGGCTGTCTGGTTCTCAGACTCTTGGACACCCAGGAACCACTGGAATCCGTGGAAGAGCTGAGAATGGAGTGGGGGCCGTGGGCTGGATCTACCCTGGACCCTGGCTGGTCCTGCGGTGATAGTCCTTGGCTTGTCAGCAGCAGCAGGCCTGAGCTTGGCTTGGTGGCTGCCATGGCTGGAGTACAGAGAGAGGCCTTCTGTGGGAAATTAGATGGGGGCTCTAGAGGTGAAGGCCTTCTCCATTACTCCCCATGGTGGATTCCAATGAAAAGAGACAGTCCATGATTTTAAAGCATTTATTGTCATGGCAGAAGGTGGATGAGTAAAACCTACCCCACTTCTCAGGGTGAGCCTGAGGTTAAATACCTTTTGCAGGGAGGAGTGTCTGAGAAGGAAAGCTTATTGGCTAAGCCCTCCAGGCCTTTAGGTACCTCATGAAAATGGAGATCTGTCTTGAGCCTACATGACCGCAGGTCACATCCTCTACAAGTGGAGGATCAGGATGGCCACAAATCTATGGGGGGGCCATGGCTAGTGACAGGGGCCTGGTACCCGGGAACAGGGAAGTGCCTACCACCCCTTCAGGATTTCTGGGGTTTCGAGCTTTAGCTCACCTGGGAACCAAGCTACCTTTCATGGTCCCACAAAGACCAGCCTGCTCTACAGAGTGAGTTCCTGGACATCCAGGTCTACACAGAGAAACCGTGTCTTGAAAAGCAACATCAAAACAAGACAAAGAAGGTGGGGAGCATCCTCCATCAGTTTGCATTTCAAATGATTAGTTAAGACTGCAGTCAGAACAGTCTATGACATGATTGCTATGTTATAGAGTGTTGGTGTATCTTTTAGAAGGAAATCTTAGGTTTGTGTTGAAGTGCATAGAGTATCTCCTGTCTGCCTCTCTAAAAGCACAAGGAGAGACATGGCAAGGTAGGTCAGGTTGACAGCGCCCGTCTTCCTACTCATGAGCCCCTCTGCATGGTTACTGAAGACCTCACCAGCTTGCCTGCCTTTCTGCTTCCTATGTAAACATCTACAGACTACACCTTTCTACAAGATCAGCCTAATGCTTTTACCTCTATTTTCCATACCTGCTTCAGTTTCCCAAAGTAAGTCTATTCTGTGTATTCTGCGAAGCCCAGTGTCCTGCAGACTACCAGTACTCCGTTTTCGTAATGTCAGAACTCACACACGTGTAGTTATGTCCCATTACTTCGTGAGGTGAACTGCATATTCCCTGCTCTGGCAACCCATTCCTTAGCAGTAGAAAGCCAGTTGCCTTCCTGTGCCTTCTCTTAAATTTACTGTCCTAGAGACAACACAGGCTCTCCATGTTCACTCCTCGGCAAATGCAGTTTGACCATTGATTCTCTTTGCCTTGAATTACCCCTCTCCCCACTGATCTGTACAACTGTGACAATATTGGAAGATCCATGAAAGCAGTTTTCCAAAACACACAGTGACTGTTCTGACAGACTACTCCCAGCTCTGTGGCCCTTCATCTACTTCTTATACTCCTTAAGGGCCCCCTGTTCTAGGGTGTGAAACGTTGTTGGGAATGATTCTAACACTGAGAGGAACAAAGCTTGCTGCCATGTTTTAGTATCTGATGCTTCTGTTGCTGACTGTGTGGTAGTGAACCCGTAACTTACCAGCAGCTCAGGCAAGTTCAAAGCAATGAGCTTTTTAATAGTGCTTACTTCGGTTATTTTCTTGATTATGATAAATTTTCTCTCTTCAAAAGGTTAAAGCAGTAAAGTTGGGTCATATTCTAGTAGTAGATGAGGCAGACAAAGCCCCAACAAATGTCACCTGTATTTTGAAAACTCTGGTAGAAAACGGAGAAATGATTCTATCGGATGGAAGACGCATTGTTGCAGGTGAGTACAAAAAAGCAACGTTTTCCTTACTGTGTCAGTTTGCATCTGTGGTACGCTTTGTCGGCTGTTTTGATTTTTTTGATGCCAAGAGTAGACGTCGAGCTTCAGTCATGGAGTCACATGCTCTGTCACTACACATCATCCACAGCCCCTAGATTCCCTTTCTATAATCAGTCTCTGAAAATTTTGGTAGTAGAAGTGAGACAAATCAGCTTTCTACTGTTTTATTCTGAAAATGTCAACCTTGAACCTTTATACTAAGTTTTGATGTATTTTGTGTGATTCCATTATTGAATTGCTATCTGGAAATTTTTAGAAACACTGGAGTGTTTCTCTTGCTCACAAAATTTACTTTATATTATTGGCTTGGTACATTTAAAAATCACTAACGTGGGCTGGAGAGATGGCTCAGTGGTTAAGAGTACTTGCTGCTCTTCCAAAGCATCCAGGATCCATTCCTAGAACCCCCATGTTCACTCAATCTGTATCTCCGGTTCCGGGAAATCCAGTGTTGCCCTCTGGCCTCCACTGGCACCAGGCGCACAGCGGATGAACACATGCAGGCAAAATGCTAGGCACATTTTAAAGATCACTGGATGTTTTGTTTAATTTGTGTGTGTGTATGTGTGTGTACATTTGTACATATATGTATATCTCACTCAGGAAGAATTTATTCTCTGCTTTAGATTTTCTTCCTACCCAAACATCCTTTTGCAGCTATTGCTGGAAAAGAAATGAAGATAAATGAATGTCCTCAGTGTCGTCTGTTTGATTTCTGTTGCTGTCATAAAGCAGTGTGATCACAGGCAGCTTTGGGGAACAGAGGTTATTTCAGCTTATAGTTTGCAGTGTACACCTTTCAGGCCACAGTCCCTCACGGAGGGGAGTCAGGGCAGGAACTCAGGGCAGGAGCTGAGGCAGAGACCATAGAGGAGTGTGGCTTACTGGCTTGTGCCTGGTAGGCCTCTCAGTTTGCTCTTTTATGCACCCAGGACCCCCCTGTCTGGGGGATCATTACCCACAGTGGGCTAGGTCCTCTCACATCAATCACTAACACAGAAAATGACTCATAGACTTTGCTACAGGCACTCTTACCAGGGCATATTCTCTCTCAGTAGAGGTTCCCTCTTCACAGGTGAACTACCTTATGTTAAGCTGACTAAAAAACAAAACAAAACCTAGCCAGCACAAGTATATATAACTTCAGACAATGTCAGTTTGCCAAATACAATGCAAGATTCTAATTTCAGGGGTTTGTGTGTGTGTGTGTCCTGAAAGACTTGAAAATTCAAAACTAGCCATAGAAAATACATAGCCAGTACCATAAAATCTTCAATATTTGAAGAGCACACATAAAGAGGGCTCTGCTAGAAAGCTCAACATCATAGAGGTGGTCCTGTTCGATACTATTGGTGCACGGTCCCTACTGCAGCCTCTACTTAGCACCAATAACAGCATTTTAACATTTGTCTTTCACAGTTTATGAAAAATGAGAATTTCCCTTAGCATGAGTATTGTCCCTTGACAGAATCCCTCAGATTCCCAGATACTAGAACTCAGCCTGCCCCCGTGCTCTGGAGCTTACAGCACTACAAAGAGAGTGCACCAAGAAAGGAGAAGGGGCTGCCGAGACAAGCTGTGGTCAAGCATTGATTGGTTCTGGCCCTCGGTGTGCTTTCCTGTGATTTGGAAGGCTAGCTTAGAAGTAGAAGAATACAGTAATTTTCAAACTCAAGTGTGATTTTTAAGCAGCTTTTTTTCTGGTGTTCCAGATTGAAGCAGTGGCATGGAACCATGCTGGTCATGTGTCCTACCAGTCTCGCGGGTGACATTGGAATCAGGAACACCTGTTTTGAGAGAAGTTTCACAAACTACCCATTTCATTTTTCAGATGCAGCTAATGTGGATGGAAGAGAGAACGTGATCGTGATTCATCCTGACTTTAGGATGATGGTTCTGGCCAACAGGCCTGGCTTCCCTTTCTTGGGCAATGATTTCTTTGGAACTTTAGGTAAAAACAGTGACTTAATAATAGCAATGATAGTTTCAGCTGCCATGCTGTTAGTGGCTGCTGTTACTCACCATGGGCTGTGTTTTTCCTAGCCACACGGGGAGGGGAGAGCTTTAGGTACTCAGGGGAGGTATTTTTCTGAGATCACTTAGCTAATGAGTGGTGGAGCTGAGCTTAGTGTGCAAGTCTGGCTTAGCACTTCCTTCTTAAGCAGTTGTACTGTACTTTACTGTTTAATGCTACATAATGAATGGCTGCTAGTGTCTGCTTCTATCACCTTCTCTAACTAAAAAAGACCAAGGCCATCTCTGAAGAGATTGAGTCATACTAAGTAGAAAGGCACCCAAGGATGCATCGTCGTCGTTGTCGTCGTCATCGTCATCATCATCATCATCATCATCATCATGGTGCATGAAGGAGGATTCCTCTACTCTGGACTCTCACACACAGTACAAAGCAAGCCTGTGCTCCTGTTAGGATCTTGATCAGGCAGTTCACATAGGATTTGCCCTAGTGGTTTATCTGAATAGCCATCTAAGTACAAGGACACTCAGTACAGCATTGGGTATAGTAACTAGAATGAAAACAACTACAGTCCTTCCAGAGGAGACTAGATAAAGAAATTCTCCTGTATCCACACAGTAGAGTAGTGTGCCAGAGAAATATCAGTAACACTAGCATGCTCAGAATAGGAATTAAAACAAAAAGTCATGGAAATGAGTTTGGTAGTCCACACATCCCAGAAGGAACAGGTATGTGCTGTAGGCTCACACTATTTAGGTTGTTTTTATTTTAGATTCCTGCATTACTGCTGCTGTTACAAATGTGCTCGTATGAACACTCCAGAGCAAGCCTGTAGCTCTCTATAGTATGGAAAGGAATAAGTTCTTCCCAGAATCAGGATCTTCACAGCTGCTCTCACCCAGGGGCCCCTTATTCACATTCGTCTGAAGGCCTACAGTGATGCTCGGTGTCTGTGCTGTCTCTATCTGCCATTGCCAAGTGTCACTCTCATTCCTAGATGATTTGCTCTTTGTTCCCTGCCACCCATCCAACCCTTTTCCTCCTCTTCTCTATCTTCCTCTTCCCCTTCACTTTCTTCTTCCCCTTCTCCCACATCTCTGTTCTAATCCTCTCTGCACAGTGGTCGCTGGACAACTTTAGTCTTCTCATCCTGGCCTCGTACACCTTACACCTTAGTTTTTTGGTTTTGTTTGTTTGTTAAGACAGATCTCTCTATCTAATTACTGTTCTTCCCTCTGCCTGTTGCTTACAGCAAAACTTCTGTGTTCAGAAGTTCAGTTACCTCTCCATTTCCTCTTCTCCCTTCTCTAGTCATTTCTAATCACACCTTTGCCTGAGTCACCCCAGAAGCAATTCTTAAGTGTTCAGGTCCATTTCTTTGACTAAGCCTACCTAGTGATGGCTTTTGGCTGTGGCTTACCTTGAAGTGCTTAGGGTAGCTGCCACAAGGAATCTCTGTCCTCTCCTTACCTGCCTCCTGGTCCTTCCTCAGGTGCTTTGGGCTTCCTCCCCCATTGATGATCATTCCTTCTCAGATTCTTCACCGACTCCTTCTGAGAATGCTCTACTCCTCTTTTCTCTGTCTGCACTCATTCCCTTGGTACAATCAAAGTACGTCATTTCACAATACCAATTAAATAGCTGTTATCGCCATGAATTCTCTCCAGCCAGACACCCCAGTTCCCTGCTGAACACTTATTTCCAACTTGCCTGTTATTAGCACCTTACCTCAGATCTAATATTTCCACAGTATGAGATTGAATTGCTAAATGAATTTTTTATTTCTTAATCCTCTTAATTTATGATAATAACTTCATCCTTTTTGACAGAAAATATTTCTTGACTTTTCTTTCTCTTACCAGGAAGTTTTACTGGCTCTTAAAACATATTCCAAATGATCTCACCATTGCCAACACTGGCCATCACTTTGGCTGGAGCCACCACCCTCTTATCTTAATTACAATAATAATAATAATGATAAAACAATAGATTCATTAATGAGATTCTTGCTTCTGCTCTTGCTTGTTGTCATGAGCTGAGAACGATCTATTAATAAATTTTTGCCGAATAAGTTAGCCTGCCACAATTTCATGTCAGAGAACACTAGACTCTGGGTGAAAAGCAAAGGAGGGAGTGTTTCAGCAGTAGTAGAGCAAAGCTGAGTGCTGTGGTAGCCAGCCCTGGGGAGTGATAACCGTATACCTGGGCTAACGTCAGACCCTATCTCCAAACCACTTAAAAAAAATCGGTAGTCGGTGAGCCAGAATTTGCTGGTTGTTGAAGCCCCAGTTCCCCCAGGATAATATGAAGGAGGCTAGAAACCCCTGCAGCCTGAACTGAATGCTGTGTGGAAGACCTGACCGTAAGTAACAAGCCTGCAATAGCTAGCCTAACTGCGTTCCAGAGAGACTACCTTCCAAAGCCACGCTCCGTGACATCCTTGGAGGACAGTTTGTTCAGAGCCTCTTCTGGCAAAATGAACAGCAGCGCTGCAGACTCATGGATGGACATTGGTCCCCACACCAGTGGGATCCCCACACCTGTGGGACGCGACCATTTCAGAGGGGTCATGTGATGTGAACACAGATGTTCACATTATAATTCATAACCGTAGCAAAATCACAGTCATGAAGTAGCAACATAAATAATATTATGGTTAGAGTTCACCACAGTGTGAGGGACGGTATTAAAGGTCTCAGCATCAGGAAGGTTGGGAACCACCGCCCTACGCCATCTACACTCTGTTCTCCACAGCAGTGTAATCCTCTGGGGAAATCCCCTGGCTCCCCATTTCACTAAGCTCGGCCTCCTGAGCCTCTTTCAGTGATTTCTAGCATCCTTTGTGATGTCTCCCACATCCCGTCTCTCCAGCTCTCCTGCCTCACCCTTCCCTGTGCCAGTACACTTGCTTTAGCTGAGTCACCCACCTAGAATGTTGTTGAAAGCAGCCTCATTCTGCAAAGCTTTGCCTTCTCAGTGAAGCCCACACACTGTCCTCTCCCACCTCCGGTTCTGCTGCTGTGGACCATTCTAACTTATCATCCTTGTAACAATGTAATTCCACAAGGATGGGGAGTCTTTAAAGCATTGATATATAATACCTAGGGCTGTACCTAGGTAATATATGGTATCTGGAAGATGTTTAATAATTATTTGGTGACTGCATGGTAGAGGGATCAACCTTTGCATTCAGGATAACTTTCAGTTTCAAAATCAAACAAATAAACCAGAGCTGTCCTGCATGTTTGTATTTGAAAATATCAGTCTGTGAGATGATGCTTCAAGCTGTGATACTCTGCTTTACTACTTTAAACTACACGGGCACTCTTACCTCTGCACACACAAAATAGCTGTGTATCCAAATGGTTCCTAAATCAAAATAAGGCCTCTTGCTGCTGGTCTAAACTGAGCCATTCCAACTGAGTGTATTGACAGGGACAAAGGACCCTGGCCCTGTGTATTTTAATATCTCCCAGGAAGCATGTATTTGGATATTACATACCTTTTCATAGAAATAAACTCATGCAGAAACAAAGCATGCATCGTTAGTTTTCTTCTGGTCAGGCATTGAGCCACATCCATATAGTCACAGAGCTCTGATTTAACAGGTTTTCTTTTCTTGAGAGTCTCTCCCATGGCTTACAAATCTTTCTTCTTTGTACACTTCTATATTAAATAGGCTTTCTGAGATTTTCTGAGCAACTACTGACTCTTTAAGCCAGGATTGCAATTTTTTCTGCAGCCTCACAATGGATTGACTGCTCTCTGAACTGGATTCTTCTTCTTTTCTGTAGGTGACATTTTTAGCTGTCATGCCATTGACAACCCCAAGCCCCATTCAGAGCTTGAGATGCTCAAACAGTATGGCCCAAATGTACCTGAACCCATCCTTCAGAAGCTCGTGGCAGCCTTCGGAGAGCTGCGGAACTTGGCTGACCAAGGGATAATCAACTATCCATATTCCACCAGAGAAGTTGTCAACATTGTCAAACACTTACAGGTGCGGATGCTCCTCTGTCTTCCAGACTGCACAGTTTATAACTGCCATTTCCATTCTGTGATAGGTCAGCCAGGCAGCCTGATACGATGTGTGCATAAGCTAAGTAATAGATCTAAGAGACCAATGGATGGTCTCACTTCAGTCTTGGAGTTGGCTTTGGCAAGTTTTGTGCCTTGAGCATTACCAATCAGCTAAAAACTTTGATGGGTTAATTTTGGTTTTGTTTTGAAATTTGATATGGTGTGTGGTGTGTGTGTGTGTGTGTGTGTGTGTGTGTTTGTGTTTGTGTTGTGTTTTGGAGGGGAAAAATAACTCAGCAACAAGGAAATGTTTCTATTGTTTGGCTTTTTACAACCAGCCTGTGGTGTCTGAGTAGGAAATATTACAAATGACATGAAGGTAGAAAGTAGAACAAGATCTAACAGACAATACACTAAAAGAACGTTTGTCAAGATAGGTAAGGGCTCAAGAAAATAAAAATCATGTGATCATATACAATGTATAATCCACTTGATAAAGAAAAATATTAAAAAAAAAAATCATGTCAACTCTATAGAGCAAATAATGATCTCCAGACAACAGCCACAGCCTTGGGACTCTTGAATTCTCTTTGATCTCTACCCTCCAAGAAAGCCTTACTGAGAACATAGGTTGCTGGGAGGTAAGAAGGGAGAGAGATTGTTAAAGTGAGAGAAGCTTCCGTGGCAGAGGAAGAGATCCTATTACACTTAACAGTGACTGAAGAGCAGGCAATAATCATGGAAGGACCGTAGCAAAGCTGCCAAGAGAGTAGATTTTAAATGATTATATCCATTAAGATAGAATTATAAAAAATGACAAACAGGTCAGTTCATGTGCTTTAATTATACTGCAACATATACACAGACAGAAGTACTGCATTCTATCCTGAAGCCTGAAAAACTGATTTGAAAAATGTATTTTTATTATATATTATGTTTTTGTTGTATAATATATGCTTTCATTTTATATATATATCTATGTTTTATTTTATATATGTGTGTATGTGTATGTATAATAAATATAGCTATATTTATATGGGAAGAAAAAGAAAAGCGTATTCTCTGTATGAGTCCTTGCTAAGTCCAGTACACCAGCTTGGATGGCAGCTCCAAGAGGAAATGGGAACAGTCAGTAGAGGAACCGACAGCACACATTGAGCTGTGGTGGCTCCTGCCTTCTCAGCTCTGTGTTCCAGGGAGCAGCAGACAGAACCCTACTCCATTTCCTGTCCTTAAGTTCCTCTTCCCCTCCTTGTGTCTTAATCTTTTTTCCCATTTATTCATAGACTGTGAGTGTTCTAGACATGTCTGTGTTGGCACTGAACATTTTATTTAGCTGGTTTGTTTAGCTTGGTCAATCTGGTATACCCATTTTTCCTTCTGTAAATTACTTTTTATTTAGAATACAGAACAATAGGTTTTATTAGGAGATTTTCATACAGGCATGGCATGGTGCCTCTCTCTGTCCACTCTTCTCTCTCTTCTCTTCCCCATTATTCCTCCTCACCTATTAGTTCCCTTCTCTCCATGTTGTTCCCTCTGCTTCATGTATGTGTCTGTGTGAGTGTGTGTGCACATAGTTATAACTGCCCGTGATGTAAGAGAATGTGATAGTCTGTCTGTCTTTCCATTGTCTCTGCTGCTGGCTTACATCATGTCTCATGATCTCCAGCTCCATGCATTTTCCTGCAAGTGACAAACATTTTCTTTATGGCTGCATAAAACCTTGATGTGCATACAGACCATATATTAATCCATTCATCTGTCAGCAGACATCTAGTCTGTTTCCTGTCTTGGCTGGTGGAATAGTGAGTGCAGCAGTAAGCAGGTCGAGAAGCCAACAGAGGGTCTGAGCAGGGATCCACACCTGAGATACACAGTAGAAATGGAGGAGGTGCAGTCCTCCTCCTCAGTCTCTGATAAGCCTAAGCGTGTGTGTTTCCTTACTGCCTGGCTATTGGACCAGCAATGCATTTCTGCAGAAGTACATCAGTGTGCTGTTGCTCTGCTTTACAGACTGTTATAATGATGTATGCTTTATCTCATAGATAATGAGAACATTGTTTTTTCATACAGAAATTTCCCGCTGAAGGCCTCTCCAGTGTGGTTCGGAATGTATTTGACTTTGATTCTTACAACAACGACATGAGGGAGATTTTGATGAACACTTTGCACAAATATGGGATCCCCATTGGAGCAAAGCCTACCAATGTGCAGCTGGCAAAGGAGTAAGGAAACCCTTGTTGATACAATCTTGAGCATTGTTCTTCTGACTCTTAGACGCTGATAGTTCCTAATCTACTGTGACACTACTAAGCTGACTTGGTGCGGGAAGCCCTCCAGGAGTAGTGTTCTTCAGATGCTACTGTTTGCTGGCTGGTTCTCAGTTAAGTAGCATCATTTATAGTCCTGTAAATTAAAATTTTCAGTTTCTATGACCATCCCACGAGTAGATGTAACACACTCAAATAAAGGGAAATATTTGTTTCTTTATCAGTCTCTGTCCTTTTGTTGAATGACTGTGGGTCTTGTTATTTCATAATCCAGTGCACATCAATGAACAGATGTGAAAACTGCATAAAGAGCAAAGTGTTCATTTGTCAAGATGCTTTCTTTATGACAGATAGGCTTCTAAATATTCCAGATTAATGCAGTTCTGAGGGTGCTTATTCTAGCTTTATAGTTGACAGAGGTAGTGAGACAAATCGGATTCCTAGCACATGGGATGACAACCCACTTTTTTTATATGTTCAAACCAAATGTGTTGTTGACCAGATGGCAGTTGACATCTCTGTTTACAAAATGTAGGTCACCATAAATTCACATGAAGCAATCACAGTTCTTAAGGTAAATTACTGGACCTGATTCTCTTATGGGAGGCACTATTTAGAATGAGGTCAAGTTTAAGTCATTGATTAGTCTAGCAATATATGTTTTCCTAAGTCCACATATCATCATTCTTTGAAGTCATTATAAAAACATCATAGTAGAAGCCAAGAAAAATAAATTACTAACATACCAAGAATTTCTCAAAGAGAAACAAATATTTCCCTTCTGTGGTAAAAGCACAAGATGGTGTTATGGTAGACATTCTGAGTGTGCTGGTTTGTGTTGTCGATGAGTAATTTTCTTTCAGGAATCGTGAGTGGGAGTCAGTTGCTTATGCTGATGTTTTTCTATACAGTACTGTTTTAGTGATTGGTTAGCGTCCTTATGGACATTTTGAACAATGTAATTTCTCGGGTACAACATCTTATATTAGAGAGTTGAGAACATGTCTTTAATGTACAAGCTTCTGTTACTCTCATGTCTTTCTTACAAGCCCTTCTCTTTCTTTTCACTTGGCAATGGGATGGTTTAATCACTGTTAACAAGCTTATGTAATTAAGACTCTATCTCTGTGGAAAGTAGACTTGTGAATTGCAGCTAATTTCTTAGTGTATTATTTATTGGTGTAACATGTATTAGTTCTGCACATCAATTATAAGAAAATTGTTGTCAGTTTTCTTTTGGAAGGAAGGCAGAATAATGGCTTGACTTGTTGTCATGCATAGTTGTGAAGAACAACGTAGTGCAGTGTGCTTGTACCTACCAGAGCACAACTCTGTGCTCACAACAGCGGTCTGGAGAGAAGAGGGTAGACCTTGCACTTGAGGTTGAGCTAGACACAGCTGCATAGACCTAAGAATAAGCCAAGAGCAAATGTGGAGAGAAGGTGACGTGTTCTGGGGGTAGAGGTATTTGTATCTGTATAATGTGCACAGTCATTCAAAGCAGGTTTTTCATCTGTAAATTGTAGTGACTCCAGCAGCTCACAGCACTGGTGTTTTCTGGTCCTTCCACAAAACCCACGGGTTCCATAGGACTCTTCCTGTCAGGTTACCAGTCTTACATTGGAGAAGTCAGCTGGTAAAGTCAGCAAGGCTTGGGGTTTAGTGAGCATTGGACACAGCTGCACTTGTAGAGTGATGAGTTTCTCTTATTTTGAATTTGAAGCAGTTTCTTCACTGAGTGGAATTCCTGCTGGTAAAAAATGAGAGCATTTTATTATTGAAACATAAGAATAAAATTTGCTGTTCAGATCAGGGCACTTCTGAGAATGGAAGAAGTGTTGGCAGTAACTGTAAAAGGAGATGTGACACAGGACACAGGACACAGGACTGTCCTGGTCCAGCTAGAGTGTGTTTATCCTCACAGCCTCTGCTGTCTCACAGCCTCTGCTGTCTCACAGCCTCTGCCCTCATAACCTCTGCTGTCTCACAGCCTCTGCCCTCACACTCTGCTGTCTCACAGCCTCTGCCCTCACACTCTGCTGTCTCACAGCCTCTGCCCTCACAGACTCTGCTGTCTCACAGCCTCTGCCCTCACAGCCTCTGCTGTCTCACAGCCTCTGCCCTCACAGCCTCTGCTGTCTCACAGCCTCTCCCCTCACAGCCTCTGCTGTCTCACAGCCTCTGCCCTCATAACCTCTGCTGTCTCACAGCCTCTGCCCTCACACTCTGCTGTCTCACAGCCTCTGCCCTCACACTCTGCTGTCTCACAGCCTCTGCCCTCACAGACTCTGCTGTCTCACAGCCTCTGCCCTCACAGCCTCTGCTGTCTCACAGCCTCTGCCCTCACAGCCTCTGCTGTCTCACAGCCTCTGCCCTCACAGCCTCTGCTGTCTCACAGCCTCTGCCCTCACACTCTGCTGTCTCACAGACTCTGCCCTCACAGACTCTGCTGTCTCACAGCCTCTGCCCTCACAGCCTCTGCTGTCTCACAGACTCTGCCCTCACAGACTCTGCTGTCTCACAGCCTCTGCCCTCACACTCTGCTGTCTCACAGCCTCTGCCCTCACACTCTGCTGTCTCACAGCCTCTGCCCTCACACTCTGCTGTCTCACAGACTCTGCCCTCACAGCCTCTGCTGTCTCACAGCCTCTGCCCTCACAGACTCTGCTGTCTCACAGCCTCTGCCCTCACAGCCTCTGCTGTCTCACAGCCTCTGCCCTCATAACCTCTGCTGTCTCACAGCCTCTGCCCTCACACTCTGCTGTCTCACAGCCTCTGCCCTCACACTCTGCTGTCTCACAGCCTCTGCCCTCACAGACTCTGCTGTCTCACAGCCTCTGCCCTCACAGCCTCTGCTGTCTCACAGCCTCTGCCCTCACACTCTGCTGTCTCACAGCCTCTGCCCTCACAGACTCTGCTGTCTCACAGCCTCTGCCCTCACAGACTCTGCTGTCTCACAGCCTCTGCCCTCACAGCCTCTGCTGTCTCACAGCCTCTGCCCTCACAGCCTCTGCTGTCCCACAGCCTCTGCCCTCACAGCCTCTGCTGTCTCACAGCCTCTGCCCTCACAGCCTCTGCTGTCTCACAGCCTCTGCCCTCACACTCTGCTGTCTCACAGCCTCTGCCCTCACAACCTCTGCTGTCTCACAGCCTCTGCCCTCACACTCTGCTGTCTCACAGACTCTGCCCTCACAGACTCTGCTGTCTCACAGCCTCTGCCCTCACACTCTGCTGTCTCACAGCCTCTGCCCTCACAGACTCTGCTGTCTCACAGCCTCTGCCCTCACAGCCTCTGCTGTCTCACAGCCTCTGCCCTCACAGACTCTACTGTCTCACAGCCTCTGCACTCTAGCAGAGTGATACTGTTCCCTGTGTCTGCAAAGGCAAACAGACTTTATAAGAAGTAACACACATTGAGCATCCTAATCTGAAAATCCAAACTGAAACTTTCAAGTGTCAAAAATGATGCCCCAGCTGGACATGGTGGCACATGCCTTAATGCCAGCACTTAGGAGGAAAAGGTAGGTGAACCTCTGTGAGTTCGAGTACAACCTCACCTACAAAGTGAATCATAGGGTAGCCAGGACTATGTAGAAAGACCCATCTCAAAAATTTTTAAAAAGATACTAAAGAGGAAAACTGCATACCTAAAGTCACATGACAAACTCGACTTAAAACACAGATATGCTAAAAATGTATAAAATTATGTCTAGCTATGAGGATAAGTTATATATAAAGAAAATTAAGATTTTGTACTTGGGCTCATCCCACATTGTATATATGCAAATACTCAAAAATTCAAGTCTCCAGACATGGGAATATTTGGATTGAAACTATTCCTTTGGTTTTAAATACTATTTTTTATATGTGTTGTATGTATATAGTACCATTTAATTTATGTATATATGTTTATAATATTTACATACATGACAGGATTAGTTCTAAACATCCAAAGAAAAACATAAACACCATGTACTATAAACATAGGTACCTATGCTTATAGTTACAAACTTCCTTAGCATAGATTGCATGCCTGTTTCCCCAACTCAGCTCTTACTGAAGCTCCTTTTAAGAGTAAACGGTCTGCTATCATATCAGTGCTTCCAAATTAAAAGGTCTATTTTAGGATAATTTATAAAATCCATCATGCTGGAGATGTATTTTAAAAGAAGGAGAGCATTTTTTCAAGCTCCATTTTAAATAACATACACTGTTTTATACTTAACCACAATTAAAAGGAAAGAACTGTCATTTCATACAAAATAAAATGCAGATGCTTAAGAATGCTATGATTACAGCATTTATTGTCACACTAATGAGATAATGATAATGGAATCATATCAGATGGTGGCAGCAGAAGCACGGTAGGTGACGAGTGTCACGTGCTCTCCAGGCAGTGTGGGCTACACCAGCTAAAGCAGTTCTCACAGTAACCCTGTTAGACACACATCCACATGCATACACACCATGCATAAAACTGCATTTGCAGATAAGGACAGAATACTTCCGTTTCATCTGTGGCAGATGAGAGATCAAGTCAGCAGGCACTCCGATATTTCAGTACAGTGGGTTTGGAGTTGGTATGCATCAACCCAGAAATGTCAACTGGGGATACACAGAATGCTCACCAACCCCCTCCCACCACCCAGAGCCTGAACCCAGGACTTCTTGCATACAGAGCACATGGTCTGCCACTGAGCTATCCCCACCCCAGCCTCATACAACACATCTTTAAAGTGTCAAAAATTACAGTAGTTGGTATCTTTCAACTCCTGACCACATTCCCTAAGAACATTAGGAGTATCAGCTCCCATATTCTACTAACTGTGCAAGTGTGTTGGGATTTGTCTTACACATTAAGGAGCCAGGGCTTAGTTCCTTGAATAATGTAAGAAATGATGTAGCTGATAAATAGCAGGATAGGACATTCAGCCACGCTCCTTCTACTCTGAAATTTCAAAATTATTCAAAGAAATTTCCCTAATTACTAGAGAAAAGGAACATTTTTTACGATATTTCTTATCCATTTTTTCTCCTTATAAGATTCCTCTGTTCAGATCCCAGGCACATTTTTTGAATGAATCAACTGCTTAGTTAGTTTTGTTTTTTGTTTTTTACCTCTTTTTATATATCCCAGATATCCGTCCTCTGTCAGATGTATAGCCATTTATTTTACTAAATGGCCGCAACTCTGTGTACCATGTGGGGTCTTCAGTCTTGTTCCATTTGCCTGCACGTCTGATTCTGTGCACGTATTTTTAGTACTGTGGTTCTGTAGTAGTCTGAGATCTCGATTGGTAACCACTCCAGCGTTGGTCTTTGTTCTTAGGATCGTGTTGGCTATGTAGAGTCTTTTGTGGTTCCATGTGAATTTTAGAATAGTTTTTTTTTCCTATTTCTTTTGACCCTAGAGAAGGATGTACAGGATCTGACTGGGTAGAGAAGTTGAACATGGGAGGTCTAAAACTTCAAGCAATGAAATACGATCATATCTGCCCTCATTTTCTCTGTCAGCTTCCTCCAAGTCCCTCTAGCACACATTCCTAATTTTCATCCACCCCTATCAGATAGGGTCTCACTATTTAGTTCTGGCAAGCTCACCATGTAGACCAGGCTGGCTTCAGACTCAGAGAGATCTGCAATCTGCTTGTATTTACCTCTTTTGGTTTTTGAGACAGGGTTTCTCTGTATAGCCCTGGCTGTCCTGGAACTCACTCTGTAGACCAGGCTGGCCTTGAACTCAGAAATCCGACTGCCTCTGCCTCCCAAGTGCTGGGATTAAAGGCGTGCGCCACCACTGCCCGGCTTGTATCCACCTCTTGACTGCTGGGATTGAAGGTATACACCACTACATCCAGCTGTCTCTCTACTTTTTGAATAATGAATTAAGTCCAGTCAATGTTGTCTATGTTTATAAATGGGCAACCTATCAGTATCTATAGAAGGAAAATTTTCCCCTTTGCTCCTAATTGCTCCTTGGGTGGGTTGGGGCCTTGTGAGCTCCTACCCCATCCACACTGGAATTTTGGCTGGCCTGATCCTGTGCAGGTAACCATAGCTACGATTGCATTGGTACAACGGCTGTGTCATGGCAGACAACAGCGTTTCCCAGCACTCCTCCACGTCTTTGGACTTTTACATTCTTCTCACCTCTTCTTCTGGGCCATGTCTGAGCTTTGGTAGAGTGGGAGATTGGTGTGTTGATACAGATGCTCCCCTCAAAGCAGAGCACATAGTTACTCCGTCTCAGCACAGTAGCCAGTTCCATTTCCACAGACTTTGCTTTGTATCCTCTTGCTACCGTGTGAGAGTAGCCACCCAGATGTGTTGATTTGATCCTTTATTGGAATGTGCCTAGTCTACAGAGAATGTTTGAGATTATATAGGTCTTAAGCGGTCTCACATCATTGTCCTTAATCCTTCAAGCTTTTGTTTTTATAAACTCATACAGAATGCACCTTACAAAAGCCTGGTGAGGCCCCTTTCACACTTGCTTGCAAGTAGACTGCACGCTTTGCTGAGATTCTTCTAAGCAAAGGAAACATTAAGACATAGTCAGAACACACTGGGGAAGATTTGCCCCTCTGAGAAGAGAAAACAAATAGGTCAAAATGCCAACCATTCATTCACTCATTAAACAGACACTTTCCATGCTGCTGGGGAGGGGGTGAGAGGGCACCATGTGGGAGTAAGAGCTCCAACGGTCAAGAGGACACAATGTTGTCTTAAGTAGGTCATGGTGACCGAGAAAGTAGTCAAGAACAAGAGGTGTGTGTCATGCTGTAGCTGTCTGTCAGTGGGAAAAGGCATTCGCCCTTGGGTGAGCCCGTGAGGGCAAAGGAGGCTGATGCGGGGCAGTATTACTCTGTGTGCTTGGACACATGCAGGAGGGAGAACAACTCAAGCAGAGAAATTTAATAAGTTTTAACATTTCATTTTATTCCTCATAAACCTGCTGCAGAGTGCGCATGGAGGCCGAGAGAACAGTTTGCTAGCATGAGTCAGGTTTCTCCTTCAACCATGTGGATGCTGGGGATCAAAATCAGGTCATGGGCAAGAACCTTTACCCCACTGGGCCCTCTTGCTGTCCCAAAGGTAAAGAAAATGCAGGTGTATTTTGAGTACAGGTACTCTGTGAGTGGCAGGGTGAGATCATGGATACAGGGTATTGAGGCTTAGATGGAAGAGCCAGAACTACCTGTGTGGCAGAAAAGGGCTCTTCATTTTGAAAAGTGGTGGACTGATCAGCAGGGAACCTGAGCATGGGAAGTCTCAGTGGGAGGCAGTGGCAGGAATCCCTGAAGGAGGACCTAGTTATCTGTGGCAACATGGAAAAGAGAAGATAACATTGAGAGAAGGAGGTGGCCAATCAGTGGACCCTAAATGAACTCTTACTAATTAAATAAAGCCTGAACCCTACGCAGTGAATCACCATTAACTAAATCAGAAACATGTGCTATTGATGTGTTACTTTCAATGTCTTTATTCTCAGGCAGGTTGTCCCTCTGTGGGTCTATCCTGTGGGAAGTTCAGGAGTTTCTACATTGCCAGTAATAATGGCTGGAGTTTCACTCCCAACCATTCTTGGAAATGATTAGGAAAGGAAAGAACACAAGATTTGAAACCACTATGATATACTTACTAGAGCAGATGACAGAGAAAAAGAAGGTATTTTCTTTCCAGGGGAATTTGAACAAAGATAAAGGAAAGTTTAAAGCCAGCCTCCAGACCTGTAGCCTGGTAACAGCCTCTAGCAGAAAGACAGCCAGAGACCTTGGCTCAAACTGTCAGCATCTGCTTTGGCTGGAAGGCAGGACAGCTGCCCTGACACTGCAGGGTCATTCTAGAGAGCAGGAGTTGTGTTAGGAAGTGCCAGCCAAAAATAGCAGTTCTACCCAATCTTCCCATCTTGTGAATCCAGATGACAGCATTTCTGTGATCTCAGCAGGCTCTGGGTGGCAGAGGTACACTTCATAAATGAAACTAACTAAACGTAGAGTCAGGAATACAGAAGAAAATACAAAAGCAAACTCACATGCATACTGTGTTCAGCAAAACAATGTAACGCTAACAGGGACTTGTGAGCTGTGGGGAAAGAGATTTTAGAGTTCTCCACAAAGGAGGATACCTCTGGGAATTTGTAGTAGAGGCCACCACTGCTATTTTGTGTCTAAATGGGCTTTCTTTCTCTGTTAAGCGTGGGACTGGAGTGTGTGAGGGTGTATGGAGGGGGGTTACAATATAGCCCATGCTTATCTCTAGGTAATTTATACTAGCTCAGATTCTTGCCTTAACTTCCTAAGTGCTGAGATCATAGGCATAATGCTACCATGCTCAGCCTCGTGCTGAGTTTTTATTAGGTTAAAAAAAAAAAAAATCAAAGCCAGGCGGTGGTGGTGCACACCTTTAATCCCAGCACTTGGGAGGCAGAGGCAGGTGGATTTCTGAGTTCGAGGCCAGCCTGGTCTACAGAGTGAGTTCAGGACAGCCCGGGCTATACAGAGAAACCTTGTCTCGAAAAAAAAAAAAAAAAAAAAAAATCAAAGATTTCATAGATTCATTTCTAATCTACTCTCTCTAAACTTGTATTCTCTTTACTCTCTTAAATTGGAAAGTTACTGACTATAAAACTTACCAGAGTTTCATATGTGTAAATTTGTCTAGAAACCCAGAAGGGCAAAAGATCAATTTTCTTTTCCCAGAATGAAATTAAAGGAGGGACTCAACGGCAAATAATATTTGGATTGTGGCTTAAAAAGGATCTCCAAGTTGAGTGTGGTGGTGCATGCAACACTCCCAACACCTAGGATGTGGAGGTAGTAAGATTAGAATTCAAGGTCATCCTCTGTTCCATGATGAGTTCAAAGCTAGCTCCATGATACCCGATATCAAAGGAAGTGGAGGGGGGGATAGCTCGGTGAAGAGAGGCAGTGGCAGAATGAATGGAAATGGCCTCGAGAAGGCATTAAAATGCACATGTTCAGGGAATAGTGAAAAGTAGTTCCAGGTAAGGCTGAGTTACAGGGTAGCCTGGGGCAAAGGGGAAAGAGCCCAGTGGGAGGTGTTGGTCAGGGACTGTCTGTGAAAGTGCAGTGAGCTCACTGTTGGATCTTAAGGTAGGAGTGGGGGGAGGGGGGGCAGGAAAATTGGAGACGCTCTCTTTCTTCTCGAAGATGGTAGTAATTGTTGAGTTTCTGGGTTGGTGGAACTACCCTGAAGGGTTTCATTATCCCCATAAACATTCGTAGTTCTTGTGGTAAGGAAATGTCTTAGGAATTGTTGATAATAGGTATGCCAACAACTACCAATTGCATAATGGCCCTAGAAAGATCCAAATCTTCATGTGTTTTCTTTCAGACTCCAGAAATAGTGTTGGCAAAGGTTCAGAGGAGGCAGAAATTTGCCAGAACATGTGCTTTAAGAACCCAGGCCCCCTCTTTTTGGAAGTTTTCTGAGACAGCTCTCACGTGTCCCTCGGATGATGTTACCTAACTTTGCTGGCCATATGCGTTGTGTTATGGCTTGTCTGTGTATTTTTTAAAAAACAAATCCTGTCCTTTCTCTAACATGCTCCAAGTACTATAATTTTTGACCCAAGTCATAATTTTGATGTGTACCTTTCTCGTACTCAAAGCTCCTAGTCTCAGATCTTTGTTACTGCTTCCACAAGGATTAGGAAACATCACAGCACGTGTACTAAAATCCATCATTGTTTTAAAACACATAAATTCATGAATGACACTGAAAATAAAAAAGTGATTCTATTTATAGGAGGAGTTCATGCTCCTCCCCTTAAAATCAAACCCAGACATCATTCCAGCCAGAACGTTAACACAGTTCAACAGCACAGTGACATAATCTTAAAATCATGGAAAATGCCGTTGTTGTGTCAATCAATCAAACATAAAAACTTAAATCTGGTCAGAGTTGGATGCCACATTTCAGTAAAAGAGAAAAGAAGGCCCTTTTTGCTAACTGCTTATCAGGGTAACATTCCCTAACTCCCAACCCATTCCGTAGCCACCATTTTATTGATTATTCCAGAACTTGTTCATACTCTAAACAATCCTTCCTCTCCTCTGACGGCTAACACTGAAGGGAAGAAAGTTAAGAATGGTCTGATCACACACACACACACACACACACACACACACACACAAAGCTTCTAGGAGCCTTCATGGGAAATAAATGGGGAGCTATGGTTTCCCAACTATTGTCAGGGTCCAGGAGCAATCAGGGGTGTGTGTGTGTGTGTGTGTGTGTGTGTGTGTGTTGTGTGTGTGTGTAACTCCAGGCCACCTGCCAATGCATCTTTCAGCATTGTTGACATTGCCAATAGAACACTGTGGTTTGCATGGTTCTGGGTGCAGTCTGTATAAGGTAACTAAAGTCCATCCCAAGGCTAGTTTTTCAGATAGCTAGCAGGCTGAGTTCCATGACTGTTACTTAGAATGGGTTGGCAACTTTTAAGCAGATTTATGCACATCCCTGGCATTGACCATAAGATCTAGAATCTGAGAAAGGCTACCTTTTCTCAAATGGATGGGATTTTTTTTCTTACTTGGCACTTTAATATTATTTATAAAAGTATTAGTAAATACATTAGTGGTGTTGCTTTCCAAGGGCTCATGTTAGGCAAGCCTCTGCAACTGAGATGATCTTCAGCCTTGGATGCATTTCTTACCAACAAATGGTTATTTTATTAAGCAGTTCTCTAGCTGTAACTAGATCAAGATGTGAAAACTTTGACCTCCAACAAATGTGATTATTTAGATCCTCTTTATTCTTTAAAAAAGCATGCCTATTGACCAAGGAACCCATCTGATTGATAGGTACAGATAGTATCATTCTGATTGATCACTTTCAGTCAAGAGCACCAGAGTAATACAAGCCCTTTAAGCTGCTGTCACTTCTGGCCCTGGCTTCCATGATTAACACAGACTCTCCAAGCCCTTAAGACCTTCTAGATCAGTCCTTTCTTTAGAAATGAAAAACTTAATGTTGAGACATTTGCTGGCACTCTTTACAATTTTGCGTAGGTAGTTAACAAAGAACCAGGATGGAAACCCAGATGTCTTTACATTCACCAATACTATGCTAAGGAAGAAATTCATGTATCTCCTTATGTTTCTCCTTCTATATTTGGAGAACAGTAAACTTAGGAGAACAATTGAAGAATACAGTTTGTTCCCCAAACTAGAAGAGCAAGGAAGATCCCACTCTAGGAGGTCTGCCCTGTTAATGCAGAAACACATTTTATTACTTTATTTAAAAGAACACATCATAGTCTTCTAATTCTGCATGGGTCCAGCCACCTCTCACTTTCAGTCAAGATCATGGCCTTGGTACTTAAAATGTATGTTATAATTTATTCAGATTTATCTGAATATTTTTATTGATGTGTATGAGGAGGGAGTGGCCATGAAGGTCAGAAAGGACATTGGATTCCCTAGAGCTAAAGTTAGAAGTGATTGCAAGGCAAGGTGGGAATCTAACTCTGGTCCTTTGTAAGAGCAGCACATGCTCTTAACTTCTGTGTCATCTCAGTTCCTTAAAATGTATTTTAAATCACGTATTCACAGGGTCATATGCTGCAGAAGACACTCATTATGAGGGCCCTTTCTTACTCTCAAGTTTCAACGGGTCAAAAAGCATACTCAGCCAGAGCATTTAGTTCCTTGTCTTATGCAAAGAGTGATCAAAGCTATATAGTTTTACTAAGTTTATGGAAATGCATTCAGACTATAACTTTACTGAAAACAAAATAACTTGTCAATATGTGCTGTGTGAATGATCACCATACTCATTGTAAACATATTTTGATTTTTGGCCACATAGAGAACTTTGAACTCTGAGTTTTGTTGTTGTTGTTGTTGTACCATATGATGAATTAGAAATAGAGCTTAAGGAAAATGACAGATCCCTGGTCTCAGTTTGTAAAGATTCGAGTGAAAAGGTTTGTGATTAAGAAGTAGAAGCTTTATTCTCAGGTTTGCCTGACATTTTATTCTTTATCGCTGCCATATTTGCTTTAGTATAGGAATCGCTTTATTTAAGAATTGCTTAAGCCAGATGTTGTATTGCATGCCTGTAAGTGTAGCACTTGGGAGGCAGAGGTAGAAGGAATGCCACAAGTGAGAGGCAAGCCTGGCTTTACATAGTGTACTCTAGGCCAGCCAGGGCTATACATAAGATCCTGTCTCAAAAAAGTGTTAGCCCTTGGAAGACTGGAGGAGTTGTTTCAATGCCAAGCTGATCTACATAGTGAGATCCTGTCTCAAAACAAACAAAAAATTGTATTTCTTTAAATAAATCCAGTAGGAAACAATTCCATCAGAAGTCAGGGTAGTAGCTTCCTAGTAGCAATGAAATGCGGTCTCCATGGGGTTCTGGGTCCTGATCTTAATTACTAGTTACATGGGTATATTTAGCACTAGGTAACACACTTATGGGAATTTCTCTGTTATATATTTTACATATTAATCACCAAGACCCATACAGTCTGTGGGCTTTGTTCTCTACAGCCTTCCAACAAGGAACACTAGTGTTCCCTGGGTACTACTTAGTTCAAAATGTTAGGAGGCTGGAGAGATGGCTCAGTGGTTAAGAGCAGTGGCTACTTCTCCAGAAGTCCTGAGTTCAATTCCCAGCAACCACATGGTGGCTCACAAAATGTAAAAAAACAGGTGAAGTTACTACACATTGTATCAGCTCCAGTGGAAATATATTAGCCTTAAGAATAGTCATTAAGATAAAATGGGACAGGTTCTTATTTTCCAATTGTCTGAAGTGAAGTGCCTTCCTTATCCTAATGTACATTCTAAGCATGATGTTATAGACTGCATTCTAAGTGAGTTATGGAGCCATGCAGAACATTCTTTGTATGTACGTGCTCCTGGTGATAGGTGGTGAATATATTTCCTGCTGGCAGCTTTTATGCCAACTTGATACAAGCTAAAGTCATCTGAGAGGAGGGAACCTCAATTAAGAAAATGCCTACATAAGATCAAGCTGTAGGCCAGTCTGTAAGGCATTAAAATTAGTGATTGATGGTAGAGGGCCCAGCCCATTGTGAGTGGGGCCATCTTTTAACTGGTGGTCCTGGTTTATATAAGAAAACAGCACCCTTCCATGGCCTCTGCATCAGCTCCTGCCTTCAGGTTTCTGTCCTGTTTGAGTTCCCATCCCGACTTCCTTTGATGATAAACAGTGATATGGAAGTGTAAGCCAAACAAACCCTTTTCTCCCTAAGGTACTATGGTCATGGTGTTTCATCAAAGCAGTAGTAACTCTAAGGCACTTGATAATGGGGAAAAATGCTTACCTTTTCAAATCATCTTCAACAGGTTTCCTCTACCAGAAAAGACATTCATGGGCTACTGGATCATCGGTCAGACGGGAAATGGAATGCAAAAGGTTTTGTGTCCAGTCGAAACACATCGCATTGACATAAAGGTTGTTATCCTTATTGTTTCCTCTTAACATTGAATCTGACAAACTTTTTGAATCTTCCATTGATGTGGTCCATACAGTCTGAGGAATGACTTACTGGTTGGTTGGCTCATTAGCTTCTGTGCCAATTTAAAGTTCAATCTGGCCTCCAAGGAATTCAATGTAGGCAGTTGCTATTGGCCAAACAAACTTCTAAAAGCCAATCTTGTATTTTGGGACAATCAATTGGGTATATTGTTTATTTTCCTTACAGAGTTACTCTGTGATATTTCTCTTTACCTTATGCATGCCAAGGAGATGAAGTTGTTTTCCATACATTATTGACATTGTATTTCTGAGAAAAGGAAAGGGTCACTTGTTATTAGTTATCATCAAAATCGTTCTAAGCACTTCAAGTAGAAAGAGTTCTCCTCTGGGCGAAGTCAGGGATCACACTAAAATCACTGTTGTAAAATAGATGTTTTTCTGTCTGCTACTATCCCCACTTCTGTAATCTACACAGACAGCAGAGTCAACAGACCTAAGCTGTAAACGGCCAAAAAGTATATATGGTAGATGTTGTGGTCTAGAAAGATTCTGTTGTAACAAAATTCTGTCATTGTAACACAATAACCAGTTACGGCAGTACATAAACAAAAGGACGGTTTCTTCCACTAAAGTTGTATTTAGAAAATCCAGGAGTGAGTCCTAGTTTGTCAGTCCCCTTGGGAGCAGACTCTTCCCATTTGTCAGAGCTTCTTGCCAGAGCCGTCCCTTTCTTCTGTCCCCCCACCCCCTCAATGTCACCTAAGTATGATCAGAGCACCTAAGTCACTTCCAGAAATGTTTGTTGAAGGTTTTAAGAGGGATACGGTTTGACTCTTCAGTCCCCTGGGTACACTCTAGATAGGAGGGGACATGGATGCCAATCTCTAGCTCACTATCTTGATTAATTAGACTGTAGGGCATGAAAGTCATTGAAAACTTAGTTGTACAATAGGATTCCTCCAGGAAGTTAAAGCCAACTACCCAGAACTAATACACACAATATAATCAAGTTAGTTCCTTTGCTTATATTAAATATATATTAATGCTTATATTAAATATATATATATATATATATATATGAAACATTCTACCTTTTATAAGTAGCACTAGTGATTATCAGTCATTTGGGGGGGGTAGTTTGTCTTAATATCTTTTTTTTTTTTTTTTTTTTTTGGTTTTTCGAGACAGGGTTTCTCTGTGTAGCCCTGGCTGTCCTGGAACTCACTCTGTAGACCAGGCTGGCCTCTAACTCAGAAATCCGCCTGCCTCTGCCTCCCAAGTGCTGGGATTAAAGGCGTGTGCCACCACCGCCCGGCAATATCCTATTTTTTAAACATTTAATTTAAAAGATCCACTTTAGCTATTACATTTCAGTATAATGATTTCACAGTCTCTCTTTACATTGGAAATATACTAGTCCCCAGTTTGTAAACTTACATTATTTTGCTGGTTTGAGCAACTCTGGGTCTTTTTCTATTTGGAGGTCAAAATGGGTTCTTGGTTTAGGAAGAAATATAGTCAGAAATCTTATACTGCTTTAGACATAGTATACTTCATTAAAACAAAAGAAAGAGAGAAATGTAATGAGTTACAGCATGAGAAAGCATTTATGAAGATAAGTATATAGAATTATTATAGTTTTAAGTGATAGAGTATGTCAAGATATTAAATACAGAAATATTATATTTTGGAAGAGCTGTTTTATTAACTACCCTACCGTCTTCACTAAGATTGTGGCTTTGTTATAGGGTCCAGTACTTGTGAACATAGAAAAATACCCAATAGAAAAACAGGAAGCGAGATTCCTAAACTTTACTGAAGAATGTACTTGGAAGTTTCCAATGGATGAAGTTAATTTAATCTGTGACATCGCTGTATCACATGGTATGTCCATTGATTCTTTTGATCTTTTCCTCCTGCACTGATTTAAAATCAGAGGGATTACAACAATCTTGAGGCACCAAGAGCTCTGTGAGAGACATGGGTGGTGACTTGGTGGATCCAGATAGCAATTATATATAATTTAGAACTAATTTCCTCTAACAACCCCACAAAATGCTATTGTGGACCCCACATAAGCATTGCTGGGCTGGTGTGCAGATGTCTGTTTCTCATTACAATCATAACACAAAGTTAAACACACCCAGGAGTGTGCTGAAAATAGAAGGGGAGAAGAGAAAGGAGAAACCTTGGATTGAGGAGGGAGGCTGGGGTCCAGTTTGGAGACTGAGGCCTGGAGCTTCTTCCCACTGTTAAGCCCCCACTGTCAGGGATGCAGGAGAGGGTTGGCGCTGCACCTGGGGACCGCTGCCACCATTGACTCGTTTGTGCCTTGGACTCTGGGTACCTTCGAACAGATGTTCTTCAGATGATGTCTGTTACTAGAGTGGTAGGAACAAACTGGTAGTAGGCAAGGGCAGCTGCTAACTTGACTGAGATAGAATCACTGAGGAGAACAAGTCTGGATCTTGCTTTTGTTCCTGTAAGTTCTGTGGCTATCATTTCTTCTTCAGGTCAGCCATTTTGAATAAATGTTTGAGGTCATATTATTGTTTGTCGGTAAAGGATGGATGGGTGCTCCTATCAGGATGTGTTGCATTCACTGGTAAAGAGAGAGAAAGTTTGAGAGTGGATAGATGAAGGTTGAACTTCGGCGCTTGTGATGCATGGTGACCCTCTTAACACACACCTGTAGTGGAGAGCAAATTGCCTGCAACACTTTTTAAACTTGCTCTCGGCCCCTCTGTTCTGAGCACAGTGCTTCAGGTTGCTCCAGCAGACAGTCACAGTTGGCCTTGAAAAAGACTCATTTGCTTGTTTCCCCAGACACACACCCATAAAATGTAACCTTTTCTCAGAGGGAACCACATCCGCAAACTGGTTTTTCCCCTTAGTTCTCATCCTTCTCCTTTTTTAAACCTATTCTGCATTTTTTAGAGAAAACAGCTCTTTCTTGGGAGGGAGTTGGAGTTAATTATATATCTATATGTTTAAGCCAATGACCAGACAGCACTTAATGCCTGTAATGTGAGAACAATTAATGATCATGGGGTGTGTATTTCTGCCACTGGTCCTCCTGTGTCCCTGATACCCTCTCATATGCATGAAAGTGCTCATAAAATGTTAACTTGAACTTACTTTTGTTCCTAATGGATGCATTTAAAAGGCCAGTAAGTACAAATTCTGCTACCCTGACCGACACTTGGAATTGCAATAGCATACGTCATATCAGCTCTGAAGTGACAGGCCAGATATGGCAGCACACATCTTTAATCCTAGCATTCAGGAGACGGAGGAAGGTGGCTCTCTGTGAGTTCAAGGCTAGCTTAGTCTACACAGTGAGTTCCAGAACAGCCAGAGCTGCATAGTAAGACCCTATCTCAGAAACTAATAATAATAATAATACAATAATAAAATATATCTTCTTCAGCTTCTTCCTCCTCTTCTTTTCCCTCATTGTTTTCCTCCTCCTTCATTTTTTAGACAGGGTTTCACTGTGTTGCCAAGGCTGGCCTGATATTTCCTTTTTTTTTTTTTTTTTTGGTTTTTCGAGACAAGGTTTCTCTGTGTAGCCTTGGCTGTCCTGGAACTCACTCTGGAGACCAGGCTGGCCTCGAACTCAGAAATCTGCCTGCCTCTGCCTCCCAAGTGCTGGGATTAAAGGCATGCGCCACCACCACTGGCCTGATATTTCCTATATAGACCAGGCTGGCCTCAAACTCACAGAGATCCACCTGCATAAAGGTGTGTGACACCATGCCCAACCTGGTGGCTGTGTTCCTCATTGATATTTATTTATTTAGTTAGTTATTTAAATTTAATATATCTTTTAATGTACTTTTTCTTGTGTATATCATCTATTCATTGTAGAACTGATATTTTGGGCATAGTTGTATAAATGTTTTAGATATGGCTTGTATACATATGTGATCCAGATTTTTTTGGATTGGACCAAATTTCACTCCATCTCACTGTCTTCCTTTTTATCTAATTTGACATTAAGGAAATGTGATTGCTGTAAAATTAATAACTGATAGACAGGCAATGCTTAACGCACTCATCAGACAAAAGCAGCTTGTGCCTCAAGGTGCTCACGTAAGTGATGATGGCCCTGTTGATTTAAGGGGGAGGGGCGCCCAAACTAACATCCTTGGCATCCTTTGCTAAAGCACAGAACATGACAGCCCACTCCAGCTCCACTGACTTAGTATCTGCAGTCCCATTGGCTCTGCTGGTGATTGAAACATTGCTTTATGTTTTAGAAGCTAGACATAAGGCTAGGGTTTAAGAGAGATTGCATAAGAAAATTTCAGATATGAACATTAGATTACAAGTTAAAATCTGTAGTGATAAACTGTGAGGTTTAGCTCAGTGGTAGGCATCTTGCTTAGCATGTTCATTACCGTAAGTTAAATCTTCATTGCCACATCTGGGGAAGGGGAGACCCACAGGGCTCAGATTTCTTAAAATCAAATTTCTTATTTCTAGCAAGAAAATTCTGTAGCCTAATAACTGTCTAAAAGAGGAGGACTTAGCAGATGGAAGATGCTGACAAAGTGCTTCTGAAGGAACAATGTCATGACAGAGGAAAGCACTGAGTCATGGAGCTCTTTGCTGCCACACGGTGACACCCCAGATTGTCAGCTATCTAGTGCAGTTACCATGGGTCCTTTACTACATGGTGCTGCTTTACTATGTGGGTGTCACTCTGTCTGCATTTAGGGTGGGAACAGAGTTCTTCCTCCTGATAAACCTAAAACCCATGTGCTGGGCTTCCCCGCCGTGCTCAGGAGCAAGACTCAGCTGTGCTACACGCTCAGCCAGCCAGGAAACTGTTCACAAACTGCACAATGAACACATTTTTTTTCATTTCAGAAAATGGAGAACACACTCTGTATGTGGCTGCGTGCAATCCGGTTTCCCTGTACTTCATGAATATGACTGGGAAAAATGGCTTCTTTGTGGACTTCTTTGACATCTTCCCAAGGACGGCCAGTGGATCCTGGCGGCCCTTTGTGTCAGTAGCACCGCTGGGAAGTCCACTCAAGGGTCAAGTTGTTGTGCATGAGGAGCAGGTAAGGCACACTAGGCACTCATGGGTACCGATTTGGGAAGACTGAGTGCTTTAAAGAAAAAGTCAAGAGTGATGTCAGCTATGATAGAAAACGTGAGGTTTCAGAAAGATCCAGGGCAGGGCCCAGCAAAGGCCAGGCTCATGCTATACCAATCACACAGATCACAAAGGTGGGATACTGTCTTCTATCTTTAGACACTTGAACACACTTTGCAAGTCTAGAAACAGGTCACGGGTCAGTTTTTCAACTTACCACATGGACAGTTAAGAAACTGTCAGTCTCTTTAAAGAGGTAGACAGAAAACTAGTAAACCAAAAATCTCCTCCGGGTTGTGTAGAAGCAGGGTGATGTCAGAGAGTGTGGTGGGAATAAAGTAGGTTAGGAGGGTAATGGAACTAAAGGAGTGCCAAGTTATCTCCTCTGAGGAGATAGCATGTTATCTGAGATCTAAATGACTTCTTCGGAGATAACCACAGAAATCCACAGAATGAAGTGCATTGGGATTCTTCTGTGTCAGTAATACTCAACTTTAATCCATCATGTTTATAGATTAGTAAATTAAGGTCTCACTAATGAAAAGTACAGATGCCTAGCTAGTGTCAGGCTGAAAGTAATTCCAAACAGATGACACAGATCAGAAGATGGGTTATGCTTCACTTAGTGGAAATTCTAAAGGTCTCATTAATCTGCACTGTACCAATAGAATATGGTCTGGTTTGTGTGCCTGTCTCTACCTAACAACTACCAGGTGTTGCACAAGGCGTAGCATTTATTTTACAGTTCCCATGCCTGCTGCTGGGAATACTGCAAGGAACAGCAAAGGTGGCTCAGCATTCAGAGTACTTACTACACTTGCAGAGGACCCATTCTCTGATAACACAGCTCACTGTCGCCTGCAATCCAATTTCCTCTCCTGACCTCTACAGACTATGACATGAACATTATACACATAAACTTGTGCAAGTACACACATATATACCCATTAAAAGCAATAAATAAGTAAGTAAATAAATTGTTTTTTAAAAAGAGATAGCAGTTATTTTTACTCTCAGTTTATAATCTGGTCCAGGATAGACAATAAGAGAAATAAACCACTAGTTTAATTCTACCTTGGCCTACAGTGTGAGATGTGAGAGGTGGATGCAACTTAAAATAACGGCCTGAGTGTCTGATGGAGGTGAATGGGAATGGAAACCCAGACGAAGCATGTAGGTGCAGAGAATGTAAGTTCTGAACCCCAGGGCTAGAACATTCCCTCCTCCATTTTAAGGATTGAACGAGGATGATAAAAGGTGAAGTAGAGAGGTTATTCAGTGAGCAGGATTAGAGGTGAGGTAGAGGAGGCAGCAGGTAGCAGATTGCTCAGAGCCTTGTAGGCACTGGAAGGTTCTGGGCCCTGAGAGTAAGAAGGGAGTGTGCTCTGTCATGTCAGAAAGGGATTTCTTCCGTTACTCTGTGTCATCAGTGAGAAATGAGACAGAAAAAAGGGGGCCAGTTAAGATCTTCTCACAATGAGCCCTCCAAAAAATCCTGGTGGCCTGGAGGAGGGTGAAGGTCATGAGTGATTGGCCCTAGATGCATTTGACAGTAAAGCTGGCAGGACTTCCTAATAGAACAGGCATGTGGAGTAGGTTCCAGGACAGCCCAGAGTGTCTCAGTGAGACCCGGCCTCAAACAGCAAAAAACCAACAGAGCGTGAACACCTGAATCCAGAGCCTCATCCCACCTAAGAGCTTCACAACCGGAAGAATCCGCCATAGCGAGCACCTGTCAGGGCGAATTTAAATTTCATAAGCCAATCACATTTGGATGCAACTCAAAATTGGAAGTATTTATTCAAACAGTTCCCCCAGATTTTCAGCTTGTCACATTAACAGAAATTTATACATACAAATTCTGTAAAACTATTAGTTTTAGATGCTCAGCTCATGTTTTATTTCTCAAAAGATCCAATTGTTTGGCAACACTATAGACTAATTTTTTGTTCAGTGACTTTCATCAAGGAAATAAGGTTTTCACTGTAGAGCTGTACTTGACTTCCACAGCCTGTGCCTTGCCTCTAGGCGTTCTCAGACCCTGTCTGACTTCTGCATCCTGAGATCCATTCAAGGTGTCTGTATGCTTCAAGCGTCCCCTCCTCTCCCTCCTCACAGAGGTTATTCCAGTTGATTGTTTTATGAAACGGTGCAGTCAGGCTGGGCGGTGGTGATGCACACCTTTAATCCCAGTACTCAAGAGGTAGAGGCAGGTAGATCTCTGATTTTGAGGCCATCCTAGTCTACAGAGCAAGTTCCAAGACAGCCAAGAATACACAGAGAAATCCTGCTAGGGGAGGGATGGGGGCAGGGATGGAGCAATTTAACTAGTGGTATAAACATGTGGGCTGCCCTCGGATCCTTCTTCCTGATTCTGGTAGTCAGAGCTGAAAGGGATGCAGTGCAGCCACAAATAAATCTGGCCCTTATCATTTTAAAATAAAGTTTTGCTGTAGACGCATCCTCCTGGTTAGTTGAAAAGTTGTTCAAAAATTCCTTGCTAAAATAAAATCTTAAGTGAGGACAGGAAAACTAAAAATAACGGCCTTGCCCTGCCCCTGTTCCCAAGGGCTTCTTCAGTCCATCTGCTTAGCCTTTAGTGTTTCAGACTTGGGCACGGAGGTCATCCAGAGGTTACTCTTCTCCCAGTCAGATCCAAACACAAGAAAATGGCTCAGTTGCTCCTCCACCCTGCCCCCACCTCAAGCAGTGCCAAAGCCACAGTTTCTTGTACTCATGTGTGACGTGAGATTCTATTTTTAAGCACAGGCAGAATATATCATTAGTCATTTACAGAAGGAACCCATTAACATCTAAAAGGATGGAGCCACAGAGCTCGTTCAGGCTGCCAAGTGTTGGTGGAAGCCATTCTCAGCCCATGGGGCAGTGCACTCAGGCTGCGGACACATGTGCTGGAATGGAGTGTGTGTGTGTGTGTGTGTGTGGTGTGTGGTGTTGTGTGTGGTCTCGCTTAGCAGATGGTGCTCCGGTCACGTATGCCCAGTTAGGAGGATACACGTTTTTGAACCTAGAAGAGGAAGGGAAATGGGAATTACACTGAACTCTCTGTTTAATCATCTGCTCATTCTTTATTTTTAAAGGCGAACACTTTATTTTAGGACTTCCTTTAATCACAGATTGCTTAAGAGCTAAGGATTTATGACAGAGTTGTATGTATTTATCATGCAAGAAACATTTTCTCTATTAAAAGCTACTCAAAAAGAATTTAACCTAGGACAGAGACCTTGTAAATTTTTAACTTGATTTTATGCTTCCTTTTTAAATTATTTTTCATGTGTATATATGTGTCAAGGCCACAGGGTGATGTCAGGTGTTCTTGGCCTCACTCTGCCTACATGTTGAAGCAGGGTCTCTCACACGAACCCAGAGCACACAGATTCATCTGGTCTAGCTCACTAGATTCCCTGGCAAGTCCCAGTTCTACCTGGAAAATGCTGTAAGTTCAGGCAGCCTCATGCCTGGCTTTTATGGCTTCTATGGGTTCTAGGGAGCCAAGCTCTGCTCCTTGTACTTGTGGGCAAGCCCTGTTCCCACAGACCTGTCTCCTCTGCCCTTGTGTTTACATTTGTAGAAGGAAAAGCCTCTTGCTTTCCCCACCATTTTCAAAACATTCAAATACCAGTAAACAAGACTCCTTATGCTAGATGCTATTCTAGAGAGCATTCTACCATAAGTTCTTAACAGAGAATCAGAAACTATGCAACTTTAAGTATGTCAAGGTCTCATCTTAAATAGAATAAAAGAGAGTTAGTTCTGGAGCCACTAGAAGTGATCATGGCCCTGGGAACATAGGTTTAGGTTTCCCCAAATCCATGTCCAACATGGAAGCAGGTTCATTACATTTTTTAAGGTTTACAGAACAAAGAAAGTCATGAATCAAGTCAAATTTAAAATACAACTGGTGGGTACACCTGAGAGGCAGCAGGTACAGCAAGATGGGGGGAACTATTTATAGGCCCAATGTGCTACCTGATGACGGTCTTAGCTCTTATATTGGTAGAAGGTAGTGTTCTGCTAAATTAATAGTGTCTAAGAGGTTTTTTTTAATTGGTTCAGACACAGAGTAGAAAAGGAACGGCTGTCCAGAAGCTAAAACTAGTCCAAGATAAAGTAATTAGCCTTGAGCTGACAAAATTCCAGTCTCTCCACAGCACTGGGGCTGCAGCCCACCCACCTGTCAGTCTCCACAGACACAGACGCCTTCCAGGAGCTATCTTCACAGATAGATGTGGCTTCTTCTCAGGAATTGTCATTCACAGGTGTTACCTGTGAAAAAGTTAGAGTTTTATCAACATGCTTACTAAAAAATAACAAAGCCACAAATCAGAGTACATGGTGTGCAGTGAACTCTGAGGTGGAAATAATGTTTTATCTAGTGTACATTAATTAAATTATCTTGTAAAGTACATTTTTGTATTTCTTTTCATTTCTCTGACTAGACTGCATACTGGAAGGCAGAGGCCATGACTAAATCAGGATCGTATTCTCCCTCACTTTAAATATGAGCTATCTTGGTTAATACATACCATATTTTATTGTTTTCTAGCATCTTACAAGTTGTCTGTTGTCATTGGGTGCTCTGTGGCTTTTTCTTGTAAGAACTTTGGAGGGCGAGGATGACTAGACCCAAATTAGAACAAGAAAAACTGCACGTTGAGAGACAGTGAGGTGTAACTTAGAGACACCCCTTTACTCTGCTGCTTTCATATTTTAACCAGAAAAACCAGCTTCTTTGCAGTGTTTGAACACATTTAATCTTTTCTAGCTTTCTCATTTTAAATCTCTATTGCATGTATTCCAGTTCATAAGTTCAATACTATGGGTTTATTTTCTTTCTTGAAAAAAATTAGCAAGAGATTATTATCGCACTGTGATGCCATTAGGATGAGTTCCAGGACTGGGTTCTTTTTTCCTCTGACTTAGATAAAGGAGTAAGAAAGGCAAGGTCTCAGGCCTCAGGCAAGTTTCACTGAAAGCCAAGGCATGGGTGCTTGCACACAGAGCAAAGCACCGGAGAGGACAGGACCAGCCCCCAGGAAGGGGAGGGATCCGGGGATGTGTCCAAGTCTACCTAGAGGTGAGGGATTGTGTATGGTCCTTCAGAACTGACTGCTTATGCTATCACAGGTAAAACTGGACAATACAAAGACACATAAGCGTATTGGTTCCCACCACAGTAACCTTCAGTGTGAGGCTTGAGAGTTCCTTACTTGGAATAGTTCCCTTCAGAGGGGAAACAAAACAAAACAAAAACCACCAAGCCTTTGACACACAGAGGAGAAGAACCCAGAAGTGGCCATCTTAATGTTTAAGTAAAAAGGACATGAGTTTTCTTAGAGCCTCTTTCCGGTCTGTCTGCCCAACGGCTGGTCGCTCAGTCACACAGCTCTAAGTCATGCCACAGAAACCTTGTTTGTGTGTTGTTGTAGCAACTGTAGTGGAAGTTCCGTGGGTGGCAGGGCAGACACATGCTAAGATCTCCACTCAGATAATCCCACATCCTAGGCTTCACCACAGAAAGAATTTCAGGCCAGGCCAATATTAAACAAAGCTGGTGGAGGGGAATGTTCTTGTTATTGGCAGTGGTTTATTATTGGTAGTGGTGGGTTGCTTTGTTTTACAATTGTGTGTGTGTGTGTGTGTGTGTGGTGTGTGAAGAGAGAGAGAGAGAGAGAGAGAGAGAGAGAGAGAGAGATCCTGCATGTAGGCATGTATACCATGTGTACTTGGTACTTACGGAGACCAGTTATCAGTGCGGATCCCCTGTGACTGGACAGCACGAGGTCCTCTGTGAAGGCTTCCAGTGTTCTAATGCTGAGCCATCTCTTCAACTCCAAGGGTAATCTTTACTTCCTGACTAATAAACAAAGTATAGAGCAGCCATCTTTGATCTTAAAACAACCTTCAAAGAAAAGGTTACATAATTACCTAATTCTTCAGTAAATTAACCAAAAGTGTATTCTGTGTGAAGATTACTGAGTGTTCTCATGATATCTTATATTTCAATATCATTTTCTTTTCTTTGGTTTATCATAGTAACCTTCCTTCTCAGGTTCCTAGTCACTGCTGTTTTTATGGTGGTAGTGTCTTCAATTTCATACTGTTTTCTTTATTTCCAGAGTAATGCTGTCCTCTTGCTTGACACCACTGGCCGTGCCATCCGCCGTCTCGTCCTTCCCACAGAAGAGTTTACATCTAAGAAGTCTTCCTGGTGGAAGGAAGAAAGTGTAAGGAATACCAGATTTACCTAGCAAATTGATTGTCAGGGATTTTCCCAACCACCAAGACAGATGCCTGTCTATCCCTCCCGGTGCCAAACAACAACAGAAACTAGAAGCCACAGAAGAGTTCTTAAGCAATTTTAGATTTTGACATGGGAAGACTGTGTAGTTAGATGTTCCATTAAATAGCTGGAGGTCCCTTAAGTATCCACCATATTAATGTGAAGATTGCCAGAACTGGACTATTAAGGGCATTGGAGCTATTTGAGTGGGATATTCATAGCAAATTCTTAGTCATGCAGTCAACTTAATTATTTTCCAATTACAGAGTTATATTTTGGATTTATATGTTAAGATCTTAAGTACAGCAACTGATTTGCCTCTATCAGATACATGTTTCAGTTTATTAACTAAATTAAACAAACTATATAGCCTCACACAAGGAAATTTTTTCTGCCATTTAGATATAAAATAAAGTTTATCCAGTGCTTTGCAAATAAGCATGCATAGTTCTAAAAGACTGAAAAAGTATTTTTAAGTGTCATAATTGAATTATGAACTAAGAAATAAAGTATTTCCTGTATGCTTATATTATGATATAAATTCCATAGTTAACCAGTAATTAGAACCTTTTTTAAACCAGTATTTTGTACTTTTTAAAAGATTTATTTCATGTGTCGGGTGTTTTGCTTACATGTGTATCTACGTATCATGTAAGCGCCTGATGCAGAAGCCAGAAGAAGATGTTGGATCCCCAGGAACTGGGGTGTAGACGGCGTGAGCCAACACACAGCGGTGGGACTGAACCTAGCTCCTCTATAAGGGTAGCAGGTGCTCTTAACTGCTGAGCCATTCTCCAACCCCATTTGGTACTATTTAAAAATTATTCTAAAGAGGTTTTAGTAGCTTACTGATAGACTGCTTGCCTACCAAGCGAGACCCCAAGTCTAAGTCTCAGTACTCAGAACAGAACCCTCAAAATGCCTAAAGAGCTTTAATATATAACATGCAGTATATTTCAAATATAGGTTAATCTGTGTTCCCCTGAAAGTCTTGGCATGGCTAACTGCTTCTGTGCCAGTGGCTTGGCTCATGCATTACAGGAGTAGTTAAGAGATCATTCACGTGCATATTTGTTTTGTTTTTCTTTAGGAAACTTATAGAATGTGTAAAGAATTTTCACACAAAAACTGGGTAGTATTCTACAAAGAAACAGGGTAAGCTCTTCACTGTAGAAGATTTTAAGCTGGAATTCTTATTTTGTTCATTCTGTTACCTGATGTAATTATACTTGTTTAGTATAAAACTAACAAAATAAAATCTTATTCTGAAAATAACCCTTCGAAAATCATAGAATGCTGAGAAACAGGCATAAGAAATGATACTGTGATTATGTAACACAGCCCTGGCTACGTGGCAGGTGCCACTTCCTGTTATTTTTTTCTCATACGTACCCTGACATATTGAGAATTTTGTACACCAGTTTTCTAAACTAACATGTTCCATTATTATTGCTCACTCTAAAAAAAAAAACATACGCATCTTTGGGTTGTATATTCTATCATGATATGATTCCATCACATTATCCTCATCACATCCTTTCAGATATAATTTTCTTCTTTTTCAGGAATAGCTTGACTGTCCTGGATGTCTTAGAAGGGCTAACGCACACCATCTCACTTCCCATTAACCTCAGGACAGTCTTCCTTGTAGCAGAGGACAAATGGCTTCTTGTGGAAAACGAAACAAATCAGTGGGTAAACCTAAGGTGTGCTCTCTCATGAAGTATGCAGAGGGCCAGCCTCGTCTACCATTGCTCTCCCTTATCTTTTATGTTTTAGAAATCTTAAAAGCAAATAAAAACGTGGGCAATTATAGTCGCAAGCACTTCTGTTTCTCAGCTGATCACAAACATAAAGCTACACTCCCATTGCTGCCTGATGCAGAGGGAGCTCCATTTCTGGGCATGGCAGTGCACACCTGAGATCCTAGCACTCAGAATACAGGGGCAGGAAGATCACGAGTTCATGGCCAGCCTGAATTAATAATTGATTCCAACACCAATACCCTGTCTCAAAAAAAAATCTACAAGAACAACAAAGAGAGGGGGCTCTATCATAACTGTGCCTGTCTTGTATAGGAAATTGTTTTTAAATTTGTATTTACTATGTTTTCATTTGGTATTTCTCTTTACAGTATTTTTGAAAAGGTTCTTGGTAATTTGTGATAAAATGTTGTAAGGTACAAATTATGCTTAGGAGCTCTGAGAGGAAAAATAGCTAATTTTTCTTGATCTGTCCTAATGATTGTTAGAAAAGAAAACATGTAAGATAAAATAGATTTAAATTAATTTAGGCTTCTTGTTTGTTTACAGGAAGTTTCTTTTGACTAAGCCTGCAAACATTGGTTCTGAGGACACCGGGGCCTGTCAGTTGTATATATTGAAAGAAGAGCTGCCTAGCACAGGATTTGGGGTCACACAAGGTAAATACTGTGTTCCCTGTGCTTGCTGCTGTGTGTGCACATGCAGGCTTATACATACACTGTCCAGGCTGATGAGAGAACAGCGTCATCAGCCTGTGTAATACTTACACCAAACCAAACAGCTTAGACACTGCACCAGGAGTAGGAAATCAGACTCTTCCACCTACAAATCTTCATCTGGAAGCCACCCTTTGAAACTGTGTGAGATCTGTTTAACTGTTGAGTGGCTTTTGTCTGTTTCATTTTTTACTTACTATAGTTAGGTCCCGAGTCTAGCCTGGGTTAGCATCTTTCCTCCCTACAGGCTGCCATCTTATCAGAACTTCCACTCCATTCACCACAGTTCGCCTACCCTGGCTAGGGTCCTTGATTCAAGAGGATAGTTACTGCTGCCAAGTGTTGGCTTGCATAAGTGCTTGGACTCACTTAGGGAAGATGCTTTGATGATTAAAACCATTTTCTCAGACAAAAGCTGGCAGGTGTAGTTTAAAATATTTAAAAAATAAAACTTGTCCTTTGTTGTTTGAGTTGTTGAAATGAAATCTTTCAAAAAAAAAAAAAAAAGAGTAACAATAATAATTCCTGGAACATATTCAGATTATATCATGTCTAAGTGTATCTGACTTTTTCAGAAACAGAGTTCTGCATACCTCATAAAGTTTCAAGTGATCAGCTGACATCTGACAACCTAACCTCAGCTGTGGGCCAGAAGATTGCCTGTCCTAACCGTGTTCTCTCGGATGAAAAGAGTCACGCTACCATAGTTGTTGGCTTCCCGGACCTCATGGTAAACACCAACTTCTGAAATTAAGTGAACATTCTCCTCAGTGCAGCCTAGTACACCCCAGCCTGTCTGAAGAAGAGTGACTAAAAGTAATGTTCTGGTAAACATTTTCATCAAGCCTGCATTGGAAATCAGCCACCAAAATTATAGTCTACATATGTAGCTTCAGTACTTTAAAAATAGCATTTAAACTGTGATGTGATAGAATTTAGTACAGAAAACAATTTTTTTCCACCTCTGGGAGTTCATGTGACACAGCACTTAACATACTAGTGGTGACTTTCTTACCACACCGTCCTAATTGTGTGCTCAGGGACTGACAAGAGGAATAAGCAGAGACTGATCAAAGTGCCATGTCTTCTAGGATTTATATTTAAAGTGATTCTTAAATGGCTTTAAGTAAAAGTAGTCCTCATCTTTCCCCGGCGGAGATGTAGGGGATAAAAAAGAAAGATTATTCCAGGACAAGTTGCAATCTGATAGTCTAAGATGTAGCCCCGTACATTGTGTTTAAACATTCAATTTAAATCATTCCCTTTGTGACTCCAAGGTGAGCTGATAGAATCAGTTCAAGATACAAATAGGGTTCCACTTGCTGCACCAGTCTCACTGCTTCAAAATTTTAGTTTAATTAACAGATGGGAGAGTACTTAGGGATATAAAACATTTGAAATCGAAACTGAATAGATAATATGTGCCTTAGCACTTTGACGTAAGCTTTACTAATTGTCAAGTGACAAGCATTTGCTCCCGCATTCTGTAACTGCAGTGCAGAGTGCCGTTGCAGTATGGTGTCTACAGCAGCCTTGATGGAGTGATAGAGCCACGCTCCTGAGCTTTTGGCCACCCTTGTGCTTAGGTAGAAAAATAATAGAGCTGTTCTGTGGAAATAGGACTGTCTAAAAATTGATCTCACCACTGTCCTCTGGTTGCAGATGTCAGTGTTGAAATACAGTGCTCAGTGAAAAAGGCAGAAGGCAAAAGCTGTGTAGAGGCTACTGCTTGTTAACCCTGTAGAATCCTTCAAGGCCATAAGGTAGTAACCTTGTTAAAGCCGTCCTCTGGATGCTTGGTACCCACCGTGGAGGAGATGCCCAGTTAGAACTTAAGGAAAGGTCAGCATTCAAAGCAGGTGTACTTCTGGGGCCCAATACAACAGCAACACACCATACTACTCTAAGCCCTTTCATCCCAATAGCTCTTTTTTATACAGTAATTCCATAGAGTTTTACACATGGAAAAACAGGAAGAGATTATACCTCCTTCCTCCCTCCCACAAAGACTGTACTAAAGACCTAGAGCTTCAGCCTGGGTGTGACTAACCCTCTAGCCTGTGTCCTTTACCACATGGCCTCCCCTGCTTGTATGTGAATTTCTTTGGATCTCTTCATAAGGTTTTATGCAGTTATCAAAATCAATAAATTATTATAAACTTATATAACTTTCTTACCCTAACAGCAAGTAGATATTTTTAAAATCTACAAGAAATATTTTTATCAGTGATGACCATTATGGGCATTCATTTTGTTACCAAGAGTAAGACAAAGAAAGCAGGTATGGCAGTGCACCCTATGATCCCAGCACTCAGCAAGGTGAGGCAGAAGAACTGTAATTTTAAGACTAGCAAGGTCTTGCCTCAAAACAAACATGAACAGAAGGCCAGAATACCCACTACACTACCCAGCCAAATACTGTATTATCTTAGACGTGGAACAAAAAGAAAAAAATTGATAATTATTCTGCCTCAAAACTTAGGCCTATAGACTATATTTGCAAACTATATTTCTTAACACAAGACTTATATTCAGAATATTTAAGATTCATAAAGTTCAAACTAGGCATGGTGGCACATGTCTTTAAACCCAGAGCTCAGGGAAACAGAGACAGGTAGATCTCTGTGAGTTTGTGGCTAGCCTGGTCTACAGAGTCAGGTTCCAGAATAGCCAGAGCCGTTATACAGAGAAAACCTGTCTTGAAAAACAAAACAACTACAACAAAAAGTCCTTAAAGTTCAACACTAAGAAAACAACCAATTCTTAACATTTCCAAACAGTAAGCTAGTGTGAAGTAATACAGGGAAGTCTGGATGGGGTAAGGTCATCTCTGGTGGATAAGGGATTACTGTGTCCTGGGTGTCAGGCATGATGACTTCAGTGTCCCTGTGAAGGGGCAGCCTGCTGTGGGAGTGGACACCTAGGGAAGCACAGGAGTGTGTGCATGAATGGGGGCATCCCCATGTGGGCTACTGGGACCCAAGCAGGAAGAGCAGGACTTCAGAGATAAGCCTACTGGTGGAGGTGAGAGATTGGACACGTTTCATGGACTTGAGGAAGAAATTAAATACTGTGAGGATAATGTACTATACCAAGTTAGCTGAGTGATGTATTAATGGCCAAAAATAAGATAGATTTCTCACAGGCAGGAAAGGGATAGCAGATTCTTGAAAGAGTGAAGCCTGTAGATGTTGGGTTGGAATTTCATATATTTATGTTGTAGTTTTCAGTATATTTTAGGGTAGAAATAAAAATAAAATTAATAGCAAGTGTGAAAACATGGGCAAAAGTCATGAAATATAATTGGTCAAAGAAGATACAGGGATAGAAAGGAAGTAGATGAAAGATTCTCACAGCTGTTATCTATTAGTAAGAAACTTGAAGCCTTGAAGAGATGCTACTCCATAACCAATTAGAATGAAAATATGGACAATACCAAGTGTGGAGTACTGTGTACCTAGTACCCAGTATGAGGGAAGCCACAGGCCAGTGCATCTCTTGTAGTCTTGTAGAGTGCAAAAACAAAATAGGAAGCATGAGCGCTTTACCTGCTCTTCAAGGCCGGGTAGAAAGTAGTTAGCCATGGCTGGGAGTGTAAGACACACAGTAGATAGAGTGCAGTGTCCAGAAACAGGTGCATATGGTGGCCTGTGTTTCATGCCGGCAAGCCCATGGCAGTGGTGAGTAGTGTCTGGACAGTAAGCAGTCCAAGAGAAAAGTAACTACCAGTCCCTGCCTCACCTATGCAGGACAATACGCTCCTTGTGAGTTCTGGACTTAAATGCAAAGATGACACCTTAAAACCTTTAGAGAAAATGGAGGACAAAGTTAGTTTATAATCCTGGGAAGGATAAATGCATGAAGTAAAACAGTGAGAGAAAACTATCCCACAAAATCCCAGAAAAGCTAAATCTGGACAAGGCAGAGACACGCGGCCAGGAGGGCATCCCAGGGGCTTTAAAAGTCCCAGCATATTTTTTCCTTATGTGACTAGTAGAGGCATAGATGTTAATACACCTATTTAATTTCTAAATTACATTTAGAGCACATGTATGCTGCATACCCCTGTGACATTTGGACATCGTAGGACAACTTTTAAGAAGCTGCTCTTTACTTGCATCCTGAGATCCCAGACATCAAACTCAGAGTGTGAGGCTTGGCAGTGATTCCCTTAACTCACCAGTTCATCTTGCTCAAGTTTTTATTATTTTAAAATAACTATACTGCTTTCTTCTCTCTTTGTAGTTATAATTCATTTAAAAATAAAAAGTTAAGTATTTTGTACCTGCATAGACAATTATAGTTATTGGTTAAACATATATCTCCTGTGCCTTGTTTTAAAAAAAACGATTAGGGAATATCTTAAATTTATATCCATAAGTCCAATTTAGCATTGGCACTAGCTTAAAGGGCAGACTAATCCAATCATTGTGATGAGCGAGCTAATAGATGTGCGATTTTAGCACTGTTTCTCCTTTTCTTTTCTTTTTATTTATATTTTTTTCAGTCACCCAGTGAAGTTTATTCGTGGAAGAGGTCTTCATCTTTGGGAAAACCAAGTGTCACCAACATGACAATCTATACAGGGAAGCGACAAGTGTTACCCCAAGGCACAGCAACTGCGTGACTCTCACACACACTAATCAGGTGGTGAGGATTCTGCCTGCAGGGGAAGTCCCTCTGAAAGACATCTACCCAAAAGGTGCGGAGCCATTTCAGCTTGCCAACAAGCTGATGGTTGAAGGCAGCTTGCTTTTGTGGGGAATGTTTAGTTTATCATTGTCATTTTCTATGTACACATATAAATAACCCTGACAGTTAAAGTAGCTAAAAAACCTCTGTGTTGGAAGTTTGTGGACGCCCTCACATGGTTGGTACTTGTGGACTCTGCCATGTTCATCTTTGTTCACACTGCATCTGTGTGTACCTGAACTTACTTAGAATTTGGCTTCCAAGAGCTTGCACGTGGAGGGTCCGTATACAGATTGCTTTATCCCAGTCACCTCATGTTGATGACTGTAAGAAGCGCACTATTGATCATTTCTGTGTCCATCTATTCATTTTCAAAAGCCCTGTTATTATTAGCTTGTTTTCGTTTAACCTGTGTTGAACTTCGGGTATAGGGAGAGAGAGTAAATAAGCAGGAATCACCTACAAGTGTCCTGAGGGTGCAGACCTGTGCCAAGCTCTCCATGAGAGCTCTAGAACTCTCCTTCCAGATCACACTGGCATTCAGCATAGCCACTATAAGAACTGTCATTTGCAAGGCAGTAGAGCTGTTATCCTGTACTTGTATCTATCGTATTAGTGTGGTCTTTATGGATATAATGATGAATCGGTAGATTGTTAATCCCCTCTGAACTCCCTGCTGGCGGCAGGTGCTTCTCACTACCACTCACCAAAATGTCTGGATTCCTGAAAGAAAGGCACACATACACAGCTTTATGCTGGGTACTTCCAAACTTCCCTGCAGCTTGCACACTCTACCCTCCAATATTCCTGAATTATTACTTCCTAAAATCTATATTCCATCTCTGCTACCCCAGACCCAATTGAGGGAGTGTCCCCAGGGCCGCTTCCCTGACTCTTATATGGTGTATGCTTTCTCTCCTGCTCCCTCCAGTCTGATCTCTCTGCTTCCCAGAATGGCGATTCTAAAAACTCCTCTCTCCTGCTCCCTTGCCCGGGAAATCTAAAGTCCTGCCTCTGTCTTCCTTGCACAGACATGGCTACAGACAACTTTATTTCCCAGTCAGAGCCAATGGGGGCAGGGCTCCTCAGCATAGATGTGAGGGTTCTGTGTGATTTGGGAGCCGAATTAACTCAAATAGCATTAGAACCAATCCTCAACATAATGCTAAATGTATTATAGCCGTTACTGAGCTTGAAAGACCTGTTTAAATGATTATACTTAGAATTTGTTCTTTCCAAACTGAAACTCATGAAAATCAATCAACATTTCTTTAAAATGCTTTGCATGGTAGAAGAAGCAGCTGAATGGTGTGGCGGCTGCAGTACATCACAGCATTACTATAATGGAAATATATATATTAAATATAATATATATAATATACACACACACACACAAATCAAGGTAATTTGTAAACACAGGAGCAGCTTATGACCCAGCTGATGACAATTAAGTGATTCCTGACAGATGTGTGGGAGTTAATGAAATAAAGGAATTATGACAGGAAAGGGGGCCAAGTAACAAGTGTGGGAACTGGTAGATACTTCCCCCCACAGCACAGTGATCTGTCCACCCAAAAACACGGGGCTCTCCCTGATCCCCGTCCTTATCACTCATGTCTGCCCTCCTTTATTTATCTTGTCCCTGTGATACAGCTCAGGTGTGCTTGTCATATTAGATTCTGTTGCCATCATCCCGTGAGGACACACTCAAGGGCCGGCATGGCCCCATCAGGATTACTTCTTCCATTTTTGCCCTCCTCACCTTTATCAGTGATAGTTTGAACATTCACATTTCTTCTGATTATAGACAGTACATTTCAATGGTTTTACTATATTGTTTTTTACAATTGATGAATACAAACAGTTGCTTGGCCATCATCACAATTAGTAAAGAAATATCTTCCTGACCCACTACTGATAACCGTAGTCAACCCTTCCACCTGCCTCCAGTCCCTACCGATCTAATTTCTGTCCTTATGGATTTGCCTTAAACATGATGCTGTACTAATGGATTCATATAAATGTATATAAAGTAATCCTTGAATATAAATATAATATATATGTAATCCTTGAATCTGGTTTCTTTCACTTAATAATGTCTTCAAGAATCATTTATAGTTTGTGTCTGACCTAGTTTGGCTTTCTACTGCTGTGATAAAACACCATGATAAACACCATGATAAAAAACAACTAGGAAACAAACAGGTTTATTTCACCTTGCAGCTTGTGGGCCATCATGAAGGGAAGCCAAGACAGAAATACAGGGAACCTGAAGCAGAGGCCACGGGGGAGTGCTTCTTACTGCCTTGCTCACCCATGGCTTGCTCAGACTGCTTTCTTATGCAACTCAGGACCATTTGCTTAGGGGTGACTCTGTTTACAGTGGGCCAGGCCCTTCCACCCTGATCATTAATCAAGAAAATGCTCCAGAGGATTTCTCCCAGGCCAATAGATAGAGGTTTCTCAGTTGAGGTTCCCTCTTCCAAGGTGACTAACTTGTCTGAAGTAGACAAAAACTAGCCAGTCCATTGCCAGTCTACTGTGCTGACTTATTCAGAGCAGCAGTCTATAGTATGGTTACACCATTAATGTGAGTATGCTACCATTTGTGTATCCATTCACAAATGGATAAATACCTAGATTGTTTCTAGTCTTACATAGTAATAAGGCCTCTATGAGCATTTGTGCATAGATTTTTCAGTGAGCCTAAGTTTTTGCTTTACTTGGGTAAATACTTAGGAATGCATTTTTTTTTTTAACTTACAGTAATACTGCTAAACTATTTTCTGAAATGGCCAGGCTCGATTTGCATTTCTCTCAGCAGTAAACGAGAGTCCAGTTGTTCCACATCCTTGCCAGGACTTGGTGCTGTCAGCTTGCCATTCTTGTGAGAGGTGGACAGTACTTCTCATTACAGCTTTATATTTCATTGCACTTTTATTTAGTGTGTGAAAGGGGCTGGCATTTACCTTGATATGCATAAAGAGATCCGGGTTTGGGTTTTCCTGTCCACCACATGGGTTCTGGAAACTGAATTCAGGTTTTCAGGCTTGATGAGAAGTGTCTGTACCCACTGAGCCATCTTGCCAACCCTTACTATGGCTCTAAGTTTTGTTTTCTACCACCCAGTCATGTTTATTTTTGTTTTCATCTGTGTCCAGATGTAAAAATAACTTTTAGTCACCGGATGGACATGTACACACACATACATAAAAACCGTTACTGGAAAAGTCAATCAATGAAACTTTTTACTAAGCATATGTCACTTTAAATCAGTGACTACAGACGGAAGAACCTCAATCCTAGTGCCAACAGAAATGCACTGGATTGCATTTCCAAAAGAAGTGAATTTTGTAAAGTAACTTCAGTTGCCTCTGCAGACTCTCTTGGTTGTTTTACCTGCAGTCTTTATTCCTGCCCTAACCTTGGCCCTGTGCGTATAAACGCTCCACTGTTCTGGGAACTCCGTGGTAAACACTGCAGCAATGACTTCCCTTTAATAGTGAGTGGACTAATCCCTAAATACAGTTTGTACCTACCTTTGAAATCCACCTGGACTGTAACCACAGTGGAAATATACTAAGCCTCCATCTTCCTAAGTGTGGGCCATTTAGAATGGATGGATAACGCTAAGTTTGGAGAGAAAACCAGCTGCAGATACACTTCCTTAATTCTTCCACAAATTCTACTCACAGATACCCATAAGGCTCTTTCTGTAAAACTTTTGTCTCCTGGTTTATTTTTAGAGCAGTAAACGTTACTCTTGACTCTTTTTAAGTGCTTAGTACTATGCCACAGCACTGCCAGGCACCTGTGTGACCACAGAACCCTTTGCTGCTCCGTGAAATTGTCTTAATCGGTATCGATTCTTGATTTCTCCTGATGGAACAGAAGACAGAGCCAGCACTGCGTTTTTCTCCTCCTTTGTCTGTGGAATTAATTGTAGACAAAAAGAAAGAATGATGTAGAAAAAGATTTTGAAGCGAGTAGACATGTTGTGTGTCCGCAGTGGTCAGAAAGTGCCCTTAGAGTAACTCAGCTTTTGAAAATGTCCTTAAGTGACAAAGCAGCTGTTTAGGTTAGCTAGATAGGCAGTGCTAGCTTCAATAGCTTGTCCTTTCTAGAAAAAAAAGACAAAAAATAACAACAACAAAAACGTGGTCAATAAATACATATTTGTAGACCAAATATAAATTCACCCATTTCAGCTAGATTTTAGAATCAGAAATTGCCAAAAATTATAAATGATGTACAACTTTATCAAAGATTGACTTTATTCCACGGAAGCGCAAGGCAGACATTGTGACTTGTGACAAGCACAATGCAGATGGTCACCTGGGGACAACTGCTCCAGCTGGGTGGGTAGATTACATCTTAACCCTTTTCCTTGACCCCTGTCCCTGGTGCCCCTCTCTGGCATTCACACCACACACACAACACACACCTTTGAATCTCTCACACCTGGCTCCAAATCGACAATTCCTACTCTGGAATCTTTTCCAGGTCCCCAGAGGTCCCCAGTGGCTCAAAAAGGAAACACAAAGACAAAGGGAGGAACTTTGGCTCTCCGTGCTGTGAGCTCCTGCCCTTCCCAACATGCATGTCTGCTGCAAAGTTAGCACACACACCTCTGCTGCATACGTAAAGGTGCACTGAGGATTCTAGACAGCCCATTCAGAAAAACCCTTTACCTTGAGTTTTTTTAGATAGCCAATTTGGTTGGTTGATTTGTTTGTTTGTTTTTTTTAATCCTTCAATTACAGATGTAAACTAGAACTGCTGTTTTGTTTGTATTTGATTCTTCTTTTTCTGGTGTTTGTTTTATGAACCACACTCAATGGAAACAGTGTGAATATCCTGGTATTTCATTCTAATCCAAACTATAATAAAAACGATGGAAGATAGGAAGATAGATGGTACACATGTAGCTAGACAGACAGACAGACAAAAGTCTTTAAAAGCATGTATGTGTTGTAAAAGGTTTAGTTTCCCAGAGTCCCACCCTTGGGTCCACGTTGTCATCTGCACCTTTAACACTTGACTTGTGTCATGACTTATTTGCAGATGTTACTCCCCCACAGACAGCTGGCTACATAGAGGTTACTGATCTTCAAGCAAAGAAACTCAGATACATCCCTGTCCCCAGGTAATCTCTCTCGGCTCTGTTCTAATTGTGGTTTGTCCTATGAAAGCAAGAAAGTTTTTGCCATTCACCTGTTCACCACCAGGTTTACCTGCATGGCCCCACACTGTAGCTGGACCGATTCCCAGAGACTTGGGTGGAGCTTGTTCCCACTCACTGCTCACAGCTCCTGACATTGTTCTGCTGCGGCAGCAGACCCTTTAAAGCAGGGAGGTGTGTGTGTGATCGCAGCAGGCACAGAGCCCAGGCTCTCCGACCCAGAACGCAGATGTGCTCTCTCCCTGCAACCCTGCACACTGTGCCAGGCTCCTGCTTTCCGGCTGAAGTTGTACCTGCCCTTGTCTGCTGTAGTTCCATTATTCTGCCCTGTGCTTACTGCCAGCCAAAGCTTCCCTCTAATCCTTCCAGTCCACTTTAATCTAGATCACATTCCTTTCCTGATGTGCCTTGTCTCATGGGTCTGAACCCTTCACAACACAGTGGGTAGAGCCTTGCCCAAAGTCCCAGGACAGGGGCCTAGAGAACTCTCTGGAATTAGATGTAGGCCAGGCTGGCATGGCAGAATCTGAAGGCTACCCAGTGCAGCAGCAGGCATGTCTCTTTACCCTCCTCAGACTCCAGAAGAAAACAACTAGGTAGGCATAGCAATGCAGAATTCAGGAACAGCTTCATTGCTTGTGACCTTTAGTCAGACTTACATTTATGAAAAATGAAGTCATTAGCCAGAGAGGTAAATTTCCTTTCTCTAATACATGTGGCTTCTTAGACTACCTTAATATGTTGGCTTAGTGAGAGATGTTTTTTAATCATTTAAGGAAATGTCTTATTCCATCTTGGCTGTACATTTGCTTAAATACACAATTAGTTCAAGAATCAAAGCAAATAACATCTCATAATATCTTAGTTAGGGTTTATATCTCTGTGATAAACACTATGACCAAAAAAAAAAAAATCTTAGGAATCTCAGGCCCACACTATCACTGAGGGAAGTCAGGGCTGGAACCAGGAAACAGGAGCTGAGGCAGAATCCACGAAGGAGTGCTGTTTACTAACTTACTCTCCATGGTTTGCTCAACCTACTTATATAACCCAGAACCACCTGCTCGAGGTGGCATCACCCACAACACCCTTATCATCCCCTCACATACCCTTATCAATCATGAGTCAATAAAATGCCCTGCAGACTTGCCTATAGACAAACTGGTACAAGCATTTTTCTCAGTTAAGATTGTCTCCCTAAACACATCTACATTTGTGTCATATTGTCAAACCTAGCATAATGATATGTTAGCATTTCTGAAGTATTGTCATTTCCCAGTGTTTTCTATAAGCTGTTTGCATCCGTGTTCATTGCATTATATATGAGCTACTTATTCTATGGGTAGGGAAAGAACTCTTGGAAGGGAGCTGTGTGCATAGCAAGTGCTGGCTGGGCACTCAACTCATTCCTTTACACTGAAGCTGTCTGATAGATGCACAGTGCACCCCCTCTGAGTGATAGCTCTTAGAGCTGCAGAAAGAACATAAGCAGGGGTTGAGGGTGTACTCAGAGGTAGAGTACATGTCCGGCAATATGCAATGCCCAGGGCTTGGGCCCCATTATCAGAGGAAAAAACAAGTAAAATGAATTGTAATGATATATTTTATTTAAACTAATATCTCTAAGACAATATTTTTGAGATTTTTCAGTATAAATATTTTAATGTAGGTTAGATATTATGGTATATGTCTTTAATACTAGCACTCAGAGAATCCAGGGATACATAGTGAGACCCTGTGTCAAAGAAAAAAACAGTCTTTCAAATCTCAGTACGTATTTTACACTTCTAACTCATTTCACATGATACATTACTTATATGATTGTCCTTTCATCCTGATTTTCTGTTGAAATTAGCCATTGCTATATTTGACACACATCAGAGAGGAATGAACCATCTAAATTTAAGGTAACTATGTATGTATGTGTGTGTTTGATAGTTAAACTTCTGCTGAACATCAGGAGTGTTCTACATGATACCTTTCTTAGTTACTGTATTTTTGCTCTGATAAAACATCATGACCAAGACGACTTTTGGAAGAAATCATTTCACTGGGGCTTGCTCACAGTTCTTCAGTGTTGGTCCATGACGGTAATGGCAGAGCGCATGGCGACCGGCAGACATGGCTCTGAGACTTTAGCTGAAGCTGACATCCTGATCTACAGGCAGAAGACAAAGAGAGAGTGAGACGAGGCTTGGCATGGGCTTTTGAAACCTTAAAGCCCACTCTCAGTGCCACACCTCCAAATCCTTCCCAAACGGTTCCTCTAACTGGTACCAAGCATTCAAACATAATGAGCCTTTGAGTCCATTCTCATCCAAATCACAACAGCTAACTTCATAGAATAAAAAACATAACAGAGTTGCATAACTGCAGAGCCAAGTTTTTATGTCATATATTTGAACTTGATTACATTTTTTATTCTGTGGTGCTGGGGGTTCCACATGCAGTGCTCTACTAGTAAGCCCTGCCTCCCTCCATGTACTCACATATCTTTTGTGGCTGGATTCACAGGCAGGCAGACCTCCCTCCCTCCCCGTGCTTACACAGCAAGTGCGTTAACCACTGAGCCGCCTGCTCAGCCCCAACCTGAGTATGTGCATCTACCTTCATTGCACATACCTCAGGATGCTCTGTGCTGTGAGATGGGTGAGAGCAGATAGAAAACAACCCTGCATTGGAGAAGAACAGGTGTAGCTCTCCAAGGCTGGGACAGCGGGGGGGGGGGGGTGCTCTTCATGGTTTCTGACCTTCCTTTGGGATCTTCTTTCAGTGCAGAGTCTCTCTCACCATATACTGCATGGATATCTGCTATTTCGGACACAGATGCTCTGCTGGCTGAGTGGGATAAGGGCAGTGTGGTGACCGTTGATATGGGAGGGCGCGTCAGGCTCTGGGAAACTGGACTCGAACGTCTGCAGCAGTCGCTCATGGAATGGAGAAACATGATTGGACAAGACAGTGACAGACATATGCAGGTATCACTTGACTTGACCTTTCCTCTCACAAATTAATTGGGTTTCAAATGCCACCATTAAGGGACTTCTGGATTAGCCACTCCAACAGCTGCTTAAATGACTAAAGCTTATTTTTAGACTCTTAATAGGAAAAACAATCTATCCATCTTAAGAGTGACCAAGTAAGACTGTGTCTTAGTCTTCTGCCAATGCTAAATGCTGCCAACATTACAAGATACAAATACAATTAACTTGTAGTTTTTAGCCATAAGCATTTCTGGGTTTCTGCATCTTTTCTTCCTTATATCAGCATGGTTGTCGACATCTGTGCATGCTGCCTAGGAAAGGAAAAAAACTGGGGCTGTTGTGTGCAGCCTATTCCTTTAAGGTCCAAAGCTCGAGACTGGAGGTCAGCAAAGTACGCCTCCAGTAGAGTTTGTACCAGCACCTGTTTGCAGGCAGTGCAAGCTTGGCAGGTACCGTGATTAGGTACAGCTCTGAAAGAGAAAGAAGCACAGCCATCGGAAGGCGAGAGTGAAGCTGCACTCGGTGTCTAATCTTGATGCTGACAAGAACTAGCTAGAGGAACTGGGAAAGCAGCAGACTTACTTATACTGAAGCGTAAATTGATGAGATCAACTTGCAATTGATTTTAATCTTCAGAAAAAAAATCTTTTCTTGTTAAGTATCATTGTTATGTAGCAAACTGAAAGGTAGTCTCCAAAATTAGTTAGTTGGCTTACTAATTAGTGAATGAATTGAAAAAAGGGTAGGTTGCTACTAGCCCCATCACTCTGCAAACTGCCATTAACAAGGTAAGGCATGGGCTGGAGAGATGGCTCCGCGGTAAAGAGCACTGGCTGCTCTTCCAGAGGTCCTGAGTTCAATTCCTAGCAACCACATGGTGGCTCACAACCATCTGTAATGAAATCCAATACCCTGAGCTGCAGTATACATACATTAAATAAATAAATCTTTAAAAATATGATAAGGCATTACCATGTATCATTCTATCAGTAATTGATTAATAATTATTACTTTATATGATTTTCCTTAAAAGAGATTTATAGCTATATTTGTGAGTGAATGATACACTGTTCTCTTAGATTTCTTTTTTTTTTTTTTTTTTTTTTTAGCTTACAGGTATGTTTAAATCTCAAGCCAAAATAGACTACTGACCTCCAATACTTTTGAAGAGCTATAACTAATTAGTTTACTTAAGTCAAAGCAAAAACATTGCCTAAAACAGTGTTGGTAAGTCAGTAGCTCTATTGCAGCAGCAGGATGACCCCTTTGCATTCACTGTGCTTAACAACTTTTAGGGAACTTGTTACCGTGATTCTGTTCAGAACTGTAAACTGTTCAGAACTAAATGGTAGCTTCCTAGCAGTCAATACTATTGTGTTTGAACTTCAAGTATGTGATCTTTGAATTTCTCATATAGTGTAGAGATGTAAAGTCAGGCTTCACCTATGGCTGAGATGTGTCTGAGCATGGTGTCAGGCACCTGTGATCCTAGCACTTGTTAGGTGAACGAAGACAATCATAGATTCAAGACCAGCCTGAACTACATAGTGAATTCTGGATAATCCAGACTCCATAGCAGGACCCTGTCTCAAAAGTATAAAAAAGAAATAAAACAGGGCAGTGCACACCTTTAATCCCAGCACCTCGGAAACAAAGGTAGGCAGACCTCTGAGTTCAAGGCCAGTTTGGTCTACATAGCAAGTTCCAAGACAGCCAGGGTACATAGAGAAGCCCTGTCTCAAAAAACAAAAACAAGTGAAAGAAAGGGGCTGGGGGAAGGGAAGGGAAAGGAAGGGAAGGGAAAGAAATATTGGTGACTAAATTAAGCCTCTTATTTCTTTTTCTAAAAGAACTTTGAAAGAATCTTTACTTATAATTTTAATAATGTTTAAATGTAACCCCTATTTCTTTGTGCTTTAGTCTGTAACTTTTTTCTTCCCAGGACTTCTCTGAACATATTGCAAGTCTTTGCTCTTCCAGCTCCCAGGTCTAGTAATGGTACACAACAACTAACATCTTCCTTTCTATCTTGTCTAAACTAAATGACACTGACAACTGAAGCTAAATAGTTAAGCTATCTAACTTAGAAATGAGCAAAATTATCTCAAGAATAACCAAAATACTATTTTATGAACTTCCTCTAATCAAATGTTTCTCAGAAATGTATAACTTTATGTCCTCAGCTCAAAGTTCAAAGAGCAGACATAAGAAAAACTTAGTAATAAAGTAATACAAATCAGAATTAAGTGGTATTTTAATGGGGAAAACTAGATGTCAGCATGCTCCTTTTACTCCATTAGTCCTCGGTCTGTATGGTTGATAGGAAGCATGCACACATGGATATTCAAGTTTGTGAGCGTGCATCCTCAGGGTAAGTGACCACAATGAACTCTCAGAATCGTCTGTCACTGTTTGTGCTTTTAGTCAAATTCCTTAGTAAATAATGAGGCAGAATACTAACTACTCTATTTAGGTCCGCTAGTGTTGTGATTTACAAGTAGATTATACAGCCAAATCTGGGTCATTGCCAGTAATAAGAGGTAAGACTTGTGTCTACAGTTAGTTCCCCTCCTAGTCAAGCTGCAAGCAGCGTCATTAGTGGACTCTACTCAGAAGAGTTCTGCTCCTGGTTTTGGAGCCTGATGGGGAAAGACACCTAGTTCTTGTTGCCCTGCTTCTGCTCCTGGGTGCCGGCAGCTTTCCTCGGACTCTGGTGGAGTGCCCTGATCTCCATCTAGTGGCCAAGAAGTGTACTACACCCTATTGAAATGATTACCTTTGCACCCCAGCACTTGGGAAGTCAGCCTTTTGCTTGGGAGATTTCCTAGTCCCTTGTGTGGCTCCTGTTGGGTAGTGGATGCTTCTTTATTTAGGTCAGCAGTGATGGCCTGGAAAACAGTCTTTCAAGCCATCTGCTTCATCTTCCCATGATTCTTCTGAGCAGAGCAGACAGACTGTCCTCAGACACACAGACAATAAGCTGTACTGTCCTTGCTGTCTTTGCTGCCTTCTGCTGTCTAGCAGCATTAGCTTAGAAGAGATACTTGTTTGAATTTTTGTTAATGAATTCTTTGCTATATTCTCAAATGATACCACAGGGGAGAACTTACTGAACTCTTCATATAACATATATTCATTAATTTGACACTCTGATAAGAACATGGATTTTGTCTGTAGTTAGAACAACTAAAACAATAAATTCAAGTATTACTACAACTGGAATCCCTAAACTCAATAGTTATTACTTTTAGACTATATTTTCAGAACCATGGGCTGTTATAAGCCAAAACTCATCTAGTTATCTTTCACAATGTTGCTTCATTTCTTAATTGTATTACATATTTATTCTTCTAAACAATTCTATTAAATCTACACCATTTTCCTCAAAAAATCAAATCATTGTGTCTGCAAAGCTGTCAGTGACTGTTCTCATGAGAAAAGGTTGAACAATTACAGCTTTCAAATGCCATTTTCCAATTACAGCAGGAAAATCAGAAAGTGGCTCTCCATATGGCACTGCTGGGATCTCTGTGGCTTTTGAAGAGTGCTCACTTAACCATAAACTTTAAAGTGGATAGAATGTTCTGAATCACAGTACAGGACTAGAACCCACATGCCCTTGCAGTTAGGACTCTGCCGAGGACACGGGAGGCACATGCTCAGTGCTTAGACAGCAGGAGATGTCTAGGAAAAAGTGCAGACAAGAGACACTCTGGGACTATGAATACGTGTAGTTTATTGTACATAGATAGGTGCATTTCTGTTGCTGTGATATAACACCCCAACCAGGGCAGCTTCTAAAAGAAAGTATTTAATTGGGCTCATGATTCCAGAGGAGTAGGGTCCATGACGGTGGAGTGGAAGCAGGAACAGCTGAGCACTCAAGTCTCAAGCCATGAGCAAGAAGCAGAGAGAGCACTGGGAGCTTTTGTTTGTTTTTAGCAAGGAAAAAATAATGCAAGTTTATTTTTTTATCTTATTTTTACTATTTAAAACAATTTTTAAATTTAAATTTATTTTGATCATATTTTCTCCTCCCAAGTCCTTCCAGATCTTCTCTCCCTCCCTACCCACTCAACTTTGTTCTTTCTCAAAACAAACCCAATGCAACAACAAAACCCTCCAGTCCAAGAAAATAAAACACCATCCAAACAAAAAAAAAAGTCACCAAACTGTAAACCAAATAAAAAGCACATGTATATGTACCCGTGCGCGTGCGCGCGCGTGCGCACACACACACACAGAGGAGTCCATTATATGTTGGTCAGCTACTCCTAATCATGAGGCCTGAGGACCTGGAGTGATTGATATACCCAATATCCCAGAAAAAAACAAAACAAAACTCATTTTCCCTCCAGTGGGTATAAATAACAGTTCTGTGGTTAAGACTGTCCTTTTCTAGCTACTAGCTCAGTAGTTTTTTACTTTTAAGATTTCAGTTGGATGAGAAAGCCTATTTTCAAATTAATTGCTACTTACACACACACACACACACACACACACACACACACACACACACACATATTCCCCCAATATACAAGCAGTTATCTTAAGATCTTTTAGTGGTACACAGTGCTCTGTTCAGTTCAAAGCATGGTCCACTTATTGTTTGTTCTTTGCTTTGGCCAATAACTCTGGAAACAGTCTGCTTCAGTGTGTCACTGTTACAGAATGCTTCAAGCCTTGTAGGATTGTTGTTATGAAGTATAAATTGGGGATGGTGGGAGTAGAGGAGTTCTTGGTGGGCCCATGCTGAGGCCTTCCCCTAACAATAACACTGCTTGACAGGCTTAGTATAAAAGAAAGTTTATTGTGGGGAAAAGGGTAGGGATCAGAGATGGGGATCTGGAAAAGAGTAGAGGCAGAGAAAGGGGGACAGAGAATGACAGAAATTGAGAAAGAAGGGCTGGAGGGTGAACACGTGGGAACAGAGAAAGAGAGGCAGAGGGGCTGGGGTAGCAGGCAGTCCTTTTTCTGTGCTGCCACACCTGGCAGAAATGACACATGCTGTTGCTAGGTTGCTGTTGCTAGGTTGCTGTTGGGAGGAGCCCAGCGGAATTGTCTGCAAGTCAACAATGGTTACGCGTGCTGTCTTTGGGGATCTCCTTTTCCCAGAAAGGCAATGCCTTTCATGATCTTTTGCAATTTCCTGCTGTATCTCTACTCATGTACACATACACCTGGCTTTTATTGTTTGCCTACGTGGTGACCCTTGGGCTATGCCTATAATGATTTTTGTATTGTTTATTCCTGCCAGAGGAATAATCTGTAGGAATTACTGTTGGCTCTGTAAGGTTCTCAGGAGTACCTACTAAGAAAGTAAGCTCTCCTGACAGGTGTCCCTAGGATATGCTGGTAAGGCAGCTGTCTTGGCAGACAGTGGCAGGGGTGCTAATGATGTGTTCCAAGTTCTGTGTGTAAATGTTTCCTCTCTGCTGATTTCAAACTACCAGAGATTAACAGTCTGTTTACAAAATTCCGGAATATTGTGTATGCAGTGATCTCTCACAAGCAGGTAGGGTTTGGTTCCCTGTGCCACTAGTTGAACTATCTTTATGCCCAAGCCTTTGAGAACTGTGATGGTTTCTAGAAAGAAGCAAAACTGACAGTATATAAGGTAGTACACTGCTCTCTCTGGCAAATATAGAAACCCATGGTTGTCTCAACTACAGATAGCAGTGTCTTTTAGGGGGAAAAAAAGCAAAACAAACCAACCAAACAAAGAAAACCCTATTTACCTCTCCAGTCCTGGGATTGAACACAAGGCCTCACACATGCCAGGCAAATGCTCTTAATCCCACCCCCAGCCTAGTCAGACCCTAGGACCAACATCTGGGTTTGAGCAAAGAACTAAAAAGAAGTCTGCCTCCCAGGGACACTCCAGAACTCAGGTATGGGGACTGCCTTTCTTACATGCACTGCACTTCAGAAACAGTCACTAGTCAAGTTTTCCATCCCTCCAAGGATTCCTGTCCATCACAGCATCAGAAATAACTACATCTAACATGGTAAAACCAACAACCACTGCCCTAAAAAGAATCAGGAAGTTTATGATCCTTGGGAGGCTATGAGTTTTCAGTTATGCCTTGGATACATCCAGTGAGAGAGGCAGCCCTATGAACTGTGCATATGCAGTGAGAGAGATGGCCCTATAAACTGAAAATTGTAGCTGTAAGAATTCTAAACATTATAAAAAAAATAGAAATCCTGTCTTAACTTCAGACTCTGGAAAAAAGGAAGTGTTGAGAATCTCCTCTTCAGACCATCATCAGTCCCCTTTCAGTCCCCGTCTCTCCTGCCAAGCCTTAAGACATTGCTTTATGATGTCATTCCTACCATGCATATTAGTTAGATCGGTAAACAAGGGAACAATATTAGCAATGTGTATTAAATATGGGAACTATATTAGCAATGTTTAATCAGAGTATAAGGAAGCAGACTTAAAAACATGCCCATGATGTATTAAGGTGTCACATAGGCTGACAGTCCACGCTCTGGAAGTATTATGAGTCTGAGCGTTTTTAACATGCATTTAATGCTGCCAGTACATCACAGTGGCTACAGAAATAAACCTTCTTACCATTACCTTTCTTATAAAATTATGATTTATTTTTACCCGTAAGCAGTATAGCCTATTTTCTAAGAGTCAAACTGACTTCAGGTCTGGGTCTTGTGTTGTATGTGATCTTTGGCAAATTCCTTGTGCTTTTGAAATTTCGTTTCCTTGTGAAATGCTGATAATGCTGTTTGTACATCGCAGAGTCCTCGAGAGAATGAAATACTTTTACCCGGCACAGAGTGTAAGTGCTCAGTAAACAGTAAGATTTAGAGACTTAGAAGTTAAGTAATATTGGGCTGCAGGATTGTTTAATGTTTATGTGGAGACAAAGCCACTGTAAAATGAAGTGCTATTACCCAGATACCCACTAGTGAATCACAACCTACTGGTCTATATATAAGTCATCGCTTGCCTTGGTGTTAAGTGTAAGCTTTGTTTATAATCCTGCTTAGAAAAAGTTTTGTCAGACCCAAAAAAGGAATTGAAAAAATAATCTTTGCTTAAACCTGTCAGCTTGAAGAAGAGCAGACAACCAATGACAGGACCATGGTCAGTAGAGGATTATGCTTGTTTAGTTATTCAAGAGACAAGCTAGAGCAAGGCCGAAATGCACAGCAAAATATACAGCAGCAGTGGCATGCCTGAGGCCAAGGGCGAGGCAGAGAGAGTGAGTTGGATTTGGAGCTGTGCTTTTTTTAAACACACACACACACACACACACACACACACACACACACGCACACGCACACACATACACACACCCTTTAGTTTAGCATCTGTCAGGTCTAGGACTTGAAGGCTGAAGCTTAGCCTGTGGGTAACACTAAAACTTGGCGGATATCCAGGGTCATTCAGGTGTGTGGCTCTCTCCCTCCATCTGATGTCCAGCAGCTGGCTCTCTGCTACCTTACAGGAGGTGGGAGTGGTCAGAGACTAGTACAGCCTGGCCTGGGAAGACAGGAGACTCCACCCTCCCCTGGCGTCCTCAGAAGGTGACTTCCAAGCTCAGGTTCCACAGATAGAAAACCAGGGAAACCCCCTCTGAAAGCTGGCAGGACCAAGTAAGACTATTTGGGATGCAAAGATCTAAAAGCCCCTCCAGGTCACTGTAAAGAACCCACATGTTGGGCAGCTCTACCTCTATACAATGCCTCCTCTCCTGCCTTACCCGTAATATCAACGGATCCCCTCTTATCCAAAAGCTGGGTAATAAAACACATAAGCAAAGAAAATAGCCTTTGAAAAAGAGGGTCTGGGTGTTGCAGACAGTGAGAAAACATGTTATAAGGTGAAAACAGGAAAGCAACTCCCTCAGACCTACAAAGGTAAGAAAAATTCTATAATGAAACAAAACTATATCTCTAATTAACTTAGGAATCTTCAAAATATGAACAAGACCTCTTGGGGGAAAATCTTCTGGTAGAAATAAAAATTCAGTGGAAGGGAAGAGACATGAGACATCCTAGAACCAGCACACACATGCACACGTGCACGCATTTGAAATAACAAAAAGAAAGCCAGGCATGGTGCCACACTCCTTTAATCCCAGGACTCTGAGTTTGAGGACAGCCAGAGGTATACAGAGAAACCCTGTTGAAAGAAAGAGAGGGGGGGGGGGAGGGAGGGAGGGAGGGAGGGAGGGAGGAAAGAAAAGAAAAGAAAAGAAAAAAGAAAAGAGAGGGAAAGAAAGGTTTTTTAAGACAGGGTTTCTCTGTCCTGGAATTCTATCTGTAGACCAGGCTGGCCTAGAACTCACAGAGACCTGCCTGCCTCTGCCTCCCGAGTGCAGGGATTAAAGGCCTGTGCCACCACCACCTGGCATGATTTTTTTGTTGTTGTTGTTCTAACACAAATTTCAGAAACAGAAAATGAAAGAGCAGAAAATCATACCAAAAAGTTAACTTAAGAAAATTAGCAGGTGTTCAAATAACAAACAGAAAACACAATTCACATATTATGTTCCTGAAAGTTTAGAAGCCCGTGGATAATGTAACACCTCAAAGTTTGTAAATCAAAGAGAGTGGAGAACAGGTTATGTATTTTTAAATGTGATAAGAATGCTAATGGCTTTGGCATTGGGTCATAAAGGGGGAAAATTATACCTAATCCACAATTTAGTATCCAGCCACACTATGGATCAAGCAGCAGGTAAACCACAGACACTAGCAGATGCTCAGACCACAGAGGGTGCATTTTCAGGAATTATTGTGTGGTGTGTTCTCACCAAAAGGACAGAGTGGACAAAAAATGACTTCGGTGGAAGAGACAAAGGTCACTAATGCTAGAAATGACAGAAAAGTGGTATGTCAAGACCGTGCGGTGTCGGAGAGCAGCAACAGCTAATCCAAGAGGAAGTGAAAAAGTAAAGGAGGCACAGGAGAAGAGGGAGGTGAGAAGGAGGGAGAGAGGCAGGTGAGGAATATGATGTCGGACACAGGCTGCTGCCATGAATGAGTGGTCCTGATGGAGAGCCTATGGAATCCTAGGGCTAGACACATCAAATGGAGGTGAGAAGCTACGACTGCTCGGTAGAATATTGGTTATGAGGATAGAAAATCTGCAGTATGGAACTGTGTGCTAACTATACAGTACAGCATAGCAACACAATTGGGGCAGTCAGTTAAGTCTTCTGTCACACAGCAACAAAAGGGTTAGTGTTGCCCTCCCTCAGTGTCCTCTGAGGAGAGAAGTGGAGAGGAATTTGAAGAGGAAACAGTAAAATAGTCCTCAGCTTCCCTTGTCTGAAGTTAATAGATGATGTCAGAAATTAAAAACTAAAGATGGTATGAGAATGTGGAGAAAGGGCTGGCGAGATAGCTCATCCAGTAAAGAAGACACTTCCACCAAGCTGACAGACTGAGTTGGATCCCCATAACACCCACGGTGGAGAAAACCCAACCCCACAAGGTGTACTCTGGTGTCCACATATACACTGTGCATATGTATGTGTATGCACACACACACACACACACACACACACAATTTAAACAAAAGGAAATGTCAGAATAAATAGCAGAAGTCATTGTAAGCTGAGTTGAGTAGTTGCACTGGAGTGGGGATTACAAAGAGTGGATGATGGCAGACAGGACATTTGCTGTACTATACATGTTCTAGAACTACTTGAGGTATTTAATTATATGCAGCTATTAGTTTGGTAAAGATCAGAAATTAGAAAAGAACATAATTGTGAATTTACCAGGTAGGAAACAGGAACAAGGGTATGCATGGCACAGTTCCCTGGGAGTATGTTAACTGTAACTCATCTGTGGGTCCTTGGCTCTTAAAACAAGGCTGCATTTTAATGGCGCTGAGTCAAATGTTCAGTTTTCCCCTTCAAAATAAGTCAAGGGCTGGCAAGTTGGCTCAGCCAGAAAAGGTGCTTGCCATGCAAGCCTAGAGTCCTAGGTTTGATTCCCCAGAAACCACATAAAGGAACAAGGCTCCAGAGAACTGACTCCAGGGGATTGTCCTCTGGCCTCTCCAGGAGTCCATGGCACATGTGTTCACATATACCTCCCCACACACATATGGCTCATGTGCACACAAAGTAATAATAAACTGATTTTTAAAAATAACCCATGGGTTCTAGTTGTGGACTAAATGCACTATACCCCGTCTCTCCCACCAAATGCAGACTGAAACCCCATATAGATGCATACACAGCTAGTGAAGCCCCTGAAAATGTTACAAAACATTAGAGGAGAGAGGCTGAGCTGAGGAGAACCAGAATTTGAGCTACCATGGAATCAGCTGTTGCTCCCTCAATACCCTTCCAGACCTGGGTATTTCTGGACTTTCTATTCTGCCTGCAGCATGAAGGCTCCCCTCAGAAAACTGGGAAAGGAGGAGGCACCTCAGCCCAACACACAGTGCCAACCATCACCAAACAGCCCACAACCAGCAACACACTTACTGGCAAATTCCTGAATGCTTCCTCTTAAATGGGAGTAAGGCCCAGATGACCGTGCCCACCATCCCTGTCCAGCACTGCACTGGAAGTGTTAGTGTCATGAGGAAATAAACAGAAGGAAAAACCTAACTGCCTGCCTGGAAATTCCATTTTTAGAAAAAAAAAAAAAAAAAAAAAAAACAACTAAGAATTAATAAGCTTGGCAAAATCAATTATACATCTCTGTAAATCAGAAGCAATTAGCTATAACATAATGTTACACATACACACACATACACATACATGCATCCTCCCTTCCTTCTCTCTCTCTCTCTCTCTCTCTCTCTCTCTCTCTCTCTCTCTCTCTCTCCCTCTCAGACACACACACACACACACAATTTCTAAGCAGCTCCTCTTGAGAATGAGCTACTGAGGCAAGAGTTTAACAAGACTCGTGTGTGATGTGTGGTGAACACTGCAAAGCACTAATGAAGGAGATAAAAACTAAGTACAGGAAGAGACAGACCAGGTTCATCAGTCAGATTTGATATGACAAAGACTCCACATCTCAAGACTGGCCTACAGATTTAAATCAGCTCTAAGCAGTTTTCCAGCAGGACGTTTTCTAACAGCTGAATACAAGTCAATACTAAAATGTTTATGTAAAGGCAAGGAATTAACATAGCCAAAACAATCATTTTCAGGATGAATGAAGCTGGGCAATCCTGTTACCCAGTTTTAGAGTTCACCGTGGTGTTGGCAAAAGGATGAAAGAACAAATCGATGGGACAGAATAGGAAGTCCAGAAATAGACCAGAGACATAGCACCAATTAGCAGCAGCCGCCAAAGCACTCTAATGGAAGGAAGATGGTCAGCAAGCGTGCGGGACAACTGGATGGCCCTGTGCAGACAACAACAACTGTTCTTAAAGATCCCTGTAAGGGGCTGGAGAGAAGGCTCAGCAGTTAGAGCCGTGCTGCTCCCGTGGAGGACTGGAGTTCAGTCGCAGCAGCCACAGCAAGCAGGTCACAAATGCCTGCAAATCCATCTCTAAGGGATCTGACACCAGCTCTGGCTTCTGCAGGCCCTGTACTCACATACTCAAATACACACATGCATTCACAATTTAAAATCTTTGGGGCTGGAGAGATGGCTCTGTGATTAAGAACACTTCCTACTCTTACAGAGAACCTTGATTTGGTTCTCTGTACCCACATGGTTAGTCACAACAACCCACAATTCCAGTTCTGGGAAAGTCACTTCTGATCTCTGTAGGCAACAGGCAATATGTGATACACACACATACATTCTAGCAAACACTCATACACATAAAATAAAAATAAACAATTTTAAAACACATTTTAAAATATAGAAATAAAATTAATAACTGCTGCCTCAGAAGTAATATGCTGCAGAGTGCCATAGCATTCATTATTATTAGAAGAATGTGAAGCTAGTTAAAAATGATACTATTACTGGGCTGCCAGCATGGCACAGTGGGTAAAGTCACTTCCTGCCGAGCCTGACCACCAGAGTTCATCCCTGTACCTGCATGTTGAAAGAAGAGAACCAACTCCTACTAATTAACCTCTGACAGCCATACAAGGATGCTCACTGTGGTCTGTGTGAGCATGTGTACACACACACACAAACACACCCATAATTTAAAAAATATTCTAATAAGCTATTTTGTTAAAGAGGTTTATTATAGCTTCATCTTTTTTTTAATGTATGTGGGCACACTGTCTCTGCCTTAAGACACCAGAAGAGGGCATCAGATCCCCATTACAGATGGTTGTGAGCCACCATGTAGTTGCTGGAAATTGAACTTTGGACCTCCAAAAGAACGGTCAGTGTGCTTAACCGCTGAGCCATCTCTCCAACCTCAACAACTTCATCTTTTCATATCAATTTGGGAGTAAGAAATCCAAATGTTTCCCTCTGTTGTTCAGTGATGAAAAGTCAGGCTAACCCAGAATTCAAGATGGCGCCTTGATGTATCGTGAAATTTTCCCAGCAAGTTGGGGGGAGCTAAGGTGGAAGGAGTAAGGAGAGGAAGAGGAGTAAGGAGAGGAAGAGGAGGAGCTGGGGAAGCAGAGATGGTGGGAGGATGGAGAACCATGCTTAGATCGAGAGCAGTCTTGGGTAACAACTTATATCTAGGTTAGTTAATTGGTTAACATCTCTAATTACGTGAGCATCTTGCTAATTGAGCATTATCAAACATATAAAGCCTTTGATGAATCTTTAAGCATTAGAGTCTCATTCCTACTGGGTACCGTGTGGATGGTGGGGTGTTCTGGGCCCAGCCCAGCCCAGCCTTGTGGAGACAGCATGAAAGATTGGCAGAGCCATCTCCCATGCTAGTGTCTTGCAGGTGGCAGGGCTGGTGTCTCTGGCCACCTGAGCCTGTGGACTGAGCTGGTGGCCTGAGCCGCGGCAGCAGTGAGAACACTCCGCTGCTCATGACCTCAGGCCTAGTCTAGTCGAGAACATGGCGGCCTGTATCACAAGACAGATTGGGTGCCACCGCTTAAATATCTTCCTCAACACCTTGACCTCCATGTGGGAGACACTAAAGAGAGTGACAGTCACCTTTCCTAGCACTATGGATTCCATTTCCTTCCCAGGACCCCCGGGGCCAACCACCCCTCAGATGTCTCATTCCTTAGTACTGTGTTACAGTTAGGTTTCCACCTGAGTTTTAAAGGGGTAGGAATTTAAACCATAAGAAGACTAGACCTGACAGGGTTAAAGGGATTCCCTAAACATGGTTTCATGAGAACCTCTGGAGAAGTTACCAGAAGGAGAACAGAAGTGTGAGAGCGAGGTTTCCCCACTCCTGCTCAACCCAGGCAGACTAGCCCACGTTCCTGGGTTTTAGAGCCAGCAGCTGGGTCACCATTGCTCTTTGCTTCCACCAAACATACTGCTGAAGTTGACAGGTGAGGAACCCCAGGGGGAGGAGTATGCCTGTCTGGAGTGACACCTTGAACTGCAGGACAAACAGAAGCCAGACTACTCTGTCCACAGACCCTTACCTCTCATTCATCCGGAAGAGCTGGCCTTTTCCATATTGCCCTGTTCCATGATTCACTTTGATTTGTTAAATATGGTCTTATATCAGCTATGCTTGAATAGTCATGAAATAACTGTGACATTTAAACAGTGGATTGGATTGTAATTATTGTCATGTAGTATAGTGAAAACTCTTGAGTACAAAACTACAATGTCAGTGAAAATGATGTATTAGTAAGTAGCTCCTGGCAGCCCTAAACAACAGTTTATGCCGTAGCTGCAAATGCATTTGTATGTGATTAGATATGAACCACATATGTAGGCTCAGTGGCAGAGCGCCTACCAGTGATGCACAAAGTCCTGCCTTCAATTCTCAGCACTCACCTCCCCTAAAAGAGACCCCAAATTACATGTTTGTCAGCATGAAACAGTTTTTCTCGGGTAAGATGACTTCCTGTCGTGCCAAGTCTGCAGTCTAGCAGCTTAACTGTTGGACCCTCCTCCTTAGCATTCTACTGTTAGCCCTCCCACCCCTTGTTTCTCGTGTAACCAAACAACAACAGTGTCATCAAATCTGGCTTCAGGAAGCTCAACAAACCACAGTTTCCTAAGTAGATGATGGCGATCCAAGCTGAGTTATTGGCAGACTGTCATCTATTGAATTACAGACAAACAATAGGTACATGAGGCCTTTGAAACGCATTTAGCCAGCTGCTGCTGGTGAAGCACTTACTGGGGACCCACCGTCAGAACCTTCTATAGCGAGCGTATTCCATACAACTGCTAATCATGAAACAAGCAAGGAGCCAGATGGTGCAAAACAATATGCAGTTAGTTCAGTGTTAAGTGGTGGCCTGTGCAGGCTGTGCAGGGTACTTCCTTATAATACTGGGATCTCAGATAGATAAGCTGAGGGCGCCTGCATGTGAGGTAAGCACTCTGCCTCTGAGTTCTTCTCTAGCTTAGGCTTGGCTTTTTAAATAGAAGTGTTTGAGTAAACAGAAAGCAATTTACTCCAGCCATTTAAGACCCACGGGTATAGGCATAGGTATAAGAATTAGTATGGCGTGCTCTCTTAGCAAGGGGCAGAGCTGTGCCACAAATCCAGAGATGACCAGGAATAGGAGCCAAGAGCAAATGCTATAGCACAAAGCCCAGAGGGCAAGTCTGGGTTCAAACCCAGGTATCCCAAGGATGGTGTAGGATGTGCAGCAAAGCCAAGGTGAGGGTCAGGGCTGGAGCTACACAAAGCACATGAGCTTAGGAAACAGTGTGGGTTAGGTTCTGTGCAGTCTGTAAACACAATATTTTCAAAACAGTTTAAAGGAAATTCACCGTCCAAGCAGCCATTAGTTATCATTGTTTGCTTTTAGACAACCCTGATTCAAGTAAACGGTTCCCCTAACAAGTGGAGTCCAGGGCAAAAGAGAAACCAGACCACATATAGGCCAAGTGAGGCTTTCTGAGTCCTTGAGAGAGGGAGTTGTTATGGGTTACTAGGGAGAGGCTGGGTGGCCTCGCTATCGATCAGCAATGTAGGAACCAGCCCCTCCAGTGAAGCAGGGCAGCCATGAGGCCCAGGTAATGGCCAGGTGGAGGGGGAGGCTGGCTGAAGAGGAGCAGGAATTCTAGACAGCTGTAGTTTAGTGTTTGAGTGTGCTCTGTTCATGATGGTGAGATTGCAAGGGTGATCCTCAAGTAGCAGTGTTCTGCTGCTGTTTAAAATTAGGGGCCAGAGCTTCAAGCTAGTGTGAGTTGTGATCCCAACCAGGGAAGTGCGTTTAAAGCCATGGGGGTTGTTAGAGAAAGGCAGAGCAGATGGTTGGGCAGGTGGAAAGCTCCATATCTGGAAGTGCGCTTAGTCAACTGCTTTTCAATGCGGCTTCATTGAAACTTAGTTCTCTAGGGAGCCTATGTTCTTGCCATTGCAAGACACCATAACTGAGAAAATGTTTACAGATTAAATTACAGTTAGTACGTCTGTCGTTGGAATACCTACCGTAAAGAAAATAAATAGTTTAACCCGGTAGCCCTCAAAATGTATTTTTATTAAAAAAATTTTTTTATCAAGTAGACAATTCTAGCAGACCTCTTAGAACAAGCCCGTCATGCTGATTGTAATTATGGTTATGATACAGCTGTGTTGCATGCCATTTATGGTTTTGTAGGATAAATAGGGTTGGGCTGCTAGTTAAAACAGTAACTTCTCCTTATGCATTTGAAGAAAAAAAGGTATTATCTATGTGTTTGCAGGTTTGTTGTGGAATCAAAAGTTGTGCAAGATGAAGGCACACGCTTGTATTTCAGCATCTAGGAAGCTGAGGCCAGCCTGGACTATAGAGGGAATCCTATCTTACCAAAAACAAAAACCAAAAAATGATACTGGAGTGTTGTAGCACACCTCTACTCCCAGGATTTAGGAGGTAGAAGGATGGTCTGGAATTCCAGGCCAGATTCAGCTATATAGTAAGTTTGAGGCTAGCCTGGGCACATGAGATTATGTCTCAGAAGGGGGAAAAAAGACTAAATGTAAGATGATGTGCAATAGGAACATTGATTCAGTTGACACTAATTTAAGCTACAAATGGTAATTTCCTGTCTCATAGAACCAGGAAATCCCAGAGTGCAAGTGTCCAGCTCACACCTAGGTGTCAGCATGTATGAGAGCTATTCTTCCTCAGGGGTAGCTTTCTTCTCAGATACTCATTCCCCATTAAGTGGCACCAGGGTTCTTAGGAGATTGTATAGTTGCCAGGATAAAATTTGCCAACTCTTTCTTTGCTGTTCGAAATACATTTGGGTTTTGTGAGCTTCAATTTTTTTTTTGATGCATACTTGTATGTAGCCCAGGCTAGCCTCAAACTGGCTATCTAGCCAAGGAAGACCTACTTGATCCTCTTATCTCTATGTCCAAGTGTTGAGATTACAGTGTGGCATGTACCACCACGTCTCCTTTATGCTGTGCTGAAGATCAAACCCTTCATACATGCTTACATATATCCATACATATAAACCATGCATACATTCACATATGACTTCATACATGTCAGGCACTCTATCAGCTGATCACCAGAATGAGCTACTTAAAGCTGAGTAATTCTCATTGCATTTTATTTTAGGAGTGAACATCAGGTTGCGAAACTCAATACATTCTTCATTGCTGGTATGGGTTGGGCAATGTTCCCATAAAGAACACCTTTCTCTAGCCCTCATGGGAAATCTTATACTTACAAAGGTCTTGTGTTAACCCAAAGGAAAAGCACTGTGCTTGATTGAAAACCACCCCCCATTCACACTGTACTCCTATTGATGAAGATGTAACACCAGAAACTGCTGTGTCCTAGACTAGCTTGGAGGGACCCATAGTGTGGAGGAACTGTCTCGTGGCTAACAAGATCCACTATTAAAACTGTGGCTCTTCCCCTATAATTATTTAGGGAACTGTTGCTCATAATTATTTAGCTGTTTACAAAGAACAGCAGCATGTCTCCCTTGTGCCTCTGTATTGGTGCTGGGAATAAGCTTGGATCCGCTGTAAGAGTATGACAGGAGCTAGCTTAACCGTTCTGAAAATAGCTTACTTCTCACCAGTGCCCAACTCCAGGACAGATGGCTGATGCATGCATGCATGGATGGATGGATGGATGGATGGATGGGTGGATGGGTGGATGGATGGATGGGTGGATGGGTGGATGGATGGATGGGTAGGTGGCAAATATAAGTGTATTTTAACATTTATTTATATATGTGATTTTTTTCTAGAATTCCAATAGAATGTCCTTTAAAAATAGATCTTGAATTTTCACCTCCAAGTTATCACTACATGTTCTAATCTTCATTAAATGTGAGGGGAATCTGCTTTCACTGACACACCTCGAATGGAAACGGGACACGGGGATGGAGTGGTGCAAGCATTGTGTCGTTAGAACCTTGGAGTCAAACTCTGTTCATGATTTCTGCCCTTTGGGAATTTAATCTTTTCTTTTTACCTTCATAACCTCTGTGTTTTTAAAGTCTTTTTAATCACTCTCTGTGTTACATGTGATACATGTGTCTATATGTATCTTTTTCACTAACTGCTTGCAAGTAAAATATACCCATCCCATGAGCTCTAAATACTGGAGTATTTTCTCCACAGGCACATGGTCCTGCATAACCTCCATCTAGACCTCAGGCTCAGGAATGTGAGACTAATACAATGTAGAAGCCTTGTCCCCAGACATATTCAGACCCAATACACAGTAAGAACGGGAAGCAACTGAAGAGTGTGCCTCTATGGTGTCCTTCTGTCTCACAAGTTGCTGCTCGTTTTGCTGTTTTTCTTAACTGGTTCTCTGTGGCATTTTGAAGAAGCCCATAGCCCATTGTTTTGTAAAACATGCTTTGATTCTGAACCCAGAGTATGAATTTTTGGCAAGAAAGTCACTGACAACAGCACTCCGTTCAGTGTGCCTTTCCGGCACCAAGAACTGGATCACGGATGGGGAGGTGGAGGCGTTCTCTCCACTGGGCTTCCCCAGAGCCGTTTCCCTTATGATTAGTGTGTGTGTTTGCAGCATGTGTTCCAAAACTATCAGTATCTTACTCGTCAATATTCATCCATTAGTTTTGTTGTTCTCTAGAGAAGTTCCCCAAATAGGATTCTTACCCATACACGAAACAGTGAAATCCAGAGAGTCACAGAATGTTCCTTCATTCACAGCATTGGAGAAAAGCCCGTGAGATTGTCAGTGATGTGGCTACTACCACATGTGTCACATATGATTATTCTTAATTATAACAGGCATTTCTTTTATGAACAACTCCCCAAGAAAAACATCCATTCTCACCTAGCTGTTTCTTCACAGAGTTACTTGGAGATATTTTTGCCTCTAAGCATAGACTAGAGCCTAAAATAATATAATGACCTTTTAAAATGTTATCTGACACTTATCTTGTCATATTTAAGCATTAACTTCTAAATCGATCCAAATTTTTAACTTATCTAAAATATTACTTCTACTGACCACAGGAGGGTATCAGTGAGCTTAAAACAGAACTGTGTCAGCCTAGTCAATGTTCGAATTCCATCTACTGAGCAGTTCCTCTGTCCTCTTATCAGCATGACCACATTGAGTGCCTCTCTCTTTCTGCTCTCACTAACACTCAGGCTCCTTGGTTATGTAATTAGGATGGGTGGCTGAACCTGGCCTGTCGGGGCACGCCTATGGATGGCAACATTATGGCAGCCACAGAAGGATAAAAAGAAATACTTTGGGGATGTCTGTCACTCACAACAAGTTGAATCCAGAGAGAGGGAGAATGGGAGGCTCCAGCAGCTTCTGAAGTCCTTTTACTCTGGTGACATTTTTCCTAGCTGGACTGCCATGTGCCTCTTGCCTCCTGTTTAAACTCTACCCTCTATCATGGCCCTGAAGATAGACTGGGGAAGTTGCTAGATCCCCTTGTCCCTCATCTCAGTGTTGCCACACTGAATAAAAGCCTGTTTTCAGCTTTTACTATTACTGTGGTTTCTTTAGTTGGCTTATTGAGGACAAGTGACCAAACTTGGCTTGTTGGAGGTACAAGACATGGCCCCTAAGTCCAATAACGATTATCTTTTGTAGCTGGGTTATTTTGAGCTGCTTAGCTCCTTTCTGGCCTGCTTCTTTCCCTCAGAAGTATGCTATCTGCATGTGTGTGCATGTAGAGGCCAGAGGTCAAGGTTGGGCATCTCTTATTTAACCTGGAGCTCAATGATTCATCTAGACTGCCAGGCCAGCAGCTCCAGTGCCTCTCCCATGCCGGGATTACAGATGTGCACCAATTGCCCAGGGGATTGAACTTCAGCTTCATGGCAAGCACATCACCAACTAAGCTATCTGAGCCCCTGAGCCCCTTTACAACCTCTGAATGAGCTGTCTCTGCTAATGTCACCCTCCCAAAAGCAATTAAAAAGCACAGTCAGTTGGGTCTTTGTACTAGACCTTAAAGGTACCTCTAAAGGTAGAAGAGAATACCAAATGCCCTGTGCTCACACTGGGCTTCCTTACTTAGAAGGATGGCATTCCCTGACCAGTTGGCGTTCACACATATTAGAGACAAATAAAAATGATCATTATTAACACACTGTAGAACTTCCACCTGTAGATCATTATAAACACAGGTTTTCATTCAGGAGCTGCAAACTTATCAGTAGGAAAGTAAAAGGCTAACCATGAAACTGCTCAGAGTTCTCTGCCACCCTAGTGAGAGGTGAGCGCATAGGAAAGGAAGATTCATCCTTCTAACCAGCATTTGACTCAAGCTAGAGTCAGTCATCTGAGAGGAGAGAGCTCTTCACAGGACCTTACAGAAACCCAGACACACATCCATTACTCTACCATGTGCTCTACTGAGCACCTGCAGGGGTCAGGCTTACAGGCAGCACAGGGGCACCAGCCTTCAGACACCAGCTTGGGAAGCCTGCCTTCCAGACAGGTGCGAGTAAAAGATCACTGTGTGATCAGGGAAGGCTGCTGGCCCACCAGGCATGTGGAGACAAAGCAGCCCTTAGCTCTGAAGGCTGGGGCACCGAAGTGGGTGGACTGAAAGCAAAGAGCCCACAGTGCATGTCAGAGGTTGGGTGGAGAGTGGTCTGGCTTCATTGTTCGCATTCTTCTTGGGAGTAAAGAATCTTGCTTCGTCATTCATAAAATACAGAACATACTAAAACACCATTCTCAGTCAGATCCCCCCACACACAATGAATACAATAAAAAAATTTTAAATCTTACACTGAGGTAGTATTTGGAGAAATACTTATTTCCAGATGGCAACAAAAAGTATTCCTTCTTCCTACGAGATGCACAGTGCCTATGTCACCAATAACCAATGTGTGTGTGTTTGATCAGACTCTTTTGTAGTCTTCTCTGAGAGTACCACCTCTACGGACTTAGTCTTTGGGCCCTAGGGAAGCCAAACAGTGGAGAGGAATAAAAACAAGGTGTGATGGTTAGCACCATCAACTTGACAGCATCTAGACCAGTGGTTCTCAACTGTCCTAATACTGTGACCCTTTAATACAGGTGCTCAATTGTGGTGACCCCAACCAATAAAATACAATTATTTCATTGCCTTTTCATAACTGTAATTTTGCTACTGTTATATATCATAATGTAAATATATAATATGCAGGATATCTGATAAGTGACCCCCAAAAGGTCCTGACCCATGGGTTGAGAATCACTGAATCTAGAATCGCTGATCTAGGAGGCAAACCTCTGGGTGTGTCTGTGAGGGACTTTCTAAATTTGGTTAAATGAAGTGACAAGACCTGTCCTGAATGTGAGCTGCAGCATCCCATGGGATGAGGTCCCAGACTGAATTCACAGGAGAAAGCTAGCTGAGTACAGCCTTCTTTCTCCCTTCCCGGCAGGGGACTGACTGGGACAGCCTCATGCTCCTGCTGCTGTGATTTCCTCAGCACTAAACTGAATTCCGTTGAACTGTAAGCACAAACAAGCTCTTGTCAGACATTTTGCCACTACAACAGGAAAGTGACTGACAGAGGCTTCTACAGTAGAGAGAACCAGGCTGAAATTACAGCTTTGTTCTTCGCTAGCACAGCAACTGTGGCCAATTACTTAAACCTCAAAATGGAAAGAGAGATGCACACCGGAAGCAGTGGCTGTCATGATCTCTTTCTTCCTCTCCTTCCTTCCTTCCTTCCTTCCTTCCTTCCTTCCTTCCTTTCTTTCTTTCTTTCCTTCTTTCCTTCTTTCTTTCCTTCTTTCCTTCCTTCTTTCTTTCTTTACTGTTTTTTTTTTTTTCGAGACAGGGTTTCTTTGTGTAGCTCTGATTATATTATAACATACATTTTTATACTCTATAATTTTTCTATAGATTTTATAGAAAAAGAAATTAAGTCCAAAGAGGTGAAATGAGTGTTCAACTATACATGCTCACAGTTTAGGAACAAGGGTCTCCTCCCTGGATTGTGGGCTTGAGGACATTTCTCTGTACCTGTGGCTTCAACAGGACCCATCTTTCAGGTCATGCCACTGTACCCAACACTTCTCATAAAAGACTGTTCATAGATCTCTATTCAAAATATTCACTAAGAAATATACAAAATAACATTATCCCACAAGAAACAGGTGATATAATTACCTCTTTAGGTAGTTCAGGTTATTAACTGTGTAAGGGTTACTACTGCTGTGGTCAGACACCGTGACCAAAAGAAACTTGAGGAGGAAAGGGTTTATTTGGCTTACACTTCCTCACCACTATTCTTCATGAAAGGAAGTCAGCACAGGAACTCACACTGAGCAGGACCCTAGAGGCAGGAGCTGATGAGGCACTGCTTACTGGCTTGCTCCCCATGGCTTGCTCAACCTGCTTTCATATAGATCTCAAGAACACCAGCCCAGGGGTGGGACCACCCACAATGGGCTGAGCCCTCCTCCATTGATCACTTCTTAAGAAAATGCCCTACAGCCAGATCTTATAGGGACATTGTCTCATAGAGGCTCTCTGCTCTCAGATGACTGACTCTAACTTGAGTCAAATTGACATAAAACTAACCATCACAGTAACCTAATGTAAGCAGAAGGCTATTTATTCCTTTGCATTTATTATACAGATTGAGTTTTCCTTCTGAATGCTTTTGACAGAAAGTGTTGCAAATTTCAGGTACTTTTAGACTTTTAGAACATTTGTGTAGATGATGAAATTTCTTTGGGATGGTACTAAAATCTAAACATGAGATTCAATTCCTGAAGGCATCTTTATAGAATATTTTTAGCATACTGACCATGCCCATCACTTGATTCTGGCATGGAATTCTCTACTCGTAGCAGTAATCCAGTTCTCCAAAGGGTTCAGGTGTGGATCAGGGATGCTAAGGTTCCCAAGTACCTAGAGAAAAGTTTACTGCGAGTGGTAGAATATCTGATCCTTGATTGAAAAGGGAAATTTGCAAAGTCTAGAAATATTCTCCTTTAGTCTGATCTACTAAACTGCTCGATTCAGTCATCATAACTAGTAGCATAAACATGCCATTCTTGATTAGAAATTGTATGCTATGATTTCATGTTGGCAACATCACAGGCAGACTTTAGCCCGCTTTCTGTCTTGGAGGGGTTTGCCAAGCTTTGTTCAGTTATCATAATATTTTAAGGTACACCTATGCTATATATACTTCAGAACTTCAGTTTCTTTTATCTCTGAGTCCATTGCAGAAGTATACCTTGGCTATGAACATTTGTATGCATGCTTTTGTATGGACACAGGCTTTTGGTTATTATTGCATGTGCACCTGGGAGTGGAGTAGCAGGGTCATGAGAAAATTCCATGTATAACTCTCGAAGGAAGTTCCAGACTGTCTTTCAAAACAGCTGTGTTATTTTATATTCCCATTGTGGTGCATGCAGGTTCCTGTTTCTTTGCATTTTTGGTAGTGGCTATTACTGTCTGTCTTTTCGTCCTTCCCAGTAGCTAACAATGTTGCACATCTATCTGGTCATCATGTGTCTCTTGGCTGTCTGTGTATCTTTTGGGAAATAGCTATTCAAATCCTTTGCCCATTTTCCATTTGAGTTGTCTTTTTGCTGTTCTGTTATCGAAATTCTTTATATAAAAGCTTCTATCTGACTGTGATTTGCAAATACATGTTCTGTTTCTGTGGATTTTATTTTCACCTTCCTAGTGATACTCATTGAAGCATAAACATTTCTAATTGCATACACCCAGTGTTACCTGGTTTTCCTTTGGTTACTGTCTCAGTTAGGGTTTCTATTGCTGCAACAAAGAAAACATGACCAAAAAGCAAGTTGGGGAGGAAAGGGTTTATTTGGCTCACACTTCATCACTGTTCCTCACTGAAGGAAGTCAGCACAGGAACTCCAGCAAGGCCAGAACCTGGAGGCAGGAGCTGATGCAGAGACTGTAGAAGGGTGCTGCTTACTGTCTTCCTCACTATGGCTTGCTAATCATGGCTTGCTCGGTTTCCTTTCTTATATAACCCAGGACCACCAGCCCAGGGGTGGCACCACCCACAATGGGCTGGACCTCCCCCATCAGTCACTAATTAAGAAAATGTTCTACAGGCTTGTCAACAGCCCAGTTTTATGGAGGCATTTTCTCAGATGACTATAGTTTCTGTCAAACTGACATAAATTTAGCTAGCACAATTACTTACTCTTTGGGTGTCATATCTAAAAAGTCATTGCCTCATCCAAAAATCACAAATATCTATCTCTACGTTTCTTCTAGGAGTTGTATAGATTTAGAACTTAGTCTAAGCCTTTGACCCATTTTGAGTTAATTTTTTTGTATGTTATAAGGTAGGGATCCCAAGTTAGTTCTTTGTCTATGGAGATCCAGTTGTCATAGCACCATTTTTGTTTGTTTTTTTGTTTGTTTTTGAATACTGTAAGAACAATTGAATTGTCTTGGTATATGTACAAAACCATCTGACCATGGAGTCAAGGGACTCTCCGTTTTATTCTATTAATATCAACACTACATTGTCTTGATTATGGTTACTTTTTAGTGAGTTTTTAAATGAGAGAACATGAGTCCTCAACAGGTAGACTGTCTTGGTTCCCTTGCACTTATTTACATTCACATTTTAGAACTGGATTATTGGCTTTTACCAGGAAGCCAGGCAGGATATTAATAAAGATGACATGAAGTCTTTAGGCGAATGTGGAGGATGTTGCTCCCTTAACAACTTTACCGTTGGGTAGGTCATGAGCATGCATGTTCTATTTACTGAGGCCATGGATATGCATAGTCTTCTATTAATTGGGGTCCTTACATTCCTTCTTAGACATTCCTGTTTTATAGCTTTTAGAGTATAGGGTTTACATTGTTTTATCTTTTTTAATGCCATTGGAATTTTTTTTTTATTTTATCTTGGAATGTTCATTACCAGCATATGGAAATATTTAGTTATTGATCTTCTGTTCTGCAGCATTGCTGTTCCAATAACAGTTCTAATAGTTTTAGTAGAACCCTTGGAATTTTCTCATCTATTTATTTATTTATTTATTTATTTATTTGTCATTAGTTGGTTGGCTGGTTAGTTGGTCAGTTGGTTGATGGATTAATTATTTTGAAACACAGTCTCATTCTGTAGTGCTGGTCTGGAACTCAGAGCGATCTCCATCTCTGCTTCCTGAGTGCTGAGATTAAGCATGGTGATGATATTCTATTTATACAAGTCTATTATGTACTTCTTTCTTTCCCATCTGAACATTTTTTATTTTATGTTCTTTCCTAGTCCCAGCAAGATTCTCTAGTAGTGTTGAGTGGGTATGGTGGGAATATCCTCATCTTATTCTTTATCAACAGGAGAACAGCCCTTACTCTTTAATATGACAGCTGTCATGTTATCTTTGCAGTTTTCATACATGACTTTCATTGGGTTGTTGAATTCTCTTCCATTTTTCATTTGTTGAACATTTTGTCATGAATTTCTCAAATGCTATTTATGCATCTGTTGAGATAATCATGTATTTTTACTCTTTATTCTATTAATTGTGAATTATAGTAATATATTTTTATGCATAAGTTCAACCTTGCATTCCCAGCTTAAAGCCCACTTGGTCATAATGCATAACCCTGTTTTTACTGTAATGGGTTCAGTTTCATATCACTTTGTTGAAAGATGTCATGCCTGCACTGGATGTTGGTCTATAGAATTTATTTAGTGTAACGTCTTTTTCTGGGTTTTGTCATCAGTCATATTGGCCTTATAGGGTCAGTTGACAAATGCCGTCTCGTTCTGCTTTTTAGAAGAGTTTATGAAGAATTGTTCTCAATTCCTTAAATGTTTGATACAACTTGGAAGTTATAGTATCTGGTCTTGAGTTTTCTTTGAGGAGTAGGCTTTTTAAAATTGTGTGTGTGTGTGTGTGTGTGTGTGTGTGTGTGTGTGTGTGTGTGTGTGTGCAGGTTAGAGGACAGCTTGGGGATTTGGTTCTCTCCTTCCACCATGTGTGTTCTGGGGCTCAGACTGTTAAGGTTGGCTGCAGGCACCTTTTCTCTCTGAACCATTTCCCCCTGGCCCCTTGAAAAAGGTTTTCAAGTTACTAGTACACTCTCTTAAGTTGTTGGAGGCAATTTGAGATGTTAAGGATATCAGATGGTGTAGGCTACAACCTAGATTTTATCCATCATTGACACCTTCTCAACTCAAGTAAACTGTTAAAAAAATATTATTGATCAGATGCCACTCAAAATACTAAGCTACTTGAAAGTAAGTATTCGTAAATGGACCAGTCCTCAGGTCCTCTTAGTGCAACAGTACTAGAAACTGAGCAGGGATTGGGGGAACCTTGACCTGAGAGCACAAAGTAGATGTTCCTGTGTCCCTCCAAGACCCACCCTGACCACCCACCTCCGGTGGGAACACAGGAAAAGCAGAGCAGGACAAAGTGTGCTTCAGTCCTCCTTATAGAGGTAAGTCAGACACCAGGTCGACACTACCCAGGCCCTGCTGCATAGTAAATACTCAGTGATTCTCTCTTCTTGGACTGTGTAGGCCAGTGGGTGTCCTTATCTTTTCCAAATCAGACTGGCAAATCTTTCCTGCCAGATGAAGGGAGATGTGGCAGGCAAACTCTGAGAGCCACACCTCTTCTCTCAAACAGGAAGCAAAGCTATGACAGTGTCTGGTTTATTCTTCTAAAACCAAACCAATGGCTCATTTTGTGTCACACCTGTTTATTACTATGAGCATCTTGAGATAGAGGCAGCCATAACCCTGGAAGGACCCAGCTCTAGAATTGGGCCTAACACAGTGAACCCTGACCTCCCTGCACTCACTGTGTGCTCATAGCAGCTGCCTGTACAAGCCTCAGGGTTCTTTAAGTGAAATGAAAGTGGTAAGACTTGAAATATGCAGAGAAAATATTTTACTGAATGGATAATGTCGATATTTGGTTGTTACCAGTTTTAGGAACCTCATAAATCATGGGGTGCTTCCAGTGTCCTTTGTGATCTGAGAAAAGCTGGCCCTGTTCACACCTAGGCATAGAGGCACAAAAGAGAATGTCACAGAAGCTGACCTCAGAGACACAGAAACCCTGACCCTGCCTCCTCTTATTGTCCCCCACCCTAACATAACACATATCCATCTCAAATAACAGGGGCCTGTAGAATTTGATATTCATTATTTGAAAATAGAAAACTTCACATAAAATCTAAACAGTCTCCGACACTGTTGTGTTTATAAAAAGATAATGCGGAGAAGAAATATCCTTGGTACATGTGTGGTAAAGTGTGGGGTAAGTGGGTGCCTCTGCGGGCCCATGCTGAGGCATCCCTTCCCCTGAGGGAACAGCCACACAGCAATATAGTATAGAATAGAGTTTATTCAGGGCATGGGGAGGGGAGTTGAGAGGGTAGTAGAGATAGAGAAAGGGAGGGAGGGATGGAAGAAGGGAGGGAAGGAGGGAGAGAGAGAAAGAGAGAGAAGAAAGAAGAAGAGGAGGAGGAGGAAGAAGAGGAGGAGGAGGAGAAGAAAGAAGAAGAAGAAGAAGAAAGAAGAAGAAGAAAAAGAAGAAGAAGAAGAAGAAGAAGAAGAAAGAAGAAGAAGAAGAAGAAGAAGAAGAAGACAGCCATGAGCACGTGGAGAGAGAGGAGGAAGGGGAGCAGGAAGGCAAGAGCAAGAGAGCACAGGCGGGGGGGGGGGGGGGGGGGGGGACGACAAGAAGCCCCTTTTATAGTGAATCAGGCACACCTGGCTGTTGCCAGGTAACTGTGGGGCGGAGCTTTAACAGACAAGGTTGTTAAACTCTCTGTAGAGAATTTCCTAGGAATATTCAATATTGAAGAACCTCAGAGTTGGCTGTGTAGGACTTGAGCTGACATGGTGATAGTAAGATGTCTGCAAATCTGAGATGGGTAAGGAAAGACTTTTGTGTTTCTATAATAATGATGTAATTTTGTTCATTGGCATAGCTCCATTAAATATTAAAATTTGCACCCATTTTAACTTACTGCAATGAAGAGATGTATAAATAATGGGAACTCTTTCATTTAACTGCTGTTCCTTTTGATTTAAAATGTTAACGCTCCCCTCCTGTGATCCTAACTTTGTGAGCCATCTGCTCTGTGGGCCTTAAACTCTGACTGAGCACAAAGCATCCTCCGGCTGCTGTTGCAAACTGTGTGTCAGCATTCCTTACTCCTGAAGGCTGCCCTTTGCTGTCTGTCAGTCCTGGCGATCTCCTCTCATCCACTGTGGTTGCTGATCTGCAAGTGAAGGAAACTGTGCATCTCCTGGGATGATTAAACTTTGCAGGTCTGTGGGCAGAGTATTTGAGGAAAAGGTTGTTTTACAGTGTGTTAAATGTAGCTTCAAGCAAGAACTATTGTTTGAGACCTTTTATAGGCATAGATGGAATTCCTTTTGCCATTTGAACAGTGTTTACTTTCAGGAAAGCCCACAGTTGACTCTCTGACACACTGTGAAAGGCTCTTTTGTTCTCCCAAGAAACACACTTCCTCATCCCTTGAGTCACCTTGTTTTTATTCCCATGTTTACTTTTCTGGGGAAATAAAGCCCATCTCCTCAGTAATGTCAAGGGAAGAGCTATTTCAGAAAGCTTGATTGTTGATAGAAAAATATTTTTAAAAAAATAGAAATATTTTTAAAACCTGAACCAGATAAATATCATAAACCCGAGCTTCCAAAAATTCTTTAGATTGTTTTTTTTTCCAAACACTAAAAAAGGGGATCTTTTTTTATCATCCTAATTAGTAGCAATCAGGCTCAGGAAAGCTGGCTGCTGCCTGGTCCAGAGGCCTGTTCCTGAGGTGCTGGGAAAGCCCTCACCACTAAATGTGCAGGGCTCGAAGACAGCATCTTCCCAGGGCTTCAGAATGAGCTTGCTTTGCAGTCTTTGATAAATACTTATTTATTACCTAATTGGCAGCTTGTTCTCACATGTTCAGTGCCAGCATGATTCCCCATAATGACTTTATACCCACTCAACTTCTACTGAAGGAAGGTCTTCGGGGTGGCAGTTTCAAATAACGGTTTTTGGATTCTTAAAAATTCTCTTTTTAAAAAAGGGACCCTTTCCATGCACATATCCTGGTGTATTTAAGAGAAGCGTACGGTCTGTAGATATGTATTTGAGTGGTATGTGTGTGTTTAGCCTTACTGAATGTGCAGAAGTGGGTTAGGCATTATTTATTCAAACCCTTTTCCAGTTACCCAAAGGATGACTTACATTTTTTAAAGTATCATAAAAGCTTCCCATCTACATTTAGGTCCCAGGTTTCGTCACAAGCAGAGAGTCAGTCAGCCACCCATCTGCTCGGAGGTATTTTTGTGGGACTATTTTCTTCTGTAACTGAGAAGACCATGTGCCTTGTTGCCATTGTCAGGAAGCCCAGGTGAGAAGAAGCAAGAGACCTGTCCCTGCCAGCATTGCTCCTCCTTGTAACAACACCCTTTCGATGCTGGCTAGTGGTTACAGTTACATATGAGAAAATACCACCTCCGAGGGATTATATAACATACCGTGTCCTGTGACAAAGAAATCTCCAGGTCCTGCTCATGACTGTCAGTGTACATACAGCACCTGCTACCGGACTTTCCGGAGGGTGCCGTGGTCCTTTGCAAACGCCTCCTTACTGATGTATGTGGATTCCTGTACATCTGTCTGACACGTGAGATAAAAGGGAAAACGTAGAATTCTGGAAGTTTTAAGAACAAGTTCTCTATTAAAAGCCAGTATAACGGATCTGCTCAATCTGGCCTTTGGACTGCCAAAAACTGGGCTTAGCATTAACAGTTTACGTGTCAATGAATAAGCTGTTTTCTTCTCCTGAGTTTTACTTTCCTGCCCTGCAAAGTGGAAACTGCACAGTATGGAGAACTGTGACTATTAGCAGTGATCTGTGTAAGGCGTACAGACTGTCCCGGGGGTGCTGGGCTGTGCACAGCCCAGGCCTCTGAGTGGCGCTCAGCAGCAGGCCCCGGGGCTCACCGAGCTAACGAACGACTGCATGTTCTTAGCAGCCGCTTCATTCTCATTTCCAGCTCAACAAATGAAACAAGAAACTTCTCCTAAAAGGTTTTACAAGAGGGAAAGCAGTACATGTTCTCTTCTTTATGTTTTTCGAACCATGTTTCCTTTCTTTTACATGCATGCCAAGAAATAGGTGAATAAATAAGAAATTTCACATTTGGTATTATCTGACTTAAAATATGTTGAAGTTGACAAGCAAACAAGCCAAAGACATTGAAGTGCAAACTCGAATTTGGAATTTGCAGGGGGAGCTCGGAAGCAGCCTTTCCCCTGACCCTTGAACATATTTCTTCTCATTTTTGTAAGATATGTTTCTCTCTCAAGTCTTGCTTGAAGCAGTCATGTGGACTGTTCACCATTGGAAGTGTCTCAAGTCCCCTTCATGCCATGTCTTTAGACATGAGAGCAAACATATTTTCAGGAGTTCTACCGTGAGGAAACTCTCAGTCCAGCTGCAAAGCCACAAGAGGAGTGTGCTGCAGTGTGGCCCAGCTGCCCAAGGAAGGAGGGGTCTGCAGCGATACCGAATTTATACAACCCAAATTTCACAAAACCTTCTTGATTAAAGTCCTGACTTATTTTTCCCAGTGCTAATATTACCATGATATATATCTAACACATGTCTACTGAAAATCGGATGATTTACACTACGCCATATGTTCTACTCTCAGAAAGAACAGAATAACAATGGCTAGTCTAGATGAGCCTTGGTGTGGCCAAGGGTTATTCCAAGTGATTCTGTGTAGTTTCCTCCAGTGACGCTGTGGATGAGACGGGCGCCTTTGTCTTTCTTGTAGATGAGAGCTTTACCTGGCTGTGTGTCAAGAACCAGGGTTTAAATCCGGGCAGGCAAGTTGCAATGTCTATACTTCTAACCATGTTGAAGAGTTCTTTTTTTAATACCAGCAATATATGTTTCTGTTAGAGAACGGACAAAAAATATATTTGATGGTTCTAGAAAACTCAGAACAGGCAAGCTGCTCCCTTCATTCTGTGTTTTCTTAGGTTTCACATAAAGATTAGAGGAAAATCTCTTCAAGACCTTCAAGGATTCACCCAAGGCTTTAGAAAAATCTTGCTTTAATATAGCACATAGTAACACACACTATTGAACTTTTGATGAGGTCTGTCTGTGTGGACTTACAAAAGGATGTTGGGTTTTGCCTGCAGTAAGGAGAAAGGCATGTGTAGATTTATTCATTTCTAGATAATTGGTTCTTTAGAGTTACATTTGCCAAAATTTTACTTATAATGCATCCTGTGGGAATGCCAGCCCCTAGAGCTTCTTCCAGCATGCATGAGCACTGTATGAAATGAGGAAAAGGACCCCCAAGTAGGATAGATAACACATTCATTTATCTATCTCAAGTGTAACATCTCAAGCATAACCTACAGCAGTGAAGAAACCTCAAGCACTGCCAACAGCAGCATACAAAATCAGTAGTTAAAAAAAAAAAAGTGTGTTTATTGGGGGCAAGGAAACTACACGTGTCAGACACACAGAGACAAATACCCTCTGTAAAGCAGAAGCCAAAGCCCAGTCTCTTCTTGAGAGCTGGAGTTTTTACATCTCTGCAGAGTTTTCCTCCCCTAGTTCAGGGCTGGTTAGTTTGAAGAATGATAGGATAACTGATTGGCCCCCAACTGTTTTGTAACATGTTCTGATCCAGCCTTGAACTTGTCCAGCCAGTCCATCACCAGGTTTCAAGTCAGGAGACTGAAGAAGCAGCAGCCATCTTGGAAGTTCACCATCTTTATTACCTAGCCTTGGCCTCTCCCCTGTGTGTCTGCCTTCCCGGGAGTCTGTCTAACTCCTAGTCTCTCATTTCTTCAAACAGTGTTGCCATGTTGATTGGTGCCAAGAAACAAGGTTTAATTTAGTACCCGAATAGCACAGTGCCCTCCCCTAAAGGGCTATGCTGGTGATGTCCATGATAGTTAGCATGCAATTATGTTAAGACTAAAGGCAGTGTTTTTATCACTTAACTGGACTTTTATTGATAGGAACAGGGAGATCTGCCCTGCCAATGGTATCAGGTCTCACCTCTTCAGCCATTCCTCACCTCTGAGCCCCTGAGTAAAATGGCTTGGTCATAACTAATAATAATTATTATCCTCAGACAGCTGGAGCTAACTGGGATTACCCAGGCACACAGGACATAGGATTGAGCAGTGACTGCGAGTAACAGTCCATCATACAGGAGCTCTGGCCCCTCTCCAGTGGGCAGACATTGCAGTAACATTAGTTTTTAAGATGGGCAGGGGCTAGAAGATACTCAGTTGTTAACAGTGCTTGCTATCTTCCAGAGGACCTGAGTTCAGTTCCTAGCACCTATGTCAGGTGACTCACAACAACTTGTAATTCCAGCTCAAAGGACATAGCGCCCTCTTCTGGCCTCTACAGGCCCCTGGACACCTGTGGTAGGGCGGAGGGTGAAAAACTTCTTTCTTTAAACTTTGCTTTCCTGTATAAAACTCCTATCTTTCTTCAGGTATTCATTGTACATCTTCCCTCCCACACCACCCTTAAAGTGCCCTAGCCATGTTTTCCACCTCTGTTTTGCCATAAACAGCAGTATTGCACCCTCCAGCGCTCTATGCAGGCAGGTGCTGGTCGGTGGTAGAGGATACAGAGCAAGGCCAGGGAGGAGAGCTCTTTAGCAACTGTGGCAGGGCTGAAAGAGTGGTAGAGTTCTCACAACTCCTAGTGTTTTCCCTGTGTTCGAATCCACTGTCCTTTTGATTGTAGTGACTTTTAAGTATAATAAAGCATTCGGGATGTTATAATTTGTTCAAGCTCAAAATGTTATTTCCAAAACATTCGATAAGTTTTCACATTGTTGTTGGGTAGTCCACTGCATTGAGGCTATTGTCAGTGACAATGGTGAGTCATGAACAAAGCTTAACTGAAGTTTGTGTAGCTTTTAACGATATTCAAAAGCATATACTATACTTAGATCACACTCTATCACATGCTTCTTCCACAGAGATTTATAAACGCTAAGCTAGTGGATTTACTAAGTATGAATTTTAATCATGAATCATACCTTACATCGTCAACTACCAGCATCAATGACTGCTTTCTCTTCCTAGATTGATTTCTTTTCCTTCTTAGGCTAGCCATCCTCCAGGCTTACAACATGCAGGTTTACTGAGCACGGGGAATATCCTTTCAAAAAAATCATTGCGTCTCAGTTTATATAAGTCTACCAGCAGGAGCATTCATCACTCCCCGGGGTGACTGTGAACTATCCGGGTCTGGCGCTTGTGACGGGCTGGGGAGCTACAGCTGAGCTCCTGCTCCCTGAACAGTCCCTAAGCCTGACCATCCTGGCTGCGGCTGGGATCACTGCAGTGAATAGGCCCCGACAGAAAGGTCACTTCTCTATTTTGTTCATATTGAGAAATGCGTCAGATAATTATCTGTCTTTTGTTATCTAAGAAGAATGGGAGCATGGGAGGGGTGTTGGTTCATTTCCTTGAATTTTCTTAGCTGGGCTCCCTAAAACAGAATGGCTGTGCATACAGTCTACACAAAGAGCCCAGCACTCCAGAGGTGGCCCACCCATCTGTCAGATCTGAGAGTCTTTGTTCTCAAGGAGATACCTCACCGTATGCCAGCCTTCCTTAGGATCTGGAAAGCTTCTGTCCTTTAAACAAGCATTCTAAAGGTTGTGCTCCATGAAAGGCTACAACAATGTTCAGCTCGGCTGTGGGCCGTGGGTATGGTCTCAACCCTGCACACACACCAGCGGGGACAGGTTTGCAACGGATAAAGCACCTGGATGGATGGGTCTCTTGTCACCAAAGGGCAGTGAGGACAAGGTGCTAGGTGACTACAGAGAAGCAAACGCAGGTGCTGTATGGGAAACAGGCTCACCTTTGGGAAGGCCAGTCACATGGTGGCTCTTCTCCACTCCAAATACTTGGAATTCATCCAGAATGCAGACTTTGCTGCCCTGACCTCACCTGATCCCTCTCACACCCAGCAAACCATCTTTACCTCTAAACAGACAGCCATGGTCTTACAAAACCTCCGATTAAAGGAACATACGTACATTTTCAGAAATTCTTTTGAGATTGTGTCTTTTAAGCCCAGGCTCTCTAAGGAGTTCTGTAATGTCTGCATGTCTCTAAGACCCGAAGCCCCACTCCACACACACAACACACACACACACACACACACACACACATACACACACACACATGACATACTTCCTTGCCTGCTCCTGCAAAACCTCTTAAAATCATTATTAGCAGGGCTGGCTAAGAATGCTTACTAATGAGGCTGGGGAGAGGCTCGGTGATGAAGAAGTTGGTCTTGCAGAAGTTCAGTTCCCAGCACCCCCATGGCGGCTCATAACCATCTGTAACTCCAGTTCCAGGGGATCCGATGGCCTGGCCTTATTAAAAACTAAGTCCTTATCTGCCTGCCTTGGCTCTACTTTCTCCATCCACCTGCCTCCCCTGCTGACTTCATCCCGTCCTCCGCGTCCTCCGCGAGCATGCTGGGTTCAGTGGGCCTTGTGGTTTTACTTCTCTGGCCCTGTGCTGCACCCAGCCCCACACTCCGAGCTCTCTATCATCCGCCTCTCCTCTGCCTATCTTGTCTACTTCATTCTGGGCTCCTTCATGCTACAGTTCCTCCTGGGCCACACTCTTACACTCTTTCCAGGTAACTTATTCATTTCATAATTTCAGGGTGTTCAAAAATATATGCACAAATAAAATAAAATACTCATAGAAATTGCGGGAATCTACCAAAATGAGCACTCTAAAAAAACTCAAATGATTTCTCTCTCTCCCCTGTCTTCTTTCATATTGTTAATGTATTTTATATATTGGATGGTGCTTTACATGTGATGAATCACCCTCACATAGATAGAAAAGGGTTTCACTCTGGAAATGTTAATTTTTTTTAAGTATTATGCAATGGCTAAGAGGTGAGATTGAAAAATAATAGGTTCCAAGAGTTTAAATCTTGTAAGGTTTCCTAGAGTGCGTAGCAGACCAGTGTTCAACTTGGGGTCACTCGGATGCCAAGGCTACTGTCATGCAGATGCTTCTCAGCAACTGTGAAGTAACTGTAGCTAAGTTACACAAATCGTATTTGCATGCAAGGACTGAGTTGAGTTGTTTGTTTCATCAGGTAGATATTAGGATGAGGCATCTCCTCTTCATGAACCTCTCTGAGTTTTCAGTGTGCAGGTCTGGGTGCTACAGCAGGTCTGTATGAACCCAGACAGAGGCTCTCATGTCCACAGTCAACTGCAAGCCTGTCTTTAGCTCAGTGTCTGCCCACTCCTTGCTGAATAACAAGATGCCCATACAATCAGAAGTATAACCCAATACCCAACCTAGATATACCAACTATCTTTGACTGATCGAGACATGCAAACATCAGCCTCCATGTCCCCCTGTTGTAGTGATTATTTAAATCGGCCTCTGGCTCAGGCCGACTATCTAAGCTGCAGGCGCTCTGCCTAGCCCAGCTGCCATGTTTCTTGGCCTGAGGCCACGTACATGCTGCAGCTAGAACCAGCCTGCCAGAAGCACCAGCCCTGACACCCACTAGATGCCAGCATGAGAGATGGCTCTGCCAATCTTCCATGCTATCTCAGCAAGGCAGGGCATTGCCCAGACCATTCTGCCATCCATGTGGGCCCAGTAAGAGAATGAGACTCTAATTCTTATAGATTAATCAAAGCTTATATATTTGGCAATGATCAGTAACAAGATACCCGTACAATCAGAAATGTAATCCAATACCCAACCTAGGTATACCAACTAACTACCTTTGACTGCTACAAACACATGAACATCCGTCTCCATCGCTCCTACATCTATGCTCTCTCTCTCTCTCTCTCTCTCTCTCTCTCTCTCTCTCTCTCTCCTCTTCCTTTTATCTCTTCCTCTCCTAACTCCTCCTCTTCCTTTTCCTCTCCTAACTCCTCCCACCTTAGCTCCTCCTACATCCCTCCCACCTCTCTCTCATCTCCTAGCTCCTCTTCTCATTCTCCTCCTCCTCTCCTTACTCCTCCCACCTTAGCTCCTCCTACATATCACCCTTCCTGTTAAAATTAAAAATAAAAAACTTTTCTCTCAAAATACAATTAGAGCATAACTATAACAATTTGTATCAGTAAGGTACAAGATAGACCTAATACCCAGTCTATCATTTTGTTGACTAAACAGAACCTCTGTCATCTCTCCTAACTAAAAGACTTAGTTCTGAACCTGGCTTTTTTCTTGGCTTTAGAATGAATGTCAGCTGAAAACCATCCCCTCAAATCTTTTCTCTCAAAATAAATAGCTGGATTGGCTATGAGACTATAAGTCTTCAACCCCGTCAGAAATCCAGAATGACTGAATTAACTGAAATTATGGGAAGCACAAAGCATGGCTTCCAAAAATTAGCCCATTTATAGAGACCGCTGATCACCTGGACAATCCCTATACTTCACAACGTTGGAGAATCCAATCTTCAGCCTTCTGGCCCAGGATCATCTGACAGACCTAGTGATGCAGAATTATTAAGGGCTGATTACTATTACTCTGTGTTGGCAGATATAATCAGTCGACTATTCTGCAAGTGTGTCCATTTCTGGACAGTATTGTCTGTAGATGAAAAGAGGCAATTCTTGCCTAGTGGTTGTCTCACCACAACTGGAGTAACTCCAAAGATGCTCAATTTCTTCTTAGAATCCAAGACGGGAAGCTGTCAGGAGCAGACAGGTCTCTAATCAAAATGAACATTAATACAGAAATGTTTGTAACGTCAATTCTGCGGACTTCCGATGTTTTGAAAACCAACTATCCATGTAAGGCAATCTGAACTGCTGTCTGTTAACTCCTCTCAGCTATTTCTAAATAAAATATAGAAAACACCCTAACAATAAACTTAGAGCCATGAATTTGCTATAGGCCCTTAACTCACAGGCTAACCATCTCAAATCAGTTAAAAAAGTTAAAGAAGGACTGGGTCTAAGCCTTGTATTCCTAAATGTGTTATATAGGCACAATGCTATGTTATATAGAATAACAATATTAATCTCACTTTTATGTCAATAAGAAACTTGTACCAATGAAAACCTTAAATTTGAAATCAAAGTAAATTTTGTACCATTTAAGAATTTGTAACTTCAGTTTAATAACAATTATACAGATTTCTACCAATAGATTATGGCTATGCAATAAATCCTAGCTATCCCTCTCTGTTCTAACAAAACCACTACTTTTCCCTAGAAAGACAGCCCAATATTAACCACCTCAGTCCCCAAGCCCAGGGAATAGGGGCGCCGACTCTTCATTAACTTCTTCAAGCTGATTATGGGCGTTGAGATATTAGAAGAGGGGCAGGGGAAAGAGTAAATTGATAAGCCTCTGACGTCTGTGTCTTCACTGCATCCAGCTGAAATTCCAGGACATCAGAGGTTCGAACAGGTCTGCTCAGCTTGCTTGATGAGTAGATACACCAAGGCTGTGTATTCTGCAATATACAATTCTCAAAACAAATTTTGGTATCAAGATAATTTTTTGTTTGTGTTCTGGAATCTAGTCTTCTGGCGACCTGCCTCTGTCATGTCTAATCCATGTAATTCTGGAGTTTCTATGAGTGTGTACTCCCACCATCCTCCCATTCCTGCCTCCCTGCTCTCGAATTCCCTAACACTAGGGAATCCAAACTTTCAGGCACCAAGGCCCTCCACGTCCACTGATGCCTGACAAGGCCACTCTCAACTACCTATACAGGTAGAGCCATGGGTCCCTCCCTTTGTGTTCTCGGGCTGGAGGTTTTAGAATGGCTACTCCAGCTTGTTTCTTAGGACCATTTGCTTGAGAAATTGTTTTCCAGCCTTTTACTCTAAGGTAGTATCTGTCTTTGTCACTGAGGTGGGTTTCCTGTATGCAGCAAAATGCTGGGTCCTGTTTATGTATCCAGTCCATTAGCCTATGTCTTTTATTACTGGGAATTGAGTCCATTGAAGTTAAGAGATACTAAGGAACAGTGATTGTTGCTTCCTGTTATTTTTTTTATTAGAGGTGGAATTATCTTTGTGTGGCTATCTTCTTTTGGACTTGTTGGAAGAGGATTACTTTCTTGCTCTTTCTAGGGTATAGTTTCCCTCCTTGTTTTGGAGCTTTCCTACTATTATCCTTTGTAATGCTGGGTTTGTGGAAAGATGTGTAAATTTGGTTTTGTCGTGGAATATCTTGGTTTCTCCATCTATGGTAATTGAGAGTTTTGCTGGGTATAGTAGCCTGGGCTGGCATTTGTGTTCTCTTAGGGTCTGTATGACATCTGTCCAGAATCTTCTCTCTTTTAAAGTATCTGGTGAGAAGTCTGGTGTAATTCTGATAGGTCTGCCTTTATATGTTACTTGGCCTTTTTCCCTTACTGCTTTTAATATTCTTTCTTTGTTTTATGCATTTGGTGTTTTGATTATTATGTGACATGAGGTATTTCTTTTCTGGTCTAGTCTGTTTGGCGTTCTGTAGGCTTCTTGTATGTTTATGGGCATTTTGTTCTTTAGGTTAGGGAAGTTTTCTTTTATAATTTTGTTGACGATATTTATTGGCACTTTAAGTTGGGAATCTTCACTCTCATCTATACCTATTATCCTTAGGTTTGGTCTTCTCATTGTGTCCTGGATTTTCTGGATGTTTTGTATTAAGAACTTTTTGCATTTTGTGTTTTCTTTGACAGTTGTGTCAATATTTTCTATGGTATCTTCTGCACCTGAGATTCTCTCTTCTATCTCTTGTATTCTGTTGGTGATGCTTGCATCTATGACTCCTGGTTTCTTTCCTAGGTTTTCTATCTCCAGGGTAGTCTCCCTTTGAGATTTCTTTGTTTCTATTTCCATTTTTTATGTCCTGGATGGTTTTGTTCAATTCCTTCACCTGTTTGGTTTTGTTCTCTTGTAATTCTTTAAGGGATTTTTGTGTTTCCTCTTTAAGGACTTCTACCTGTTTATCTGTGTTCTCCTCAAATTCTTTGAGAGTGTTATTTATGTCCTTCTTAAAGTCCTCTATCATCATCAGTAGAACTGATTTTAAATCTGATTCTTGCTTTCCTGGTGATATGGGGAATTCAGGACTTTCTATTGTGGGAGAACTAGGTTCTGATGATGCCAAGTATCCTGGGTTGCTGGTGCTTATGTTCTTGTGCTTGCTTTTTGCCATCTGGATCTCCTTAGTGCTACCTGCACTATCTCTAACTGGAGCCTGTCTTCCTATTATCTTGGTTGTTTCAGAACTGTGTGGGGTGGGTGTTACTACTGGGTTAGAGCTGAGGTCCAAGATCTGCCCAGTGCTCGGGTGCAGACCTGAAGGAACCAGTGCTCCTGGCCAGGAGTGAATTCCTGGGTCCCAGTGGGTCCCAGTTACTCCCTGTTTGGGGCTGGTGTTTCTGTCTCCTTACCTAAGATACTTCATGGGTTAGAGCTCCTGGGAGGCCTACTTCCTCTGGGTTTTGTGAGATTGGGTGCAGAGTTGCCACCTGGGCAGTGCTCAGTGCTCAGTGCTCGGACCCAGACCAGAAGGCCCCTCTATTTTACTTAATAATGGCCCTAAAGTGCAAGAAAAAATGGTTCTGGCCACTTGATTTCAGCCTGTTGTTCCAGTTTATGTCTTTATTATTGATTGTTATCGTCTACCTTTTACAATATATGTCTCCCTTTTACCCAATGTATCAGCTTTATCTGAGTTGTGTATGTGGTTCTATCTATGGTCCCAGGAACCCTTCAGGAACCTAGGAGCACAGCCTATGGTTCAGGTCAGACACACTATGCTTGCTGGCAAGGAAGAAAGGGACACATAAATCTTTTGCTGAGCATAACTAAGTTTTACATTGAAGTCTGTGGGGCCCACCGTGATGCAGAGCCCAGGAGAAAGCACCTGTCTTCTGACACTGAATTCTCTCTTTCCCTAAATCTCTCAAGTGCATGTTGATGTACAGTTATGGTTTTTCCTGACTTCATCCATAAAAGTTCACTGTTTGGCTCGTACCACCCTGCATGATCCACACATTGCCTGGTAACTTTCCCAACATTGAGGGTAGACCCTTGCACACACATCACCCTGTAATAACCATGGAAAACAATCCCACTCAGCAGAGCTGACCTGACTCACATGCTGGCGCCAGCCTCCCCACTTTCCACTCCAAGAAAACGAAGGGAAGGGAAGAAACTTCGGCCAAAACGAGTTCTCCACTTAGTGCCAGAAACAGTATGGAAAGGCAGTTTTCTAACTCCTAGTCAAGCCCTCTCTGCCAGGACATCAAGCTACTACTGAAAAAAACTGTAAACCCAAGCAAGCCTGTCTGGAGAGAAGCTGCGTGTTTAAGTAACAATCCCACACTGGTCTGTAATCTCAACTTTGTTTTGTTTAAATTGAGCCTGGGGACTGAAGTAGAACCAAAGTGTCTGGAGATGAGGACCAATGTGAAGAGTCTGCAGCCAGGAAGAACACAGACTGGGGTTGTATTTGGAAAACAAGAACATCAGGCCAGAAAGGCAAAGCAAGTCCAGAATAGCACAGCAAGTTAGGAGCCATGAAGCTCAAGTTTGGGTTTCACCTTTAACCTTCTGTCATCTGCTGTGAGCACCTCCTTTCAACACTACTGGAACTTCTCAACCACCTTCCTTCTCTGGCAGAGAGGACTTTACTAGGAGTTAGAAAACTGCCTTTCCATACTGTTTCTGGCCCATTTGTGCTTACATTGAGCAGCCAAGTGAGTGTTTTAAAGGATGAAGACAGGCACACAGGAGGAAGAGCAGGGTGGACGGGCTCCAGTCTTCCTAGGAAAAGGGCAGTCTGAGGTATAAGTGGGAAGTAGACAGACTTACACTCTTTAAGATACCTTAGAACTGAGTGAAAGAGAGGATAACCTACTCACCTATGTGCTTATGTGAGCCCTTGGTTAGTTATGGGTATTGTACTGATTGAGTGTTTCTGATCACTGGGTAGCCTATACCAATGATACCTGACATCTTAACAATGCTCTGATTGTAACTGGAAAGCTCTACTTGCTGATATTTGGAATTCTGAACTTGTTCCCATGGTAAGGAGCCTTCAAACAAAAATTAAAGTATATTTCATTAAGTCTAATAATGTTCTTTCCCTACTAAAGAGTCCCCACCACTCACATTCTATAGCCTTGACATGGCTCTGATGACAGGGCCTCTCCCATAGTCATTGTCTGAGCTGCAGAGGACTTAGCATTGCTGCTGCTGCTGCTGCTGCTGCTGCTGCTGCTGCTGCTGCTGCTGGGCGGAGCACAAGCCAGTCCTGGCTTCCAAGTACTCTCCCAGAATCCATACAAGGGTAGGATCCAAGTCATATCTTCCTTTATGTCCCATAGCACTGACTGGTGGGAATGCTATTTTATCAACAAATGGTTTCCTTTAGCAGTGCGTATGCTGGGAGGTGGAGTTAAGAGCACTTGTTTCTCTTACCAAGAACCCGGATTAGCTTCCTAGCTCCCACCCAATGGCTAGCCATTCATAACTTTACTTTTAGCAGGCCTGACTCCTTCTGACTTCCACAGTCACAAGGCACATAAATGGTGCACATGCATACATGAGAGGAAAATACTCACATACATGAAATAAATAGATTTTAAAAGTATACACAGTAGGTGCTGTTGGTAAAGTGCTTATTGTGCATATGTGAGGGCCTGAGTTTGATTCTCAGAACCCAAGTCAGAAAAGCACACGGTGGTGACGTGTACTCACAATCCCAGCACTGGGGAGGCAGAGACAGGTGGATAACTGGGGCTTATAGACAGCCTAGCCTAGTCAGTAAGGTTCAAGACAAGGATAGACCTTCTTTCAAAAAAAAATAAAAAGTAGATGGTACCTATGTGCACATGAATACATACAAAAATGTGCATGGATCTATGTAGTAAACACATGTGGAAGTATGCTGTCATAAAGATATCCATGGCAGTTATTTAATCTGTGACTTTGCACATGTTCTGGGTGCAGCTTTGAGCCAGTGAAGCAGTATGGAAGACTCCCTCATCCCATGATCTTGAGCACTGTATTGGTTGCAACACTTTCTGCCTCTGAGCTGCATAGGCTGCCTTCTCCTGTAGCTGCTCTTCATGCTGTGATGTTATATTCTGATGGATCGTTCTGACCCACAGTGGCTATGAGACAGTGTACAAGTCACCGTGCTGTGCCTGTGGCAAAGAGGGAGAGTGTTATCTCTGGGTGTTGTTATGTGGTTTTATAAGGACTCTAGTACCTAGGGTTACCTGGGAAGAAGTAGGGGTAAGCAGACTAGGGAGGGGTTTTGTAAACATTTTCACAGCCTGAGATGGTAAAGCATCATGGTGTACCTGGAAGAAATGATGGTTAGCAGCAGAACACTGTGATGTGCAAAGTGCTTTCTTCAGTAGAAAGGAAAAAAAAAAAAAAAAAACAGTCTGTTCCTAGATTTGTCACTAGAAATACCTCCCACAGGGACCCTGCATCAATGACCTGCCTGGTCTGTTTACTTAGTGTCCCTGTTTTCAGAAAAGAGCTCCCCATGCTAAATGCATCGTGCACATAGTTATGGTGACTGTTTCCAAGCTATGTAGACACTGGGTCATAGCATAACCACCTTTTGCTTGTGATGGTAAGAATGACTTTTCCACTCACTTCTCTTTCCTGTCTCTCTCAGCACCTCACAAAACTTCTCTGTATGTTGCCTTCTGTTCTGAAGAAAGCACAAAACCAGATCATAAACTGTAGTCACCTGGCCAGGACACCGCTTAGCTTCAGCAGCCCTGCAGGGCATTAAGTGTCTACTGCCAGGGACGTGTTACATACTGCACACCAGAAACGCTGACACAGTCTTGGCCATATTCGAGGTGTCAGTGTTGAAGGGGGTCAGTGGTGTTGAATATCACCTTTTCGAAGGCTCTTAAAATTACCAGGCAAAAATAGAAAAGGTGGAATATATAAAGACCCAACCTTTTGCCCCACCCCTCCTTTCTCGGAATTTAGCTAACATGTTGTTTTTGTGGCTGTTTAGCATCCTGACTGTCCTTCTGTGGAGTGGCACCAGGAGGGAACCACTTCTCTGCCAGGAAAGTGTAGCTGTGCCAATTATTGGTGAGGCATTAGTGCTTGTAGGGTTTTTTGTTTGTTTTTGCTTTGTTTTTGTTTTGTTTTGGGGAGAGTCACTCACCTGCACTCAATGACAAAAACATTTGGTTTCCCTCAAAGGTTCATTTTTTTAAGTAAAGCCCACAGAAATCACCTTGCCCCTATCATTTGTCATTCTTTATTTCCAGAGATTCTGAAAGTCTCCATTTGTTCTTCCTGTTTGAACTTAGAAAGAGAACAAGCAAGGTGCGCAAGGAAAAGTGAGAAGTGACTTTGGGCAGAGGGTTTTACAACCCTGTCTTATTTTTAGCAGCCAGTCAGATAATTTGTCTGGGCCTGGTAGCAAGTGGAGAATCTCCATGGACGGGCTGTGCCTGGAAGCATCTCAGGTGTCTAGTGGGAAGGTGGGCCAGAGGGATGAGAGGCAAGCTGGAGATGCACACGACCTGAGCCTAAGCACCACGGAGAGCTGACAGGCAGGAGCGGTTTCTGCGGTTAAAAGATGACCTGCTGTCCAGTGGCCTTACTTTGTGCCAGCTGTGGGCTGGCACACAGGACTGGACAGGGCCCATCACCTATTCACATGAAATGGTGCTTGATTTGAAACTATATCCAGAAAGTTAACACTTCAAATTCTGTCTCTGAGCAGTTCTGATGTTTGTTCATTACATATCTATTATACACAAGGCCAGTGTGACTCCTGCTGTCAGGGAATAAAAGATACAGTAATACATTAGCAAGGTGGCGTCTCTTCTCTCCCTTTAGTTCAAGTCTGTGAGATCTGTAAAATATTGCTCACTTTCATTTGGATGGGGTTATTGTTGTTATTGCTGTTGTTGTTATTGTTGTTGTTGTTGTATAGAAATGGCTCCTGGCATAGAGGGCAAAGGAGGAAGATTCTGTAAACTGAAATACTTAATAACATAAGGTATATTCTAAACATCTAGATGGAGAAAGGGTGTTTAGAGCTATAATATTTCAAACATTTTAAAATATGTACCAAGCACATCACTTGGACCCCAAATGAAAATGTGCAAAGCCTCTAGGGGTGCTTAGCAGGAAAGAGAAAGGTAAGGCTAAGCTGTGGAGTGGTAAGTGGGTTTGGGGAGGTGAACAAAGAGTCCAGCCCAGAGTCAGGAGGAAAGTGCCCATGAGTCATTTGAAAACTCACAGGAAAAGAACAGAATTCTTTCACACCAGGATATAGGGTTCTGCAGGACAGAAGAAGGTCCAGCTACTGCTTCTCATCCATAACATCACAGATAAGCATGTCAGTCTCCCGCACGCACACACACACACACACACACACACACACACACACACCACACACACACACAATGCACACACACACACACACATGCACACACACACACATGCACACACACACACACACACATGCACACACACACACACACACACACACACACACACCATCTCCCTCCTGTATTTCTGCTTGCTTTTTGATTCTAGGACCTTCTATGAAAGGAAGAAGGAAAAAAAAGACCTGAATTATCAATTAGTAATAGCAGTAATTGAAGTACAGGTGCTTGTAGTGTTGGCAAACAGCAGGCAACTGGAGTAACTAGGATTGCTGTGCCGAAATCCCCATGGACTTGTTGGAAGGCCATACAGTGGTGGCAGTGGGAACTGGACCTAGGGCCCCCAGCAGGCTGGGCAAGCATGCTACAGCAACAATGAAAGCCATGGTTACTAGTAAGGAAAAGCTGAGAGAAAGGCTTTTAGGAAGGCTGAGAGATTAGAGGGCAGAAAGTCTCTGCGTGTGTGAAACAGATGTAGCAAGGACTAAAGATGAATTGCAAACTGGCCAGCTTTGCCAGGGATGCAAGTTGGGACACACAGAAGCTACTGGTGAGACAGAGGCATTTTTTTTTTAATTTAAATCACACCATAATTTACTTATTCACACAGGGGTTATAAACACAAAAGGGCAGGATGTGGGGAAGGGAATGACACCGGACCATAGGTGTTCAGGGGAGTACGGGTACCATTCAGAACAGGGTATCAGCTGGTGAAGGTTCAGGTGACAGGTCACTATGACTCTGCCTATGATTCACTTGTCCTTATCTAAGTTGGTACTGTCCACCGAGGCTGCCTATTTATAAGATCTATGATTACTCAGGCTGGTAAGTTTCCACAGAAACTGCCTGTTTACAACAGCTTATAGCCTTCTGTTTCAGTGTTTTTCCACAGAGACCCAAGACTTTGTGTTAGCATGTATGTATGTCAGGCCTATTACTGATTTTAGGCCTATGGCTGATTGTAGGCCTTCAGTGTATAAGCAGGGCTGCCCCTGACATCTCCTCCCTTCTCTAAGTATAGAAGGACCTTGGTGATTCTAATCTTGCGAAGGCGGGGATAGAGGCCTGACCTCCAATAATTGAAGGGGACCTTGTAATGGCTCCAGTCCTCCAAGACAGAGGCATTTTAATCATGCATCATCATTGTAGAAGGCACAGGTTATGTATAAAACTGACCATGATCAACTTGTTATCATGAAGGCCGTCATTCCTAGGGACGTGCTCACGTGGCTTTCATTCCTCAGGATCTAAGAAAGAACGTTCCAGCCTGTGGGTGAGAAGGCTGTGGCAATGCCACGCTTCAGGGGAATGTGTGTTGTACCTACTTCCTCACAGCCTGAAGTATCCTGCACTTTTCTGTTCCCTACACTGCGTCTCACCAGAAGAAAAGTAGCTCTGCTTTAAGCACTTAGTATCCCAGTGAGCAGCAGATTCACTACCAACATGCTCAGGAATCAGAGTATGGTTAAATCAGCTGCCTGCTAATAAATGAATAGCAGGCGACCAAATGTACTGGTTTCACTATGGATTGTTCTGTTGATTGGTGGCAGAGTGCAGATCAAGCCTAGGGCCTCGTGAATACCAACAGGCACTTTGCCACTGACGTATATCCTCTGCCCCATGTGGAAATGGTCATGTCAGAAAGTTCAAGGCCTGTCTTCTCATCAGAAGTAAGGCATTCGCAGTCCAGGTCTTAGCCTCTCACTACTGTCCCCCACTCATCCTCTATATACCAGTCAAATTGCTGCCTATGCTTGATTTCAAGTAGCAGAAAACCCACTGTAGTGTGGCTTCAACTAGAACAACACTTATTTCCCCCTGTGGAAGATCACAGCAGTAACTGGGTCAGCAGCTAAATAACGGCATGAGTGGTATGGGCTCTTCTCTCTGCTGCGGATCTCTAATGCCATGTAGCTCACAGGCAGCAGCTGCGGTGCTTTGCCATGCCCTCAAGTGGGCCTGGCAGGAAGTGTGTGTGCGCGGTGCTGTTACATGTACACATGTGTATGTGTTTCTTTGTGCACACATATGTGCTGAGGTTGGCGAGGATAATGCATCCCAAGTAGTGGAAAGCTCCTCAGCGCTGTTTTTCTGACCTGGGAGGAAGCTCTTTCTCAGTGGCCTCCTGACACTCTCACTCTCTCTGACATCTCAGGTCACATCTCTAGACCTGTTGATGGTAAGGCCAAATGGAAAGGCCATTCTTAGTTCCACCACCCATAATTCATCTGGCATCTGTCAGGGAAGAAGAGGGAATGAACATTGGGCAGGGACCTAGAAGAGTCTGTCATGCCACTCCCAGTCCCGCTGTGGACAGCAACAATCAACTGTGTGGTCCAGTCAGATCTCCAAGAGTTAATTCCTCCTAGAATTATGATCTGGCCATTTATACCATCTTACTGAATTTTAGTTTAGGTTTTTTTTTTTTTTAATTATAAACTCAAGGAGGAGCCTAAAATATATGGGCCTTTCCCAGAATTATAGGGCTTTGGTGAGTCATGTTCCTTCTCAGGTCTGGCTTCTCATTACTTCACTCTGGAACACTTTATGAGTTGCAGTTTACAAGATCCATGTTTTCTTCCATTTAGTTCATGTGTAGGAGGATAATGGTTCTTAGGATTATATCACACTTCCCTAATAGGAATTAAAGTACATCTGCTGTGAGGAATATGTCAAGGGGTTTAGCACATGTGTCAAGTTATGCCAAAAATTATGAGGGACTGTTTTCTGACTTGGGGAACATGTTGATCCCCTTGTATGAATTCAGCAGTGTCTGTTTTACCCATGAGAATGACTTTGTTGAGCTTTTGGTAGATGAGCCCAGTGCTTGAAAACATGCATTCCAGCCACACCTCTGCACATTCAAGAAAGAAGGCAGGAGCTTATCTGCTTTCTGAGTGGCAGTGCCCCTTAGCATCGTCTACCAGAGCAGGCGGCCACCGTGCTCCACCTACAGAAATATGTTCCTGTGAGTGAGACGACTAGCCAGATGGTTCAAAATTAGATAAACTCCCCAGATGCCATGCTCCTAATTAAATATTCCTGGAATTTCACAGTATGTGTTTCTGTGAAATAAATCAGGGCTTGCGCGAAGTTTCTGTCAAGAATTAGTCTATTTTGAAATATCTCATTTGGGGTTGGTATGAGGGTTGTCTGTGGCAGTGTGAGCAGAGGCACTTCCCTGCAGATGGCCTGACAAAACTTGCTTTCCTCTGGCCAAAGCAATTAGCCTGTTTTCTGCCTCTCTGATAGCCATTATAAGTATCCTTGGAATATCAAAGACATGACCGGGGGTTCCCGAGGAGGTTATTAGAGAGGCCTCTTCTTTTGCCTTGTCATCTTTTTAGTACTTAATTCTCAAAAGTCTCCTAGCAGACTGGCTGGACTGTGCTCAGAGTCTACAGGAGAGAACTAATGTGAACTCAAGTGAAGCTACTTGTCACATGGGAATTTGTTTCTCTTGCATCTTTCAAAGTTCTTTATTTAAAATAAACAACAGACCAGAAAGGACACACACAAGTCCAAAGTGAAAGCCAGTGTCCAAAAAGTTCTTCTACTAGACCTGTGCTTGCTTGAACTAGTGTTAGAACCAGCACACATGTGTGTATTGAGGGTGGGTGTCAGAGGAAGGAAGGAGACAATGAAAGGTATTGATGTTAAATATCTTCCTCAGTCCTTCAATCTCTCTTCTCCTGGTTGTGTGTGTTCTGTGTTTTGCCTTTGTTTTGTCAACTTGACACAAGCTAGCATTATCTGGAGAGAGGAACATTAATTGAGAAAATGCTCTCTCAGATTGGCTTGTAGGCAAGTCTGTTGAGCATTTTCTTAATTCGTGGTTGATGTGGAAGGGCCTTGTCCTCTTAAGGTCCTGGATGGTATGAGAAAGCAGGCTGAGCCAGTAAGTCACGGGGAAAACAAGCCAGTAAGCAGCAACCCTCAGTTCCTATCTCCAGGTTCCTGCTTTGAGTTCTGCCTGACCTCAGGCTCGACCTGAAAATACTTTCCTCCTCATATGGCCTTTGTCACAGCACCAGAAACCTAACTAGGGCAGAAATCAGCAGCACTGTTGTGGGTGCTGCTGTGACAGATCGGGCAGTGCTGGCTTGGACAGGATGGTGGAATGAATAGCCATTGAGTGAAGAGCTTAATAAGCTGGTATCAGAACTTGAAAAAGAATGCTGAACCTTGTGGGCATTGAAGGCCTTGTTTGTGGATTTCTGAGGGAAACTTATGAATCCCAAAGACTCTTACCAGTCCATTCATGTGATGGACTTTGAATTGAGAGTCTGTGGGGTCTGGTCACTGGTGCTGGAGAATCAATGTGATCAATAAGAGACCTGTACCACTGACATGAAACCTTTACTTCACTGGGATGGTTGATGCTGGTCACTGGGACTGAGAACTGGGGCTTGGATTCAGTGAGGTGAAGCCTCCTGAGAGTGTGTCCCCAGGGTCAGCACACAGAAGCTGTGGGCCAGAGACGAGGAGAGGGTAAGGCTGGCTGCATTTCATACCAGCAACTGAACTTGGGCATGTGTACAAGTCTCCTAGGTGGTACTAGTTTTGTAGGTATCAGGAGTCCTGGGAGGCAGCTGTGGCTTAGCACTGTGAAAGGTCAGGAGAGGCCATTGGTGAGGGTGCAGCTTCAGTGGCAGTGGAGACAGAGTGATTGAAGGGATTGAGGAGAGCGCTCAGAGCACTTCTGCAGCAGAACTCTAAAGCTAAACACAGCTCTGCCCCGCTCTTTTCTTTTCTTTTTAAAAAATTAATTTTCCTTCCCAACCAAATGGATTTGAACGTGATAAAGTTTTTTTCCAGACCCAGCCTCTTAGAGCCGAGGGTACCACCCATCAGGACTTGGAGAAACACTTTTATTTCAGGAGAGTGATCGTGTTTCAACTCTTCTTTTCAGATAACAATTGAAAGAGACAGTAATGAAGATGTGAGTGACCCTAAACATGGCAAGGAGGATCCAGACAACATGCCCCATGTGGGTGGCAATACCTGGGCTGGTGGAACAGGTTGGTAGCATGTGAATTCTCCTGTGTCTTGGCAGATTTTCTTAAGTGTCAAGGCCAGCATTCCAGCCCTGAGGTAGCCCCAGTGCTGGTTGTCCTCAGCCTCTCACTCTGTAGATGTGCTCTCTCCCTCTGCCCCTGCACGACATCAAGACACGCAGAACACCTGGCACTGGGAACCCCACAGACTCTGCCACCCTATGACCTAAAGCCGTTTCCCCCTCGCTTCTAGTTGCTTCATCTCTAAAGGGGGAGGTAACATTGTCTGTCTCATGAGGTCAGCTAAAGATTAAATATGAACCTAGAGCACAGACCACAACAGTTGGGCTAAGGAACATGCTCACTGGAGTGTCGGTCTCTTCTTTTCAATTCCTTACTTTTGGAATTGTGCCAGAAATCCACAGCAAGCTCTTGAACAGCTAACGAGGGGAAGCCATGCTCTTGTCCACATCTGAGACGGGAGTGTGTGGAGGTCCATGGTTTGGAGATAAGGTGGCTGTGGTTTGCACTGATGGCCGGGTGCCATTCCTTCCTCTTGGCTGCCCTCCTAGACCATTGTTCGCAAGCCTGCCGTCTTCCTTTTTCCTCTCGGCAGCTGCAGCAGACACATGTGCTGGACCACAGGAACAGGGCCAGACTGCGCACTGTCTGGCTATCTCGCCAGGAGAAGTGCTGGCACAGCTCGGTCCTTCACCTTCCCCTAGGATGCTCTGTGCCTCTTGGCCTTGAGGACCTTGGCAGGAAATGGGTTTCTGTGCTGAGACAATATGCTATCAAATAAGCCCGGACTTCTTGCCTACTCTGTTTATTCATCAAGCATCAGCTTTAAAGAAGGGCTGTTTTTAGAAGTGTCCTTTGATCTGGAAGTTAGTGTCAAGCCAACAATATTTAATCCATATGGAATGCTTCGTGGAACGAGCTGGCCAGATGTCAGCTTCCCGGTGGTGCCTATGCAGAGGCAATGTTTCATTTGTTAATAAGCGTGAGTCTACTAGTTCCAGCACCTATTCAGACCAAACGTCCTGGCTGCTTCCCGGCCTTGGATCTTTCAGCAGATCAAGGCTCCTGGGCTTCGACTTGTCTCTGTCTGTCTGTCATTTGTGCCCTACGGAATGCTGTACATTAAACCCAGCTCTGGCCAATAAGTCATTTGGTTTTTTTCCATCATCACGGTCCTTTCTTCCCCCTGAGCTCCCACCCCTATCTTATGGACTGGTTGATATGAGTCCAAGTTCATCTGTAAGCATAGTTTTTTTCCATTTAAATAACATGAATTTAGAACTGTAGAGTGGAGAGAAGTCTTTCCTTATGAATGTGTAGAGTGGAGAGAAGAAATCTTTCCTCATGATGGTTCCATCCCAGCTGACTCCCCCAGGGCCACATGACCTATTTTGACCACACCCACACGGTCTCTACCGGCTGCAGATCCTCCTTTCATCGAGGTGACTTCTGGGCGCATGAGGAGCCTTGTGCTCAGTCCTCGGGAGCAGGTCAAGCCGCAGCTGCACGCTCAGGGCCTTGTCACTGCCGACCAGCACACCTACCACACACCTGCTGGAAGGGAAACCGGGAAGCAGACCGTGTAGAAGGAATTTTCCACCATCCACTTCTAAATGAAATAAGATGTCCTCAATCAGAAGACTGAAATACTGTGATTAATAGATATTACTGCTCTCATAGTGCTTCCCCAAAGGAAATGACCTACGTGGACTTTGATGAAGCAAAGAGTTCATGCCAAGTTCTCATTTTTAATTTATTAGACAAATCAAAGCTCTAATGGGAGAGAGTAGCATAATTTATCCAAAGTCTAAAAGGTTTCCAGTTTTCCACCATATGAATCTAGAAATGACCTCACTCTCTGTCACATAGCTCCTATTGCACGCCAGATACAGTCCCAAGCACTTTGGCTGTGTGAAAAACTCCCATCATGCAGGTATAGCCATCCCATGTTGTAGGTTAGTAGCACTGAGACACACGGAGGATGAAGGATTCTCTGGTGAACCAGATATTGAGTTGAAACCAGATTCAAACTCAGTCTGTCTTAATTACTCAACCAGCTTGCAGTACTGTGCTAGACTGTACAATATGGCACTGCCTCTCCAATACTAGAGTCTCATTGAGTTCCCAAATTACACATGCATAAACAAGGGACCTTGTTGCTAGTTATCTGGGAGCATGGAAAATAAATCATTCATACAAGGCCAAATGTGGCCAATAGATGTACATATTTTCTTTGGTCAATACAATGCTTTAAAATAATTTAAATTTGAACATATATTAGACCAAGCATTCCTATGTAATTGGCCAGTGTCTCTACCACCTTAAAATACTACCTACCTAGCCTTATAGGCATCTAACTTTCATTTTAGAATAAATAGCTCATGCAGCATTATATGACATGTACTTCCAGGCATGTAAACTTGGGCTTAGACTGAACAACTCTTCTGAAGCTAATGATGTTTATCTGTGGAGCATTCAAAACTGAACGTTAAACCTACATAATTATCGGTGTTACCTCCTGGCTAGGCAAATGGTGTGAGGCCACAGAGATGCCATTCAGTTTCTCTGTGAGTCATTTTCAGTATTTTCAAAACAAAAGAAATTTTATCTATAAACTGTCTTGGTATTTTAGGGAAAATAGATAACTAGAAGGAGAGTTGCCCTTTTTTAACTAGTGGCTGTGTAATGTTTACCATCACTGTCACAAGGGCCGCTCATTTAGGGCAGAAGAACAAAGACATCCAGCCATCATACAGTTAAGGGAAACTGTTAAGGGCTGCAAACAGTGCACAAAATAACTAATTCCCTACAAAGCAGAGACATCAGATGAGTTCTTCAAGTTAAATTTGGACTGAACCTTAGTGTGTATGCAGATCACAATGGATGAAATAAAAAGAAAAGTTATCCTAAGCAGGATATCTTAGAGTTTGGGCAAAGGTGGTGTGAGGTTTTAACTACTAGTTAGTTCAATTAATATTCCTCACACAATTAATATTCCTCCTCTTAGAGCCATGATCTGACTTTTGTTTTGTGACTAGGTTCTAGACATAACAACTGTGTCCCCATGATTTCTCTCCAGGGGGAAGAGGCACTGCAGGTCTTGGTGGCAAAGGAGGTCCTTATCGCTTGGATGCAGGCCACCCAGTGTATCAAGTCTCTGAGGTGGAGAAAGATGCAGTTCCTGAGGATATCAAGAGAGCTGCAAGAGAAATGGCCCAGAAAGCATTTCAGCAGAGGTGAGTGTGCTTGTGCATCTAGAGCAGTGCAGGTGAGCAGTGCACACACACACACACACACACACACACACAGCTAAAGTCACAAGGACAGTGTCCTAGGATGATACTGAGAAAGGCAAAATCTCTGGGCTAACATGACACAGGGCCTATATGCATTTAGGGTTTGGAGATAAGTAAAGAGGCCTGTCAGCAGGTTGAGTCTAGAAATTCAAGCCAAGTGAGCCTTCAGGTTTCAGATGTGCCGCCATTACTGCTTTGGGCTACTTTGATCAGCCCCCACTAGAAAGGAAGAATCCACAGGGTACTTTACTAAAAGTGAAAGATCCCAAAGCAGCAGGGAACACCCTTTCACACTGAGGAGCACCGAGGACTAGAGAGCAGATTTGTATTTCTGCGCTCAGTGGAAGGAGCTGGGGCAGCCAGACAAAAACATGTTGAAGAGTATGTGAGTTACGAAATTCCTCCCACGTAGAACATCTGGTATGGTATTACATGCCGTGCTTTCACATCCTACAAGTAAACAGCAGAGAACAATGGGGACAAGAATGCAGGTCCAGCTGCCACACCCTCAGGAAAGCCTGCAAGCCTCTCAACCATGTGGTACAGCAGGTCAACTTCATGTGTCTGGGCAGTGTTGCCCTCAGCCTCGGCACCGACTTCCCTGGAACCTTGGGCAGCTGCTCTGTCCTCACTGTGCCGTGTTGCATCCATGGAAACCCTCAGAGGCTATGAGACTGGAAGACTTTTTGGGATCAAAGTATTCATTTCTTAAGTCATAATGACAAGTCTTACTAGAATTAAAATTGTTCAACATCTCATATGAAAAATAAAGCTTCCTTTGAGAAAAAAATAGAAATTAGGCATATGTCATTCTCCTCTTCAATTAGTGAAGGGCTGTTATTGCCACACCCCAGCCCTCGCAAGTAATTATCCAGTCTGAATTTGCCTACATGGTCATACAGAGTGCCCAAGCACTTGAGCGTGTACAGGAACCGGGAAGCCTTCACAGTGCCACTTAGCCATGGGGAAGCCAAGAAGATGACTCTTCTCTGACTGCCACTAGAAAAAAAAGCCTATGGGACACTATTAGGAACCTATAGGGAAAGCCAAGGATCACCTGTGATCCTAAGACAACTGAATGTACTGATTATAGGAGAGGGGACCATCCCTGTCTCTTCAGACCTGCCCGTGAGGTGGTAAAAGGGGGATTCAGGCAGGGTATGAGAAGAAAGAAATGAAACACACAGAGATCCTGGGAAAGATGGCACAGCAAACCAAAAGCAAATGCTACCTTAGAACTGGCCTTCTGAACCCATTGGACCAGTGTCTACTTAATACTGCCAAAAATTTGTCTTTAACTTTTTATTATGGACCTTTTCAAGTCCAACTGTAAGTAAAGAGAAACACATGATGAACTCTGTGGACCCCTGCCCCCATACCATTCCCATTCTCCACTTTGGATTGTTTAGAGCCCATCCAAGATATTATCTCATCTTGTCATAAATATTACAGACTGTGTCTCTACACACGAGAACTAATAAGACAGAAATCCCACAGATCCACTGACACACATTCATTTTTATGGTAATCATTCTTTACTGTCATCTTGATTAGAATGAGTCATATGGACAGTGAGATCAGGTCCGGATGCTGTATCTTATCTCCAACCCTGACCACTCTCTCTCATCTTATAACTTGTGGGAGGGATTGCTTCTCCCCTCCTCTGTAAGTTCCAGAAGGACAGAGCCTGGAGTGGGGCAAACACTCACAGAATGAGTAACACGCGTGTGGGTGCAGGTGCCAGCTCTCACTGTCAGTTCTTGTCCTCGGTGTCTATGATGCACCGACTAAGCAGTCCTCACCATTAATTAGAAGTCTTCCCTGGTACAAAGGACCGCCCCACGTCATTCACAGCATTCAATTAGCATTGACTTAAACCAAATATTAGCCCTGCACTTCAAGAATTGATCAATTGAAGCTGACTAACAGGGACACAAGCCTAAGACTTGTCTATCACGTACAGAAACGTATGACATCAGGCTAGTGGGGACAGGGAAGTGCTCACACTCTGCTCAAGCACACTTGGAAAAGCTGTGTGGTGGGCCCCCAGGCCCCCCCCCCCTGTGGAGACTGCACCCACCACCATTGCATAAGTAAGCAGCCCCACACAGTAGATCTCAGCTTGTGTTTGCTTTCCTTCTCATACATGAATCCAAATTATAGTATTTAAGTCTCACCTATAGGAGAAGTAAAATAAGGACCAAGATTCCCAGACTCTTACATAATGATAAACACACCCTTTAAACATGCACCACCAACAGCATGCAGTTTGTCCACACTGATTCCGAGGCTTGTCTAACCCAGAGGTTGAAGAGTCCTGCTTTATTCTTTTATTTCTTGCTTCAGTCTTCAACGCTCAGAATGTATTATCCACTGTGAGCATCCTCTGAGTGTTCTAGTGAAGGCTGACATAACCCAAAATATGATTTCCAGATTTTCTCATACTTAAATTAGTATGGGATGTTAGGAGTGCACAATGATCACCCCAGAGATGGCTATAAAGCTAGAACTAATTCTGACCTCTCCCAAGGCCACTCTGCTCCAGGCGCTAACCAACTGCCGAGTCCTTTCTCTGTGTGTATTCCTTCCCTCTTCTGGTTCCCTTCCCACCTACCATGCTCCAAGGACAAGCTCTGTCCACACATTTCCCAATTGGTACTAACCTGAGTTCCTTGAGAAAGTGCATCTTGACGGCCTAGACATGACGTGGTATGTGGCATATCCTACAGTGTTCATTGTGTCCTGCTTCTGTTCTCTAAAACTTCAGATATAACCTAACCTAGGGAAACTTACAGAGAATTCAGACTGAAAACTAAACAGAAGAGGTTTTGTTAGGAGGCAAAGTCTCACACACAAATTCCTTTTTGTTCTTTAGAGCAGACAGTTAGTAGGATTTAGAAGGGCATCTTGGCATGTCACCTTGAGGGGGCAGCATTGGATATTATAGTGGCCTTGTCTATATTTACCTCTTGATAGCCAGTGCTTTCAAAGTATTACATAACAGCATGTATTGAGTGTCACTGTGTATCAGGCATTGTGCTGAGTATTGAAGACTCAAAAGCAAGATGTGGTCTTATTACATGCACACATGGAGTCCTGAGCTTCCACTGTTCTGATTGTATTTTTCCCAGTGTTTTATCTAAGAGTGAAGAATAGAAACCATTCATTCTCCCTCATTTGAGGGAGGGATAAATGTACTTTATATGTAATTTCAGCTATGCGTATAGATTCTCTGCCTACACACACACACACACACTCACACACACACACACACACACAAACATATACACACATTGAAACAGTTGTGTCATGCATGCTTAGGCTTTTGAGAGATGGATTCCATATTTCTGATCCTGGTATCATCACCTTTAATATTTATAGACATGCACAGAAATAAATGTTAAATTAGTGCACCGTGGCTATAACATGGAAAACCCAAGGCCATTCACTTACAAAGAGATCTCCTGCTTAAGGATTAGCTTTAGGTAACTGTGCTCTGCTTTGATTTTAAATTAAGTATCTGCGAGGCCAAAAGACGTCAGGTCTCTAGGAGCTGCAGTTACAGGTGGTTGTGAGCCATCTGGTAGGATTGTTTGCATAAGAGGCCTCACCATATATGATGTACAGTTGGGGCTTTCCCTTTGTCCTGGGGACAGTTTGTTCATCAATTAGCAGTGGTCTTTGAGCATTACCGTCCTTTGAATCTAGGGTCATCACTGGTGACATCATTTCTTGCCTTTTCTCCTCAAAGTCCGTATGAGTCACCAAGGAGTTGTTAAAGGTCCTGTCATTGTGTAGGCAAGTGTAACAGACGTACACACACATAAGCGGGTGTCACCTCCCCCTCTGGTTTCAGACTAAAGGAGATCCAGATGAGCGAGTACGATGCTGCGACCTATGAGCGGTTTTCAAGCGCTGTCCAGCGGCAGGTGCATGCCCTCCGCATCATCCTGGATAATCTGCAGGTAACCCTCTCTGTGGGCCGACTTAGACCAAAACTGCTGGAGAACGTTGTCTGAGCACTAATCAGCCAACCAGAAGGAGTCATTTCAAGGTTGACACACAAAGCTGTGAACTCAACCCTATGATTTTCTGACTGAAGTTCTCCAAGGGAAAATATCTGACCTCACCTTTTTTTCCTGTCCAGGAAGCAGTAATTTTACCAGTGACCCTCCCAGACAGACAGTGACTTCCTGACTCCCCTCAGGGAAGATCTGTGTATATCTCACCTCTCCTGGAAGTTCACAAATAGAACCCTGTCTGCCTGTAAATCATTCTACTGCCACTGAAGAAGTCGGGGAGGAAGATTAGATCAGGCAGGGTGTGCTTTCTCTGTCTCCAGCCACCTCCTCTTCCTACCCTCTTCTTGCCCTGTATTGCCCCAGCTCCTTGCTGTTTCACAAGGCTCTCAGTGCCTCAGGACCAGTGGGCACGGGTACAGCTTTTTAAAATATCAAGATACTTCAATATTTCCTAATTAGAGACTATAATTTCTGTCTAGTCTATTCCGTAAATGACACGTGAAATCCAATTATTTTATCCAAAGAGACCAAATCATCATTTTAGGGGAAGGGTGGGGTAAGAAGCCCCCTCCTGCACTGACGTCTTGTATATCCTTCCCATGGAGTGCTTGACTTTGGTTCCCTTCCTCTCACTCTTTGTCTTCATTACTGTTCTTTCAGAGAGACACTTATCATGCTTTGTTAGATAGTAGAGTGTGGGATGCACGTTTAATAGTCTGTTTTAACAAAACTCAGAGACTTCCTTTTTAATCATTAGTTTTTATTATGTACCTGTGTATCTGCATGAGTGAATGCCATGTGTATGCAGTGTACAGAGAGACCAGAAGAGGGCACTGGATCCCTTGGAACCAGAATTTAGGTAGTTGTGTGTCACCTGATGTGGGAACAGAACTGGCTTCTGGAACAGCACCTAGAGTGTTAGCTGACGAGTCATCTCTCCAGCCTAAGTCTTCAGGTTCAAAGATCTAATGTTCACTGTCCAAGGAAAAGAGCTCCTCAGATGACTGACCTGATTGATACCTGATTTCCAAGTCTAGCTGAGGCAGTCATCACCATCTTTCCAGGCCCGTGGAATATGGTTATTTTGCACCTGTTTTATAAAGAAGGAAATTTAAGACTACACAGACAGTGCAGTTTCCTGGGTTGTGTGGCCAGTGAAGCAGGTGTCTGAGCCCAAGTCAGGCTCCTGTTATCTGCCAGGTCCCTGTCACCTTCCTCAACCCTGTCGGTCCATCCCATGGGCAGTTGTCATTCCTGACCATAATACATTTGTACCATCAGCCAGATGCCAACACAACATTTGCCGTTTCCTTTACTGAATCTTTAAGCCATAGGGGGATTATTTTTTGGTGGGTTTTCTAATCTTCAAGTCATAGTCCTGAGGCTGCTTATCTTAGCCATAGCTACTGGCCAAAAATGGATAAGGCCTCATGTAAACTATAAAACTGCAGATTGTGGCCAAATCAAGAAGACTTTGATTTGGCTCCTTCCTGCATCTTCAGCCAACCCTGTGTGACTCTGAGTAGCTAAAACCCTCAGCTGTGTGGACATTGCTGTGTAATACCAGTAACCATGGGTGTTTCCTCAGTGAGTGTACAAAATGGGCCAGAAACTAGCAAGATGGTTTTCCAGAGCTCAGCTTTAGACTCACACAGATTTCATTCCATTCAGCATGGACTAATGCTTTTATAATATCCAATAGAAATGAAATTACTGGAAAATGTTATTAAAATTGAGTATAAAATACAGGCCCGGGGCGGGGGGTCAGGGACTTTGAGGCTCAGGCTGACCTCAGACTTGCTGTCTTCCCACCTCTGCCTCCTCAGTCCTGAGATGACAGGCATGCACAACAACTCCTAGCTTCAGGCTCCTGTTTTCTCTTAGCTGTAAGATATGAACTCCACTGCTGGACAGTGGTGGTGCACACCTTTAGTCCTAGCACTCAGGAGGCAGAGACAGGCAGATCTCTTGAGTTCAAGGCCAGCCTGGTCTACAGAGCAAATTCTAGGACAACCAGGGCTGTTACACAGAGAAACCCTGTCTTGAAAACCAAATGAACAAAAAGATAAAAAAATACCAAATGTCTTTATCCAATTGCTGTGCTAGTTTCTCAATGCTTTCTGTCACTCTGTGACCTGTGACATCACTGACCAGTAACAGACATCTGCAGACTGGAAGCAGGTTTGAAGCCATCATCTAGACACCTGGAGAAAGGACTTACTTGGCCACCAGGCCGTGTGAAGAAGAACAGAGTCCAGAATGACTCAGGCTCAGTGTGTGGGACATAGGCCTGGAAGCCGAGGACAGTGGGGGAAAACATGAGAGAGAGCAAGACTGGCTGTATTGTGTCACCTCTGAGGAGCCAGAAAGGCACCCGGAAAAGACTGATGCTGTTCTGTCTTCAGACTGTGGCATAGCCATCTGGGAGAAGGACTCTAAGAGAAAGATAGAAGCCAGGAACCAAATCATGAAGTAATCTGAATAATTCAGATGAGAAGTGACAGGAACTTGAGTAGGGAAATTAGTGTGAAAATGGAAGAAATGAGACAAGCCCAGCTTCAGAAGAAGGACAGGGGGACAATGACTGAGGGACAAGAGGACAGTGCCTGAGGGAGTCCTGGAAGACAGGAGTAGGAGACTTGGGAGGAAAGACTTGTTTCCCCTGGACGCTGGTGTGTGTTCTCATTCCTGGGACACCTAACAACAATGCAGGCATGGCATTTAAAGGATTTAATATGCAAGCCTGTGTTCAGGAACAAAGTTGGGTCAGCATGGAGCTACATGCCTCTATGGATGTCTGTGTCTGTGTCTGTGGTTCTGTTGTTGCTGGTACTGGGGTAGCCCAGGCCAAGAGAGAGGGTTTAGTTAGGGTTTACTGCTGTGAACAGACATCATGACCAAGGCAACTCTTATAAGGACAACATCTAATTGGGGCTGGCTTACAGGTTCAGAGGTTCAGTCTATTATCATCAAGGTAGGAGCATAGCAGCATCCAGGCAGACATGGTGCAGGAGAAGCTGAGAGTTCTACATCTTCATCTGAAGGCTCCTAGAAGACTGGCTTCCAGGCAGCTAGGAGAAGGGTCTCAAAGCCCACACCCAAAGTGGCATCCTTCCTTCATCAAGGTCACACCTGCTCCAACAAGGCCACACCTACTAATAATGCCACTCTCTGGGCCAAGCATATTCAAAGTACCACAGAAGGGTAAGTAAAAAAAAGTCTGCATTTCAGGGAAGCCAGCCAAGAGTTCCTTCCCTCTTCTTAGCACATCTGTAACTCATCTGTCAGTACAATGTCAACTTTGTGTGCAAGCCAGACAGAGTCCTGACTTCCAGGCTTTTGAACAGTGGCTATGTATCCAGACTATAGAACCATGGTTATCTAACCTGGTCCTTGCCAGGTGTGGTTAATCTTCTCAATGTGACTGGTCCTTAAGTCAACTAAGGCAAGCCTCTAGGCACATCTATGGGGGACTATCCTGAGTGTATGAACCAAAGTGGAAGATTCCCTGGCTGTGAGTAGCACTGTTTCTGTCTGGGATCCTGAGCTGGGTGAGCAGAAGAGCTGGGCTAGGCAGTAGCAAGTAACCTTTGTCCTCTGGCGTAACCAGCTGCTCCAGGCTCCTACCAGGATAGCCCCCTTGCTTTGATGGACTGTACCCTTGACCTGTACCCATAAGGCGCTTTCGCCAGAGTATTTTACCACAGCAACAGGAAAAGAAATGACACTGAGTAACACTAAAGTGATTGAAAAGTAAAAAGCTACTTTTACTATTTTACTAAAAAATAAACTGTAGAGCCTTTCTGTGCTGCCTGGGACAGGTCCATATGGCAGTGTTCTTCATTCCCATTGTTATTTAAAGGGAACCTTACACAGTGTCTGTCTGGAGCCCTCGATGTCTTGTAATGAAGGAGGAGTATGTCCTTGCTAAAGGAACGCTCTTAGGTGGCACAACCCAGACTTTCAAGTGGAGCAGTTCGTCTGGGAAAGGAAAAGTGATGGTATCTACAATATAGATCTGAAGAAGGGCCTGGGAGAGGCCGTTGCTTTCAACTTGGGCTGTGGTTGCCATCGAGAACCCTGCTGATGTTAGCGTCATCTCCTCCAGGAACACTGGCCAGCGAGCCATGCTGAAGTTTGCTACTGCCATTGGAGCCACACCCGTTGCTGGCTGCTTAGGGACCTTCACTAACCAGATCCAAGCAGCCTTCAGGGAGCCATGGCTTCTAGTGGCGAGTAATCCCAGGACTGACCACCGTCCCTCACAGAGGAGTGTTATGTCAACCTGCCCACCACTGCTCAGTGTAAAGCAGACTCCTCTTCACCACGTGGATGTCACCATTTCATGGGACAACAAGGGAGCTCACTCAGTGGGTCTGATGTGGTGGATGCTGGCCCAAGAAGTATTCCACCTGTGTAGCACTGTCTCCCATAAGGACCTGTGAGAGGTTATGTCTGATGTTTGCTCTACGGAGACCTGGGAGGTTGAGGAGGAGGAGGAGGAGCAGGCTGCTGTTGAGAAGGAGAAATTTCAGGGCAAATGGACCATGCCAGCCCTAAAGTTCACTGCTGCACAGCCAGAGGTAGCAGATTGGTCCGAGAGTGTGCAGGTACCATCTGTGCCCATTCAGAAGCTCCCCACTGAAGACTGGAGTGCCCAGTCAGCCACTGAGGATGCCACAGTTCCCACCAAGTAGGCTAGAGCCACCACTGAGTGGTCCTGAGCTGCTCTGCAGACACCTGAGCAAAGGGGAAAGTAGGGAGGACTAAAATCCCTAAAAGCTGAATAAGAGAAATGAGTGGTGGAAACCCTTACCACTATAGGAAAGTGCTAGTGACATGCAAGAAGCTTCAAAGAATTTCTACCAAATATAATGTACTGGAATTTATACCAAAGTCAGTTTTTAAAACCTTCCTGAAAAATGCCATTTCTAGCAAGCATGTGAAACCTAACTGGAGCTGGGGTAAGCACGTCACTTAACCTCTGTGTTGTCCATGCCTAGCAGCAGCATGGAGAGCACTGCAGCCCTGGGGACGGGAAGGGTAGAAAGGCCTACGGATGCAGTGGCTGCAACAAGCAGAAAGATAAGATGGTAGAGAGGCCAGCCCAGGCGCAGGATGTGCATGGCTTGAAGACTGGCGGTTTGAATGAGAATAGCTCCTATAGGCTCACATATTTCAGTGCTTGATCCCCAGTTGGTGAACTGTTTAGGAAGGATTAGGAGGTGTGGCCTTGTTGGAGGAGGTGTGTCACTAGGGATGGATTTGTGGTTTCAAAAGCCCCATGACATTCCCAGTTAGCTTGTTCTCTGCCTCCTTGTGGATCAAGATGGAAGCTCTCGGCTTCTGCTCCCAGCACAATTGCCTACCTGCCTGCCATGCTACCCACCATGGTGGTCATTGACTCACCCTTTACAACTGTGAACCCCAAATTAATATTTTCTTTTATAAGTTGCCTTGGTCATGGTGTTTTATCATAGCAAGAAAATACTAAGACAAAAGTCAGAGCAGCAAAAAGCAGTCACTGAAAGTGGCCCCATTGCAGTGGCTCTTCTAAACAAAGCATGATGCGGTGTGGAGATACAGTTCTCTTGCTGTGACTAGCCATGGCCTCAGGTCCTTTCTTGTAGTGTTTGCAGTGATGGTATAGCCTGAATCCAACCAACAGCAGCTTAACGTCCTTAAGGGTTCCAGTAGTAATTAAGAGGAAAGAACATGCATTCAAGAGCAGCCTGGCTGCTCTGTTCCTGAACAACTTCATCGTTTGAGGACAAGAACTCAAGCAAAAAAATACAACAGGACAGATGAAGGATTATATGGAACGACAAGTCTCCAGGACATGGGAGTGGCAGCTGAGGTAGCATGGCTTCTTTTTGTTCTCATTAGAAATGTCTCCTATATGAAATAAGACAGAGGTCTAAAGGAGTCAGAGCAGAAGTAACACAGGAGTCAAATGTAGTAAGGAAAGATGGAAAGAACAAACAAAATCCAGTGCCCAGACTTAAGTCTGTTCAAGAAGTAGAACAGGCTTGATCCAGTCTTAAGTGCAGACCACAGAGGAAACAAGTAAAAACTTGAGACAGCTGGTGGATGGAAGCAAATATTGAAGAACTAGCACTGGATAAAATTTAAAAATAAACAAAAACTCTGGAGAAGCATCCAGAGAAAGGGTAAGAAAGTGCACTGAGCTAAAGGAGGCCCGCATGTGTGGGCCGTAAGAGCATTACAGAGTACCTCAGCGTCAGAGTGCCTCAGCGTCAGAGTGCCACAGCCTCAGAGTACCTCAGCCTCAGAGTGCCTCAGCCTCAGAGTGCCTCAGAGTACCTCAGCGTCATACAGTGTCCTCGTCTCACGTCCTGTGGACGTCAGAATACATAGAGGAAATGTAAAAGCTGGAACAAGGCACCCAGAAGTGGTATTGCTGGGTCTTCAGGCAGAGCTACTTTTATTACATTTACTTATTAGTGTGTGTGTGTGTGTGTGTGTGTGTGTGTGTGTGTGTGTGTGTGTGTAGGTCAGAGGAAAACTTTCTGGAGTCAGTTCTCCCTTCTACCAAGGGGTCCCAAGGATTGAACTCAAGTTTTCAGGCTTGATGGCAAATAGCTTTACAGGATTGGCCATCTTGCCAGCCCCAAAGTCCTGTTCTTTTCTTGACATATTTTAGGGAGACAGTCTTTGTGCTAGAGAATGCTTTGGAATAGTAATCATTCTAGGAAAAGAATGGCAGCATAAGGAAATTACGACTAAACTCTCCAGAGCCTTGGGTGATGACCAGTCCCTATCAGGGCAGTAGCAATCACCCATGTCCAAGCAGAAACATTTTTATCATGTTTTAAAAGAATTGTCATAATTATTAGCATAAAGAAAAAGTCTTCATGCTGCTGCGTCTGTGTTGCATAACCCCACGAATCACATGACTACAGCCCTTCATCAGTGAGCCACTGTCTCTCTGTCCAAGGTCCGTGGCACCTACAACTAGGAATTAACTTCTTGTCCACTGTTATGTTCTAGGTCTAATTCTGTCAGAAACTGTCTTGACATAACTCCCACAGGAGTTAACAACCACTTTGTGATCTTGAGGGCTGCCTCATAGTAAAGGTCTTTTTAATTTTTTTTAAAGTTTCTTAAATAAGATGACCACATAGCAGTCATCAGTATACTAATTTTTCTAAGATTTTTTAAATTATGTATGTTTGTGGGTTTATGCATGTAAGTGCAGTTCTTGTAGAGGTCAGAAGAAGGCATCAGATCCCCTGCAGCTAGAATTACGGATTGTTATGAGCGCTTGACGTGTGTGCTGGAAACCAAACTTGAATCTCAGCAAGAGCATTAGGTGCTCTAGCCATTGAACCACCTCTCCAGCCCCTATGGTAATATATAAAGTAACAAACCACAATGTTTGAGTCACTTGATTTCAGCAACATCGCTACAGATTTGACAGTTCATTTCTTCTGATGCTGAATAATATTCCATTGCCAGAATATACCACAGTTTATCCATTTATATCTCTGTAAATTGAAGGTTTTACAGTTATGCATAAAACATCACATATAAATTTTTGCGTAGATGCAAGTTTCCTACTCATTGTGTAAATACCAAGGCATGCAGTTGCTAGATTATAAGAGTGAGTTTTGTTTTGCAAGAAACCGCCAAACTGTCTTTCTTCACAAGTGGCTGTAGCATCCCCACCGGCACTGAGTGTTCGCTCAGCCCTTCCTCGCCCATCCTTGGTGCTGTCAGTGTCTTGGATCCTGGCCATTCCTGGCACAGGATGCTATCTCATAGCTGTTTTAATCTAATGATGTAGAATGTTGGGTGTGTTTTCACATGTACAGTTGAGCAGGCACCACAGCAAAGAAGGCACACTGGTACTAAGTTTTTGCCCTTTAAAAAGACTTACTCTTTGAGAATCATGTATATAATGTAATTTGATCATACCCCCCACACACACACAGGACACACACACTTCCTCTGAACTCCTTCCTCTCCACACGCTCCCTCCAGCTTTGTGTCTTGTGTTAGTGAGCCACTGAGCTTACGAGGGCAGCTGATGTGCCGACGGCTGTGGGTTATCTGGAGCATGAACAACCTGCCAGTGGCTGTAGCACTGAGGAATAAGGAAATACCCACAACCATCAGCTACCAGGAGCCCCTCGGGGGAGACGCAGGACCTCACGAGCCTGCTCCCACCCACCATGCGGTGTTGAAAGCCCCATCTTGGGTGTGTTTTCTGCAGGTAACTGTAGCTGCTGTCAGTCTGTGCATGCAATGGCCGTGTCATTTTGTAACACCCACCCCATCCATAAGAAGCTTCTCTGACCAAGGCTGAGGGCAGCACTGATCTGTGACTGTAAACATAAATATTAAGAATGTAATTTGACAATATGTCCATTTAGCAAAACAGCAGTAACAGGTTTTCCCATAGGTTTTGCCCATTTTTAACTTTTTAGAACATGGGTTTTAAGGGAATTTTATATATTTGGAGTATCATTTCTTTATCAAAAGTGTATATGAAATAATTACATATTAATATAAATATGAAATAAAGAAAACCCTCAGATCAGCAACATGAATATTTTAATTTTGATGGGCAGTTGACCCATGTATATTCTTGGCAAGAATTCCATGAGTGGCACAAAGCTTGGATCATGTAAAGTCTTGCTAAGATATATAGCTACCAGTGGGAGGAGGGTGGCCAAATACAAACTTCTAGCCTTCTTTCCCACTGGATCAGAGGTCAGACAATCTTCTCAGGCCACTGGTCCTGAAGCAGGGATCAGGACTTGGCTGCTGTCTTCTGGTGACTGGTTGGTAATACGGCAGTCTTTTCTGGAGGCCTGGCATTGCTGGTTATCACTGCCAAGGACTGGTTCTCACATGGTTAGCCACTAGGAAAATAAAGAAAAAGTAAATGTGACCATAGTTGCAGCAGCTAGCTGTTGTCAAAATAGTACAGAGGTTAAATTCTTAAGCTGGGTTCAGGAGGAATATGGGATTGTGCTGGTATAAAATTGTATGCCATGTTAGACAACAGATGCACCATTGTTAAGCATTTATTCACTGATTTTCACAAATCAAAGGTGATGGCCCCGAGGATTCCCCACCGCCCTGTCAGTGCTATGACCATGTCAGCCTGGCATGATTCACCCCTACCACAAAACTCCTAAAGTCTTTAGTAAATTTGTAGTGCCTACCACAGCTATAGAAAACTAAATTTAAACCCCATCCTGTCACCATAAAGGAAATATAAAATACTCAAATTCTAATTCCATTCTTCCCCATATTTTTATATTTCTAAGACAGAGTGTGTTTTAAAATCTGGTTTGCAGTCCCAAAGCTCCTTTAACATAGATCCTGATGTGACTGCAGTCATGGGCTCTCATGATCGTGTGCTTCCTTGGACATTAGAGTTTGTCTTAGTCAGTTAGGGTTTCTGTTACTGTGATGAAGCACCATAACCAGAAACAACATGCAGAGGAAAGGGTTTGTTTAGCTTATACTTCTACATCATTAAGACAGGAACTCAAACATGGCAGGAACCTGGAGGCAGGAGCTGATGCTGAGGCCATGGAGGGGTGCTGCTTACTGGCTTGCTTCCCATGCTTTGCTCAGCCTGCTTTTTACTAGCCCAAGGATGGCCCCACCCACAATGGGCTGGGCCCTCACCAGTCAACCACTAAGAAGAGGCCCTGCAGACTGTCTACAGCCTCATCTTACAGAGGTATTCCTGTAGGTCTCTTCCTCTCAGATGGCTTTAGCTTGTGTCAGGCTGACATAAAACTATCCAGCACAGAGTTCTTATCCTTTACCTGTCTGCTTAAGGTACCTGGCAGAGTTGTAAGTTACCACGGCAAAGCATGCTGTAGCAATTCCTTCCAAACAATTCAGATGAATCTGGGTGTAGAAATCAGAGAGCCATGTGTGGCACAGACTGCTCCCATCCTTCCCAGCTGTTTCAGTTTACACACGAAGTCTCGGGAACTGAGTAGCAAAATTCCCATCCAGAAGGGAGACCGCTGAAGATCAGCTCACAGATGCTGTCACTGTTAACAAGTTCAAGCTGATTATTTTGTTACCTAATAAATTTTCTGGGATCACTGTGACAGAAAATCCATAAGAAATACTCATCATTACATTTCCAGACATTGAACTTTCCCTTGGGGTTCATTTGCATACTGTCTTCCTGTTCATATGTCCTCTGTTCGAGTTCTTTGTATTGTTCCATGTGTTAAAACAATTACACCTGAGAAACCACACTCCAAAGGCCTTTCTTATGAGCAGAGACCATGTGACCACATTCTTGCAAAAACCTTATTGATAGAATCCCAGTGTGTTTCCTGTTATGCATGCAAGAAAGTATGTCAAAGAACTGTAGCACTAAGCATGTAAAGATTCATGTGTGTTTGTTTGTGACATTGCAGGCTAAAGGCAAAGAAAGACAGTGGCTAAGACACCAAGCTACTGGAGAACTAGACGATGCCAAGATCATTGATGGGCTGGCTGGAGAAAAGGCCATCTACAAACGTCGGGGTGATCTAGAACCCCAGGTAAATAATGGGGAACTTTGAGCTCAGACCCACATAGATCAGCCTTCTATAGAGAGTTCATGAGTTGTGTCAAAACACCATTAACCCAAAATATGCAAGTACAGAAAGTATTATGGCAGGCAGATAATTTTTTTAAAAAGTCTCAAGACATAGAACACATGCACAAAATAGAATAATATTAAGAACAGTCAATGCAAGAGCCACGCATGGTGATGTATTCTTCTAATCCTGATGGTCAAGAGTCAGAGAGATTAAGACCAGCCTGATCTATAAAGTGAGTTCCAGGACAGCCAGGGCTACATAAAGATACCCTTTCTCAAAACAATAACAAAATCAGCACAAAGGTAGAGTGAGCTTTAAGCAAATCTAGAGGAGTTAACAGCAGGCTTCAGACTGTGACCTAAGGTTCAACTAGGCAAAGGAAGGGATAAATACTAAAACCGGAAGACGCTAGTTTATAGAGCAGAAAAGGGTAGTTCGTGATGCTATAGTCTTCAGTGGAGCGGAAGCCAACCTTCCTACCCTAGTCCAAACACCTCAGAGAAGAAACCAAGAACAAACCCTGACCACCAGCCCTGCATCCGCCAGTAGCCAGAAAGCCAGTAGCCAAGAGCTACCTATGCGGCCACCTCCAGGTCCATCCACTCCCTAGCTGCAGAGTGGGTACTCTGTGGGTGTGGGGATGGGAGACGCCTCTGCTGCTTATGAATCCCAGAGGATTCAGGTGAGAGAAACAGCAATCTTACTGGTTTCCTACTCCTGGAACTCTAACAATCTGTGTCTATCACATGCCTTCAGTTTTTAGGAAACAAGGAATTCTCTCTTAAGTTATACTAATTGTAGTAAGTATTTACCAGACTGTGGCAACATGGTCAACTGTTGAATCTGAGTGAACTTTGGGGTTTCCTATTGCCCCAAATAATGAAAACTGGTGAGTAGGAACTGGGAGCAGGGGTGCAGTGAGGCAGAGCAGGGGTGCAGTGAGCGATGGAGAGCAGGGGCGCAGCAAGGCAGAGCAGGAGCCCACACTCTGTAATGTTTACTCAGAGTGGATCTGGTGATAATTTGGGAGTTCTTGTTTCTGTGTCGTTGCCATGATCAACAGCTGCTTTCTCTACTGACTCACTGTGGTCAGCAAGTGTTTGGACACATCTGTGAGTCACGCACATGTGTGCGCCATGCTGCTTCTAATCAGGGCACACTCAACACGGTTTAAAGGAATATATAAAATTGCTTCTTACTATTATTCTCTAAGCATCCATGATATCTTAAATTATTTATCTTGTATACACACACACACGCACACATGGGGGGAGGGGGCATGCATGCCACAGCAGGTGTATGGAAGCCTGAGGACAGCTTGCAGGAGTCAGTTCTCTCCTTCCCCATGTAGTCCTGGGAATGGAACTCAGGTTGTCTGGCTCCATGGCAAGTCACTTACCATGGCCAGACATGACACCAGGCCATCTCATGAGCCATCCTACCACCCTCTACAGTGTTTTCTTGAAATTATTAGTTCGGCCTATCATTTTTCATGCATGCCAGCAAGTATATAATAATAGAATAATCTGGAATTTTTCTTATTTACTGTTACTGACGAATTCTTTTTAATTGTGCATTGGCAGATCTGGGCCCCAAGCTGATCTCTTAAGATTTCACATTTTGATCAGTAATTTTTGCCAGATAGCAGCTCAGCGCCACTTTAACTGCCAAGAAAAGAAAAAAAGTTCACCAACCAGAAGAGAAACCAAAGGCTCTAAAAGAGTTGAGGCGTTCTGAAAATGCTTACATTCTCGGCCAGACCCCCTCACATAACCAGGTTTTAGCAGTCTGGTATTTCTTCAACCTAGGTGAAAAATGGCGGCCTTCAAGTTGACTGTGTAATAGAACAAATGAGGCTTCCCTCCAGCCACACCCCCAGGGGCGCTGATACACAGCAAGGGACACGGGGCTTCTGTCCTTCCAGGCTATTTCTAAAATGCATTATCTTTAAGTTGTCAGCCTCCAGATAGCGGCTTTACCACATTCCAGAGGAAGCTCTTTGACAGCCAGTCTGACATCTGCCTACTAGGGCACAGTCATCTCTGCCCTCTGGGACAGCCCTGTGCAGGCCTGGGCCTGGGTCACATCTACCCACCTGGGCTGACACTGCAGAGCCTGGGCGAGAACCAGCTGACCTGGCTTTTCTGCCCTTCCCTCCCTCAGCTGGGTAGCCCACAGCAGAAGCCCAAGCGCCTGCGCCTCGTGGTGGATGTCTCTGGCAGTATGTACCGCTTCAACGGGGTGGATCGCCGGCTAGAGCGCTCAATGGAGGCAGTGTGCATGGTCATGGAAGCCTTCGAGAACTACGAGGAGAAATTCAAGGTAATGGCAAGAGCTGGGCATCTAGAGCTTCATTGATCCCCTACGGTCAGTACTGCAAAGGTAGACACAGACGCCACCTGGAGCGCCAGGCCCCAGCAGGGAACGTGGCCGCTGCCTCACCTGTTCCAATAGTAACATAATTGAAGGGCCCAATAACCTCTAGTTCCCAAAGAGAAAAGCACTGTAACATACAAGCTGTGTGATGTTAAACCAGAGTTTCCTGGAAACACTGAAGCCTGTTCTCAGTTTCCTGGGCATCTCCATCCAGTGCCTCTGAGCACTGACATTCTGTTACCAGCTATGGTCTGCTCACAGCATCCTGTGCTGTGATTCCCTTTCCCTTTCCACATGAACAGTGAGCAGACAATAATACACATCCTCAGCTGACGTGGTGATTCACCCGAGAGGAAGCTGCCTTCTGTTCCAACCATTTCCAGCTTGTTATTATGCAGTTTGCTATTATCCCCCACCCCAGAGGTCTGAGGATAGGAGGGAAATTCCCATTCTATCATGTAGCCAGCCAATAGGAGCCAACTCATCTGCTTATGATTGTCCATAGAAAACAAAGGCATTGCAGCAGATAACCTGACCACCAACACATGCCGGAGAGACAGGGTGTGTATAGACATTGTGAAGGACACACAGCCTAAGCATGTGCACTCTAGATTCTGTCCTGGATAAAACAACCCTTGAGGAACAGACCATCTCAAATCCATTGCCATTTAAGCTGGCACCCCACTGTACCTGAAGACTGTGTCCCATGCCGTGACCCTGTATTATGCAAAAACAGGAGACGTTGACTTCCCCTTTCACTCAGGCTCCTTGTGAAGATGCAGCCCTCTGGCTTTCCCAGGGTTCCTGTACACATCCCTGGGAGAATGGCCTTTCAGAGCTCAGTCTGAGGAATGAGCAGCATCCAGCCGTGACTACTGTGGGGCATCGAGGCTCTGCACAGTACAAGGGGTAAATGCATATAACACACGGCTGAGCATGAGAAAGTACTCTGCTTCCCGTCACAACTGAAACACTATCCCTTGTGGTCACTGAGACCCGTGGAACTCTGTAAGAGTCCCTCTTGGCTCTATTGTAGTTGCCAGCAATCCCAGAGCCCCAGTCAAAGACTCACTCTGACAGGGTGAGGACAGGACATGGGGAAATCTGGGGAGCTTCTGAGTAACATTGCACAGCTTGTAAGACGCACAGTACTTACTCCTGTGGGAGCCAGAGGTGATCAGCGTTTTAGAGCACACTCCTGCTGGGGCAGACAAAGCAGCAGGCTCGCTCCCTCTGCATTGAGGAGGCCATTCAGCCTTTCCATCTCTTGACCCTCCTGGACCTCAGATGTGATTGCATCTGGATTTTTTAAAGAGAAAATGTTTATTTAAACCATTTTGACCAATGGGTGGCTAGACAGCCATGGGTCAGAATAAATAACCACATCTCATCTGATGTTCAAAAGCGTTTAGGTTTGAACCTGCCCCCTCATAAGCTCTTTCCCGGCCTTCCCCTCCTTGCTTATATATTGGAAACTGTCATATTGCCGTCACCCCTACCACACATCTTGAAAGTTGATTGGCTACAGGCCACCCAGTCTCTGCTAGGGCTTCCCAGACCCTCCCTGCAGAGGACAGAAGAGTAATGCAGCCGCATAGGCCATGAGAGCTTCTCCTGCTTCTAATTAGGGTACATGCAGGTACATGGCTGCAAAGGTGCCCCTTGAGGGCACATGAGGAGTAGGCGCACAGAGTACAGAGGAGGAAGACTGGGACTGAGGCCTGGTCTCTCAGACTCCAGCTGCACTCATGCATATTTTGGTCTCTTTTTAGAAATACTTGATATTGCTTATATCATCATTGTATTATTTTCCCAGCCACCTAACCTGCCCATGTGTTCAATTTCTTGTTTACGAAAGAAGAATGAGGTCCAGCAGTGACTACTGAGAGGGCATAAGTTACTTGCGAAATAGAAAATCATGACTCCTGGCACCTGCTCGTGTTGTGTTTGGCTTGAGTTGTGCTGCCTTCTGGGTCATTACAGTCTGGACTGGGAGGCTCACTTACGGTCCTCTCCACTACTTCTCCCACCTTAGCACAACCCATGCCAAACCACAGGGACCCTCAAGCCTGAGCTTCTGAGACGGAAACCTAATTCACCAGCATGACATTTGCTAAGCCTCTTGGAGTCTTTAAAGTGCCTCAGAGTGTTCAGCCACCTGACTTCACATATTCCCAGAACAGCACAATTTACAGCAGCATTCCTGCCGGTCACACGGCACTTGTGCAGGATGCTAGCGACTATGTGACGTGAGATTCAGTCGGGGAGCAGCTCCTTCACTTCATTCCTGTTGGTTCTTTTCTCCAAGCTCCTGGGAGTCGTCAGTGTCATCTTAAAATAGACTTTCTTTTCAAAAGCTCTTGATGCCTTGACAGTTTCTTCCAAAACTGTTTTTCCACTAAACATTCAAACAATGGTACCAGAAAATGGGTTTATTCTCTCACTCAGAAATTTGGCTTTGGAAAGACAATAATGTCAAATGTTTTATTTTATTGTTTTCATAAAGGTATGTAAGTCAGGCAAACAGTATGAAAGGAAGCTTGTGGGGAGCAGTGGGGTGATAGCACCCCACTCCCTCAGCACTACCCAAATGGTTCCACTGGCACTGTGCAGTGTTACATGACGTGGACTTTGTACAGTTGATTCCATTGCTACAAGGATTCCACTGCTAGGAAGGAGTTGGGGATGCAGCTTTGGTGGTAAAGAGTGTGACAAATGCCATGACCAACAGCCTTAGGGAGAAAAGGCTCATGTGGCTTACATTTCCCAGTCAGTAGCCACAGAGGGCAGTCAGGGCAGACTCTGGGAGGAATGCTGCTCACTGACCTAGCCTCGGCTTTCCTGTACAGGCCCAGGTCCGCCTGTCTAGGTATAGAGCCATCTACAGTGGGCAGGGTCCTCTCTCCTCAGTCAGATCAATATCTCACAGGCGTGACCCCAGACCAAGCTGATCTAGACAGTTCTTCAGCAGAGGTTCTCTCTTCCTAGGTTAACAATAAATTCTGACCAGGCCCCTTAGCTTATGCAGGACCCTAGGTTTTATCCTCAATAGTGCAAAAACTGAAGATGGAAAAGAAACCCATTTTTCCAGAACTATACTGAACTCTTGCTTCTCACCAACTCTGAGGACTTTCCCTCTGTAGACGGTGTTGTGGGTCCTCACGTCACACGTATGAGACACACTCCCCTCAACAGATGAGTACAAGACACAATACACGTGTGGTCCTCAAACTCCAAGAAACCGGCTTTTCATTCCACTAGGCTGTCATAGAACCTGGGGTCTGGGCAGTATTTTCACCAGCCTCTTTCTACAGATGAGAAAGCCAAGGTTCAAAGAGGTTAAATACTTGGGCCAAGGTCACACTGCTAAATGTGAAAAGCCAGGGCTTGTGACCCCACCCCCACTCCCACCCCCACCGGAGAGCTTTCTTACTTGCTCTGTCCTGTTTCTTGGATCTGTTTTACATATGCCCAAACTTAGAACAAATCAGTATTTTTAAAAATTCATTCAAAAGTAAAAACATTATTATCTCCTACTCTTAATATGCTGCCACACAGAGGTGATGTAATACACATGGGTTCTTTGAAGACCTTAGTCAGGAAGACTACATTACTTCCCAGAAGGCTATAGAAAGATATGACTCACAGAGACACACTTAGCTGAGTGTCTGTAATTACTCCTTTCCCAGTGCCTTAAGAATGTTCTTTGAGTTTAAATATGGAGACCAGTCATCCTATTAGGCTTAGACTTTGAATATATTTATACCATTACCCAGAGATAGGACTCCCGCAAAAAACCACAGAGTTTGCTGAGACCATCAGAATTGACTCAGTAACTGATGTAGGAATGTTAGCCATGAAAACAAAAACTTTAAGAATAGATGTAGGACCAGCTTGAGGAATCCCTAGTTTCTGTAATAACTTGAATTAATAGATGAATTTAGAGACAACACTAAATCTCTGTCTTAGGAAGGCTGACGGCCCCCCTCCCCAAACCTAGGGTCAGTGTTAACACGTATAGCAGAGCTGGCTCAGACACTCTAAGATGAGCCTTCTGAAGATGCTGGGCATGTGAGGAGAGCAAAGCAAGTACAGACCATCTTCATCACTGAATGGACTGTGATATCCATCCACCCCCTACATGACCGTGGGAAGTGGTCAGACAGATATCCCTCTTTGTCAGAGAGGAGGAGTGACTTACAAGCAGGTACCATTAGAGGCCATCTAAACTAGCATCACTGACAAGGCAGGAAAGCAGGTTTGAAAGGTTATACACACCTTGCTCTAAATCAAAAAATGTTTTATGTCCAAGCCATGTCACACCTTGACTTTGAGAACACTGTTCTCTTTATATTGACTTCCATAATAGGAAGCAGGGCTAACTGGATATGGTAGATTAGTAACTCACATATACCCCAGGGTTCTGGAAGCACCTCCCTTGACCTATTCAACCACTCATTCACTAACTCCTTGCTGGCCATAGCACTGCCATTTTAGAACACAGAATTCACATGTCAGCATTCACAACAGCCTCAGATATCACTGCGTCCCAAGCTATAATCAGAAGCCTAATAAAGCACAGCCTCTACCCAAACCAGCACTTGATGATCCTCCCTAATAGAAGTTGAAGCCTCAGTCATATTCACAAATGTGCCAATAGCTCTGTGTTGTACCAAGTTTCCTCTGCACACTGCTTAAAATTCCTTCTGGATGGTAACTTTCTCTCTTGATTGAGACTCTGGTTTGTTTTTGTTTTACCTCCCTCTAAAGGAATGAAGTTTTCAAAACAAACCCAGCAAAAGTGGGGTCTAAACAAATTATAAAGCAAAGAAGCATTAGAGAGAGCCTCTATGAGGGTTTCAGAATAGCTGTCGTTTAGTATTTATGTTGAAGGCTTAAGTACAAAACTCCACAAGATTTCCAGGACACCTTGCAAGCCACATAGAAAATTGACAGCCTAGATGCCAGGTGGTTGACAGGGACAAGGAGGCTCTTGTTTATTGACTCCTGTGCTGCTCCTAGAAGCACATGGGGCCTGTCCTGCTGATTACATGAGGTCCTGACATGGCCCAGCTTGGGTGACTAGTGGACTTAAGAGTTAGAGAGTCTGGCTGTGATGCCGCTCTCCCATTATCCTAGCACTGAGTGGCTGAGGCAGGAGGATCATGAGTTTGAAGCCACTTTGGGCTATATAATCTCACACAAATAACAACAAAGTTAGTTTATATATGTTTTCCTTGAACTAAGACAGGTTTAAGGATAAGTGAATTACTGTTTTTAAACACATTGAGATACACTGGTGAAGGCTTACCTGATCATGTCCATTTATCATCTGATAAATCGGAATCTCAATCACCCTTTAAAGGCAGGGAAAGCTGAGTCACTCATAGTCTTCTTACCCCAGTGCAGCATGGGAGTCTGCTTCTTTCCTCTGTGTAAGCCTCTCTTTAATAGATACTTTAGCACATCATGAAAGCAGCTGTGTCCAACTACTCAGGCAGGAGGAGGTTTGCAGGTTCAAGAATCACCTGGATACATACTGAGTTCAAGGCTAGCCTGGAAAACTTAGTAAGACCCTCTCTCAAAATAAAGAGAGTTCTGGTAATAAAGCATTTGCCTAGCACATTTGAGGCCCTTGGTTCAATCCCCAATAACACAAAAAAAGAGGTGGGGGAAGGGAGCCTGAGAAGTTTAAACTAATCCCTCAGCCCTTCTCTGTCCAAGCCCTTACAGAGGAGGTGCACATGAACCTAGGGGCCGGGCCTTCTTACAACTTTTAACTATCCGGATGAATGACCCTCCTTTGCTGTCTGGTCCTTTGTTGGCCTTTCTTAGGTCCGCCTTCCTAGGGAAGACTCAGCTGGTATAAGCATATCACTATCTGAAGGGCAGCAAGACTGGACCATAGGCAGAACCTCCCTACACTGCCATGTTCTACTAGCTTCAAGAAGGCCACACACTGATAATTTGATTCTGCCTTCGAAGGTCCTTAAGATATAAAATTTTCAAAGTAGGAGATAAGGACATGTTTAACCTGTAACCAGGTTTATAGTTTTCAAAGGTGTGAACATCCTGTGTAGACCTCTGGTTGTGTCCTCCTCCTGGGGAGGAGCGCTTGGCTTCCCTTCCACCCTCCTCAGTGCACAGTATGGGCACATCCACAGCAGAGTTCATCTTTCCCAGATAGCCCTGCTCACTTCCTGTTTAAATGGGTGGGGGCACTTTCACCATGAATATTTCTACTTCCCATTTCAGACGTGACAGCCTCAATTACGTCATGTTGTATTTGTCATCTGGCTTATGAAAAATAGCGTTCTGGTTTCCAGATTGTAAAAGAATGTAGCCTACACACAAAAGGCAAGCTGCTTATCACCCCAAGTTGATTGCAAGCTCTCTGAGAGCATCTCTACAGTAAACATGCACAGAAACTAATCGTGCAGAGATCGATCACATAAGAACCTATCATCTGCAAAGGCTTGCTTGTCTCCCCCATAACACCCAGTGCGGGATGTGCAGGAGGAGTTTGGAGAAGAGCTGTTGGTTAATACTGGATTGGCAGATATCCCAAATGTTCCCTGAAGTCTCCACCCCCTTGCGAATTCCTCAGTTTCCCCAGTGTCCCAGCCTTCATGTAATTACAAAATGTCTCTAATAGAGGTGGGAGGGTTCAGAGAGACCGACTCTCCCAGATAATTTACCTTTGGCTGCTTTTCAGATTCTGTAGCAGGGCCTGACTCTGACACTGGGCTCCTCTCAGCAGTCAGTACTTGGTGTGCTCAGGAGATAGGAAGTTAAAAGGTGCTTCCTAAATTGAAAGCTACATGCCATATATTAATAAGTGGAAAAGCAGATTATTCAGTCACATGGTCAATATCAGCCAAAGTTTTGCTGATACTGACATGTTTGCTGTCTCTGCAGCTTGACATGTCTGTCAGAAGGCACTGAGCTCCTGAGAGCTTCTATCATCGCTTGTCTTCAGAGCTTAATCTGAACGCAATTGTGGATGATTTTCGCCTTCTCTATACTTTAATTTCTTTGAGTATGTTTTGCCTTTAGAAACAGAAGGACACTAGAAATAGTTGTTCTCTGGGGAAAAGTCTGCTTCAGGCTAAGCTTGTTGGTAGAATTGAGTTGCTTGGAATGGTGACAGAAGTCCCTAATTCCCTGCTGGCTCTCTGCTTCTGGAGGCCATGGACACCTCCTCCATCTGCATGATAGTTAACTCCCTCAAGTCAGATCTACCCGATGCTTCAAACCTCTCTTCCCCTTCTATCAGCCTTTTAAAGGAGCTCTGTGATTAGATTAGGACCACTAGATAACTTCTCTTTTGATTAACTCACAGTCAAGCAACCTTAATTACACTGGCAGAATCCTTTTAGTTAATGTAATCATATGTGATGTTCCGTTCTGTTTACCCAACGTGACCACAGTTATGGGAAGAGTGCAGAGAACAGGCGTGAGGCAACTGGAGCCCCGAGAGCCCCTTTGAAGTCTGCCCAGCACTGTGTGTGCGTCTTACATAAATCTCCTTTGATATGTACACATGGAATTTGGGACAGGCACTAAAGTCTCCTTCATACCTCCTTCCAGGGGACAGAGATCTCAAAAGAAGTTGGACCCAAACAGAATAAGTCCAAAATCGTTTGCCTCTGTTGATAGCACACATCTGCCTCTCTTGTCTCTCTACATTCTTTTATGACCAAATATTGATCAGCTTGGAACAGCCAGAGTTGGGGATCTGGACCAATGATTGCTCTGTTATTCACCGACTTCTGAACTCTCCAACTCTCTTGCATGTAGTACGACATCGCTGGACACTCGGGAGATGGCTACAACATTAAGCTCGTTCCAGTTAACAAAATCCCCAAGAACAATAAGCAGAGACTAGAGATTCTGAAGGTAAATACATTGTTCCTTCTACATTGTGAGAATTTCTATCAGATTAGATAAAAAACTAGGATTCACTGAAGAAGCAACAGATATCTCAAGCAACAAATAGAAACCACCTTTCTTGATTAAAACCCTGTTTCTGCCATCTAAAGTTAAATGCTCCCTATATGTTTTCGGAGTACTCATTGTTTTATCCGATTTGAACATCTGGGATTAGAATTCCACAGTCACATAGGCTCAGTAGAAAGGGAAAAAATGGCCCTTTTAGGGCACTCTGTATTTCAAATTTTATATTTCTGTTGGTAATTTTGAGTAGTAAATTCTGTCTCACATACTTAAAACTGCCGTAGACACCATGATCTTAAAACAGATTCCCCCCTTTGCCACCGGAAACAGTGTTCAGCAGCAGATTAACTTGTTTACTGAAAATTCAGCTTGTCTCTTAATTTCCTCCTACATCGTGCTCCTCTTCCAGATGATACCAATTACATATTTTCTTACTAACTAGAAGGTTGAGTTGTAAAAGTGTCAGGTGGGAACTGACAATTTGGGAGCATTGCCCGCTTCTAAGGAAAGTCAACCCCATACAACTATCCTGTGCCCTGTTGTCTCTCAGTACATAGTCATCATGTTTGTTGAAAAGGAGTTGCTCACCTGTGGTTTCTGTGCCCAACTCTTACCTCCAGACAATGCATGCCCACTCTCAGTTCTGCATGAGTGGGGACCACACACTCGAGGGGACAGAACACGCCATCAAGGACATTACCACAGAAGAAGCTGATGAGTACTTTGTCATCATCTTAAGTGATGCAAATCTGTCCCGATATGGAATAAACCCAGCCCGCTTTGCCCAGATCCTGACGAGCGATCCTCAAGTCAATGCCTTTGCCATTTTTATCGGCTCTTTGGGGGATCAGGCCGCCAGGTGAGTACTGCCGCAGCAGAGAGCAGATATAATAAATATCTGGCATGTGTTGTTTCTCGAACCTCATCCTGAGGGATGGGGAGGGCAGGTGAACCAGTCTAGAGTGTCTACCTGAAGCAGCGAATGGACAAACACTCATAGTGTTGAAGGAACACAATGCTCTAGGAATTTTAGGACAAGAATTTATAATTTTAATTGTTTCTCCTACTAATAGATTAGACAGTATTTTATAGATTAAGTACTTTACAGAGACCTCCAAGCTTAATCTCATCAGGTTATTTCAAATCATACTCAAAATAGTAAATATAGCTCAGTGGGGTAATGGCTCAGTGGCAGAACACTTGCCTAGCATCCATGACACCCCCAATTCCAAGTATTGCCAAAAATAAAGGAAACCAACAAGTCAGTTCCCTAGCATAACAGAAACTGTGCTCATCTGAATATAATGTGTGTCTATCTGGTGTGTGTAAACAGACATCATTTCAAGCACTATTTACCACTATGAAGAGACACTATGACCAAGGCAACTCATTAAAAAAGCATTTACTTGGGGCCTTGTGCACAGTGTCAGTGGGTTAACCTGTGCTCATGATGGTTGGCAGCAGACAGGTGTGGCACTGGAGCAGTAGGAGAGCTTTACATCCTGAGCTCCTGGCAGCAGGCAGAGAGACACACTGGTCTGGCATGGGTTTTTTGATACTTCAAAGCCCATCCCCAGTGACACACTTCCTCCGACAAGGCTACAACTCTTAATCCTTTCTACCAACTGAGGACCAAGCTTGAAAATATTTGAATCTATAGGGCCATCCTCATTCAAACTGCCACAGACATATAGGGACTTACATATGGATATGCATACAAATATATATACATATATATCCCCATAAATAAACTTCAATAACTAATATGAGTATATATTTAGATGTATGTATATATATGCATAGATATATGAATGCCTACATATAGACGTGTGTGTGTGTGTGTGTGTGTGTGTGTGTGTATCTCACTGGAGAGACTGTAGGTGAAACACCTTGGACACAAAGGAAGACTATCTGTATGTAAGTGTGTATGAATAGTTGTATGCTATAGTTATCACACCACATGATAACTGAAGGAATTTATAGCCAGACAATAAGTACCTCTGGGATTACCCAAAAGGAGAAGCCAGGAAATACTTTCCATAACTTAACCACACTAACAGAAAGCATTCACAGTTTTTCTCTGCCTAAAATACTCATAAAATGCAGAAAACACAACCGAAACTGTATCTCAGAAAAGCCATCCTGTCTTACAAATGGAGGGCCTGGCTTTGCTCTGCTCTTCTGGATGCTGGGCTCTGTGGTACAGACTCCCATAAACCAGGGCAGTCTCAGCTCCCCGGGTGCTGCAGCTTCACAGTGGGCCTGAGAGCAGCCTTGGCACCATGACTCCAGCTCACTTAGTGCGGCCCACAGCTCTGTCTCATGCAGCACTTCACATTTTCTGGAACCTTCCTGTCCTCAAAGCCCCGTGTGTCCACATTTCCCCAGCACCAGAGCTAGGCAGACGGCAAGCTCAGCAAATGCTGGCTGAGCTGAAGCGGGCATTTTTCCTTTCTTTCTAGTGAACAGATCCTGTTGGAATACTTAAGAAAGCACAATAATACCCTTGTGGTTTCCTGAGGAAATGGTCCAACATTTGCTGGCAAAAAGACATGGTGCAGACTTAGCTGGTCTGCCCCACTTGCCAAATACATGATACTGCACAGAGTGCCTGACTTTTATTAAATGTCATTCCAAAACCAAACTTTGTTGGCACAATGAAAGGCGGCGTTCTTTTCGATACATCTGTGTCTCGCCATCTTATTGCCTTCAAAGATGGCCTTTTGTTCCAAATGATAAATTGACATTTTTTAAAAAAATTACCATAAGCTTGTTCAGCCTCGGTTTTGTCAAGCAGCAGTTGGATAATGCAGATTGCATTTCACCGTATGTGGCGGGAGGAACCAGAGACCCACTTGGGGACTTGGTTGTGTAGCCTGTTGGAGGACTGTTTTCTAAGAAAGGACTCAAAAAAAAGAAGTACAGCATGAGGCCAGATGCAGGTGAGCTAATTCCAGATGTGCCCTTGGGCACTGTCCTATTGAAGGACTAGAACACATCAGCAGACAGAGAACTTGAAAACCACTTGCATTCTCACTGACAAGCTCCTGCTTTCCCTGCCGCTCCCTGCTGCTTTCCCAGGCCCGTCACTGCTAGAGACAGACAATTCAGTTGCAGGTTAGGTATGAGAAAGTGAAAACATCCTTTCCTAAGAACCCATTTGGACACTGTGGAGGCCAGGCAGGGGCTGGAATGGAGCCTTGATTTGCAATGGTGATTTCCCTCCCTTCCCTTCCCTCTGACAGGCTTCAGAGAACTCTGCCAGCTGGCCGGTCCTTCATCGCTATGGACACCAAGAAGATCCCTCAGATTTTACAACAGATCTTTACTTCCACCATGTTGTCCAGTATCTAGGAAGTGCCCTTCTCCATCCAAGGTTTGGATGCAAACAGAAGCAGAGAGAATTCTGAAATGATAGCAACCACGCAGACCTGTGCCGTGGCAGGACGCTGCTGTCCGGCAGCAAGCAGACTTGTGGATGGAAATGTACTCTGGATGGGTTGGAGGTCTGCAAAGGAAACGGGTTGACCTGCATTTCTTAAAAGGTCAGGGTGGAAGGATGCAAGCACAGGAACTGTAAGGCTTGGCAGAGTTCTAAACCCAAAGGATAAAAATCACCCACTGTTGCCTTAATATGTCATCTGCTGCCAGATGCCATACAGAGCCTTTGCTTGACACTGAGGGACAAGTCTACAAACCCACCCAACATGTTCCTGTCTACAGGTATTTCTACTTTCTCTCCAGTGTGTACTGCCCAGCAAATAACAATTTTACAGCATCTAACCCTAACTGGAAAGTATTTGGACAGCAGTACTTTATAAGGCATTGGATTCTCTCAGTAGTTCCGTTCACTTGACAGAGAGGAACCAAACGTTTCTTAGGGTGCTTGCTGTCCCACGTGACTTTTATTCGCCCTGCTACCTGAGATGAAGGATAAAGATGTCCTGCCTCGGGTTCCCTGTGTCGAGCCATTTTTGATTCTCCAGAGCTCCACAGTGGAGTATACTTCACCATCCAAACTACAGCACCGAAAGTAGCAAATGCTAATGTCTGACAGATGACCCAAAGTTCAAAGCACCATGTTTGATCTGGGCATTGACTGGAGATTTGGTTCGATTTAACTAAAGCAAAGCATACTTTTCAGCCAAATTCTCTTGTTTTTCAAAGTCTTTAAAATCACACAATCCAACAGATCTGTCTCTCGAGCCGTCTACTGAAACCCTGCTCTTCCAGCTGACAGTGACGTCAGTGCTGGGGCACCATGTGTGTGCTTACTTAGCGTAAGCTAGAAAACTAATCTTGTGGTGATGTTACCCTAGCCATGTACACTGTCATCATACAGGCCCGAAAATTCATTTCATTTAGTTATAGGACAGAGAAAATGTTCCCCAGCTCTTCCAATACCTCCTCTCCTGTCACCCCATCATTGTCAAATAAAAGCAGTCGTTTCCCAATACGGTGTCACCACCCAACGAGTGAGTGTGGTTTGTATTTCTAGTCACCTGCTTGTTCCAGATGCTCGATTATCCCAAAATGCACAAAGTTCCAACTCAGTACGTGCCTTCCAAATGTAATCACATGACTAATTCCCACCACTCCCATTCGCTGATGGTTTACTGCCCAGCAGGAACATGCTAAATGGTTCTGTGCATGTGTCAGTTCCGTTCTCACCGCCTGTAAGATGAGCACGTTTTACTGATAAAGTGCTTGATACTCAGAAAACTCATCGCTTTCACAAGATTTCTGACCACAGACTTTTGATCATCCACTGAATTATTAGTATTACTTTATAAATGAAGACATGGAGCCTTAGAGATAGATATCCACAGTCACGGGCAGGGCCAGAGGCCCCTGCTCACCTGGGGAGTGCTGGCGTGAGCCCCTGCTCACCTCGGCAGCATGAGCCCCTCACCCACACTGCACATTGTTGCTCCCTAGCTTCACAGAGACCCCCCCGCTGCCTCCTTCCTCTCTCTTCTCTTCCTGCAAACTGTCTTTGCGTCATAGAGCCACCTTCCACAAATTCTATCTGTGTCCTTTCAGGCCCTCGGAGGTATGGGGACTGGGGCATGGGACACTTCTGGGAAGAATCTTGAAACAGCGCCTTTCTTCCTGGGTACAGCAGTGAACTGAGGAACACCCCTCAAAGGGCAGCTTAGCCCCAAGGACACTGTCCACTGCAGCCTTTGGAAACAGCTTTCACAAGTAGCTCAAGAAGCAGGCCCTCCACTCAGCAACCTGAGTATGCAGAACCATTCTTTTTAAACACAGAAGGAATGTTTCCCAGTAATTTAGTTTCCCTGCCCCATTAGTCAGACATCCTTTGCAATTGTTGTTTGAAAAAGAAAATAGACTTCTGTGTTTTCTTATTTAAAAAGGGGACGATAGTGAAAGAGGGGAACACAGTTTTTTTGTTTTTTTGGGTTTTTTTTTTTCTTCTTCTTCTTACACTAACTACCTAAGAAGTGTGTGTGTTTATTATTAAATGTACTTAATTATAGGCCACTGGGAGCTGTTCCCAGGCCCTCATTAGACCCAGGACATAATAATAACCGCACTGTGTGCCCGTGGGGTGTGCATTGAAAGACATCTAACCTGCGTCTCTCTTGCAAGCAAATGAAACGCTGAGAAGGTTCATTGTTAGCCCTCAGCGGCCAGAAGGAACGCGGGCTGTGAATAGCCGCAGTATGTGATGTATGTTCCCCCTGGAATCCTTTGTGCCCCCAATAAGATGACCTCATCGCAGATGGGGCGGCTTGAGCGCAGCCACAGAGTGGGTTAGACTGGGAGGATTTGAAGGGAGTGTCAGATGTCCGGAATGAATCACTTAATTCTTTATCCCCTTTCTTGGGAGCCCTGCGAGGAGGAGAAATTCCTCAGTGCCTAGAGGGATTCTCTCTAAACTGACCCTGAGGCTTTGAAGGCCCGTTACTGGGTTTCTGAGCACAGCCTAATCAGAGTTCCCCAAAGGCCAACGCCTGGGTCCTCCCTCCCTGCACCTGGCTCCTTCCTAGCCCTCCCAGGTCAGCCGGCAAGAAATTCCTCAGTGAGCCCAGCACAGAACTGCAGAGAGAGGGAACTAGAAAATGGTTGCTTTATCCTCCATCTGTGTTTGCTTCCAACAAAGGCAGTAGAAGAGAAATCCCCCGACTTCTAAGCCATTCTCCCCTTACATGGGCAACCTGTTCTGAAACCACATCTCTGGAGTGGTTAAAATCCAACCAATAATATATACAGCAGAAAAATACTTAGATGGATAGGGATGTGTAGTAAAGATCTTACCTACTGCCTTGAGCTGCTAACATTTGCTCTGGCAGAACTACTAAAATTCCAGTTTTCCACTGGTATTAGGGAGAATTTATAACTCTAGTTAGAACTACTCTGTGAAGAGGTTCTAGGTCTCGTTTGAACTAAGCCAATGCCTTATAATGTTTGAAGAAAAAATTTCTAAAACTACAGTTCTGTGTTCATGTAACTTAACTACGCAGTGAGGTGACTTGTTCTGGTTTCTTGTAATAGCCACCACGTCACTTCAGTATAACCTACAAGCATATTTAGCACATAGTAGCCTGTCTCCCAGCACCTATATCAACTACCCTTTCACAGTGCTACTGACTGAATGTGAATACTCCCTTACATGAGTGTCATTTAATATGACACAAGAAGGATCTTTCCCTCTGTTGTCTCCAGCTTTACACAGTAAAAGTGCATATGTGCTCATCTGCACAGAGTCAAGAGGGATCAAGGATTGGAAAGCTACTATAAACGCAAGAGCTGACCCTAGCTCAGCAATGCCCAAGTGTGTGTATGCACATGTGCATGTGCATGTTGAATCCTGCAAACACAGTCTGTTCCAGAGGGGTGTGCTCGTCTAACACTTCAGATGGAGAAGCAGTCTGAGCACTGTCTGAGGCTTCCACCTTCAAACGCAGATATGTGCACCATGCGCTGGCCTTTGGAGTGCCAGGGTTAGATAACTTTGAACCTGAGTAGTGCTTGTGGTATTTGGGCCATTGAGATCAAAATACAGCACTCTTAAAGTGGTTCAGATCCTGGGAGTGGTGAGAAACACCATATTCTGCTTCAAGAAATCTAATCAAGGGGATGTGAGCCACTTTGTAAGGTTGTCCCTCCCCTGTGGCCCACAGATACCAGACACCATAAGTTTCAGAGTAGTTAGAGTGTGTGCAGATAAACTCAGACTCTGAAGACAGTAGTGTGACCACAGAGGAGTCTCAGAGCATAAGGACTTATTGAAATCAAACCCAGATGAAGCAGTAGTAATAGTAGCTGACATGACCCAGAACTGGGAACAATGGCTCTGAGCCTCATGGAGCAGGTGTGCTTTTATGTATGTCTGAAGATGGCCACATGGACCTGATGGGATGCTCCAAGTACTTGGTCTCATGACACCAGGCCATGCATGAAGCCTTTCTGACTTAAACTTAAGGAAAAAGGTGTATTTACTCAGAGGATATTAAAATTGGACTTCCTCGTGATGGGATGTTTGCATTCATAAATGCAGATGCTGATTTAATGACACTGCCAGTTTCCTTATTCTACACTAGAAACTCTTCTATGGTGGGAACTCCAGAAACAGTGAATCTCAAGACTGGTTGGTCCATGTCCTTTTATAAAAATTGCATAGCCCACATGAAACTGAGCCCTAGGAAAAAGAAAACCATGAGCACCTCTGCACCATCATGACTGAAACCACATGGTGAAGCTGGGAACTAGCCTGATTGGACAACCTTAGTCTTAGTACAGCCTGTGGGTGACTCTCACAGAGCCTGCCACTCCTGGGGAAACTGAGGAAACTGCATTCAGGCCAGGGAGCTCAGAATCCAGAAACACATGCAGATAACACACACACACACACAGAGAGAGAGAGAGAGAGAGAGAGAGAGAGAGAGAGAGAGAGAGAGAGAGAGAGAGAACGGATGGTAAGTATAGAAGGCAAGGTCAGCTAATGCACACACCAGGTTGACCGATTACTAAGCTTACTATGAAGTTGACAGAGAACGGGTCCCTGTTGGGTGGATTTCCTTTAGTGTTCTGAGAGTTTTGAACAACTCCATTCAAGGCTGATGGATGTAGGCAAGCACATTCATTACAGGCTCTCGTACAAAGATTTGGTACCAAATGTGGACCGCTAACACTAAAGAATCTTTCTCCCTGTGACCTTTCTTAGACACTGGAGGAGAAGGGCAGGCTTTGGGCAACAGAGGCAGAGGACTGTAACAGTTCCTCAGACCGCCTGAAAGCAGACATTCAGTTGCTTGGCTGGAATACAACTCCACACAGCTGGCCTGGCTCTGTGCCCCAGCGTCTGAAGTCTATCCTCAGGACGGCGTATCTCAGTGAGAAGGGATGCTCTGTCATAATACAGATCCCCTGCATGGCCATCCATCATACACATCTTGCTTGGAATCCTTTTGTCCACATGCTCTCCCCTAAGAACAGCTGGGTGAATTGAAAGCCCCCGAGGCAGAGGAACTGTGGTTGGGGTGAGGACAGAAGGGGCTGTATTTGTTATTCTTGTGTATGGTGTCCAAATGCCAGACAGAAAGAGTTTAGCAGAAGAAAGGTGTATCTGGACTCATGGTTCCAGGGAATTTCAGTCCACCCTGATACATCAGTCCAGATGATAGCCCCAGGAAGCATGACAGACCAGGAAGCAGAGACAGCAGGAATCAGGTAGGGCAGAACCTTGAAAGGCACAGGTCTTATAACTCACTTCCTCCGGGACACATTAGATTGTCATGGAGAAGAGCCAAAGTGGTTTCAGGTGGGGAAAAGACAGTATAACTCTACATTTATAAGCACCCGGATGGTGGTGATGGCGGGAAGGAGGGAGCTGACGGAGCACGGAAAAGGAGAGGAAAAGTTAACTATTTCTGCATGCATGAGGGATATGCGTGTGTGTGTGTGTGTGTGTGTGTGTGTGTGTGTGTGTGTGTGTGTGTGTATACAGGCCTTGGGAGGGCTGTAGGGCAGAGGTCAGTGAGTCAATGGCATGCATCTTCTTTTATTGCTCCCTTTGGCTTTTGAACAGGATCTCTTACTGGAATCAGTGCTCAAAGATGAGTTGGACTGTATGGCCAGTCAGCACCAGTCTCGACCTCCACCACTGGGCTTATACGGGTATGCCACCATGTCTGGCTTTTTACACGGGTGCTGGGGTAAATGCATGTCCTCTTACTTGCTTGCATGCCACCCAATGTGCCATTTCCACAGCCCAGGAACTATTTTTTTAAGCTGATGTTAATTTTTTGGAGGCATCTAATGTTTAATTGTTAAGAAACTGTCATAAAACCATGTTTCTGTAGAGGCCAGTTAGACTCTTCCAAAAAAGCTTTCTAGTGAGTCAAATATGACAGCAGATGCCCAAGATCCCCTAGGCAGAAGAATCATGAACTCAAGGTTAGCTCTGGCTATGTAGTTCCAGGTCACCCTGAGCTCTGAAGCAAACCCCCATTTCAATAAGACAGCAGCCAAGCTCAATAAATAAAACAAAATGGTAGTAGACTATGCTCAAAATATAAGATACACTTGTATGAAAATGTCCTTACATAACACAGTACCATGTATAATGGATATTCACAATGAAAATGTAAAACATGAAACCCAAATGTATTTCCAAGTGTAGGAGGCTCCATCAAAGCATACCACTACCATTCCCTCACTGGACAGGAGGAGGATGCTCTAATGTGAACAGGCTCACATTTCCTCCATCCAGTCCTCACTGGAATAGATCGTGAGAATTCCAAAGCGCTTTCCACAAGATCCCCATGGATCTCGGGGCCAATGTATCCAATGGGTGTATCACACAGGCTCTGCTTCTGCAAGGGAAGCGGCTTTAAGGGTTGAGGCCTCCTAGGGAGTATGTGGTCCCTTTGCATAAGTCCACATAAGTCTCTGTGAACAGAGACTGTATGGCACATGCTATAAGTCAGACTCACCAAGGGTGAGCCATAGGAGAGAGAGCCATGATGTTTGTGTTGAGAAGACACCTCCTAGTGTCTTAGCTCGCTCCGCCCCTCCCAGCCATGGCTACCGGAGACACTCCAAGCAAAATTCTTGGATCAGGTCCCTCATTCTTGAGATGAGGACAATCCCATCTCCCGTCTATCGGAGAACTGAAACAAAACAACAAAGGGACTTCATAAACCGTGGTGAGGCCTATGTAAGAGATATTTGGAGTTTGTCCCCAAAGTGTGTTTATTGGCGTGGTTTCCTGCATACCTCAATTCTGGTACTGTTATCTGAACTTCTGAGGAACACCCTTCTGGAAGCTTTGCTTTTCTTCCTAGAGACACAGGACTGTGAAACAGCCAACATACAAAATCAGCCTTTGTGCCTGGCTACCAGCCCAACACCATCACAGCATCCTGACATCCCACATCCGCAAACTAGGGACCAGAGTTCTGCACCCAGTGCTATGCTTTCTTTCACTTCTGGAGAGAAGACGACCATCCTTTAAGAGTCTTGCTCTTATGGGAAGGCCACTGATGCCCCAGGAGCAGAGATATTTGATTTTAGGCCCATGGTGGAAGGCAACCCCTGGTGTTGAGAGTCCCCTTGATCAGTTTTACTTGAGAACCAAGACATCCTGATCAAACACCTCAGACCTCATTCAGAGCCCAGAGTGGTCCAGCACGAATGTGGTGCAGGACCAAAGAAAAAGCTGCCGGAGGGGTGAAAGTGTCTGGACAGGTAACCGAGGTTAGCCAGGTCCTCGACTTGACTTTTTGCTAGGAGCAAGCAGAGTCCATTCTCTGACTTCTTTATGATGATGAATTAACTGTTTCTTGGGCTCTAATGACCTCTCTCTCAGAAAGGTCAAATAACCTGTCTTAGAAGTGGCTCCAGGCGGTTTGCACTGCAAGCTTGGGCCTCCTCAGGAGGCTGGCATATTGGACAATCTTAATGAGTGTAATCAAGGACATCTCAGATGACCTCTCACCTCTGCTCTTCCCTCAGCGCAAAGGAGAAGCCCCTGACTCAGCTAGCTGTTATTTAGATACTCTGCAAAGGATTGGTCTCATTGGTCAGATCTTTCTGGCAGTAACAGAGGACTAAGGACGTGAGGATGCAGCCCTCATGAATGCACTGAGTTATGACAGAATACCATGGGTGATCATTTATAAAGCACACCAATTATTTTTTATGGAAAGAAAAAAATTGATTTTTGTGTTTAAACATCATTCCCTGCACTTTTAAAAATGACCATCCGCATTCTGCCCCTCCCCCACACTTCCCCTGTGAGAGATGCTGACCAAGGAAAGGGTGGTTGTCACTTGTCTACTCTTCAGTCCTGGTCTAGTGTTCACTGTGTTGTGAGACAGGCTGAAGATCAAAGCCACACCCCTTCCTTTAAGAGATGCGTTTGTTCAGTTCAATTTCACATTTAAATTTTATTGTCATGGAACAAATTTTGAGTTAACTAGATAATTTTAAAATAGAATCAAAAAGGATAACGCACCTTTCACTTAAATAGTCTTTCTAGACTAAAAATCGATTTCTATATTATGTATGTATTTGTATTCCTCCCTTTTTAACTTCCCGTTTCCCCATCAGCCCACCCCCTCGCCCATCCCCCACACTGTCACTATGGAGATTGCGTCCATGGAAAGAGCCATTCCAACATCTTGTGTTTTTCTTTTCCTGTGGTGTCACCAGTCTGAGTGTGATGTGAGAATATAGGAAGGAAGTGCTGGCATGGGCGGGCGGGCACAACGGGGGTGCAGGGCAGGGCAGGCCTGTGGTTGCACAGCAAGAGGATTCCACTCCATCAAGTGTGTCCACCACCTTCTCATCTCCTCAGTCTCACCTTGTGCTTGGGGCACCCCACGAGAAATTCTCCTCGTGCAGCAAACAGTCTGCGTCAATGGCACATGGGTAATGGTATCGGAAGGAGCAACCTCTGTGGTAGCAGCCCAAAGTAGCACCAGCCTCCTGGCAGTGGGAGCATTTCATCTCTCTGGCGATTTCCAGTGCTTCCTGCAGGCCATAGAGCCTGCCATGGACCAGGTAGATTCCATTGGCCCAGAGAATACAATCCTCATGGACCCAAAATTTGTTGCTGTCAAGAGGTACTTCAGGGATTTGTAACTCAGAGGCTGCATTTTTACGACGGCGCCCCCTAGACAGGGACGGAGGACCTCCACAAGAATGGTGCTGCTTGAACCTAGGACGAGCAGCCAGGCTCCTCCGCTCCTGCTGCTGCTGCTGCTGCTGCTGCTGCCCCCGCCGCTGTTCCTCCTCCTCAGTGTCAGTTTTAGAACCCTTAGAAGCTCTCTTGTGCCGAACCTTGACTTTGCTCTGCATTTCTGTGGATCTCTTAGGCGGGAGATTCTTCGGAAGAGTGGCTACATAATCTTGGGGATAAAAGGGTCCAAAGAGGTCACCCATGTTACGGTAACTGGCCCACTTGCCACAGAGACAGCAAACCAGGTGCCCCATAACAGAAGATTCTGTTACCACAGGCCCCTGCAGCATAAAGGATGAAGCTGGGAGCACCCTGCTTTCTGTGCTGCTGGGGGCGGGGGTCAGAGACCTCTGACCCTTCCGGCTCCTCACCAATTTGGTCTGTTCTTCTTCTTCAGCATTGATGATTGTACAAACATTTCCAAGTTCACACTTATTTTCTACATGGATGTAAGGGGAAAAAGACTTGTTCTTGGCACGGGTTTTATCTAGTGGCTGGGTAGCATACTTAGCCTGATCTCTGGTTCTTGAGGGCCTACAGTGGGAACCGCTGGTTTGGTTTTCCGAGGCTTCCTTCTCTTCCTCCTTTGCCTCTGCTTTTTTGGCTTTGACTGTCCATCTGCAGAACCTTCCGGCATCTGAGGAGCTGGGGAGATGGAGGTGGTTGCGACTACTGTTTCTTTTGCTTATTCACACTACCGATTGGTCTCCCCTAAGCACACCAGTTTCTTTTGTTCACAATTCCAGAGCCTTGAAAGTCTGAGCTCAAGGTAGTGACGTCTGTTGTGAGCTTTCTTGCTGCACAGCCTGTGGCAGAAGGTGGAAGGGCAAAGGAGCCTGTATGAAGCTGAACTTAAACTTTTTTATCAGAAACACATTGTCTCAATAACCAAACCACTCCATGATAATCAACCCAGTCTCACGAGAAGAGCACTGCTCTACTCATGAGAGAAGACCCTCGTGATAATCACTTTATAAAAGTTCCAGTTCTTAATACTATTACAGTGGCTATTTAATTTCAACATGAGACTCGGAAAAGGCAAGCAAACTGCAACAAGACTTTCCTTTACTGCCAGTTGGAAGGCAGGACACTTCATCAAGAAAGCATGAAGAAATTGTGTGCTGAAAGCATGAAGAAGAGGTGTGCTGGCTCTGTTTTAAAAAAAAGAAAAGAAAAAAGAAAAAAAACCAAACCAGTAAGAATTGGATGAATCCGGAAGATTGGGGGAATCCCCGATGGAGGCAGAGGGAAGGATAGGTTGAGCAGAAGCCTGCTCTTAGAAACAGCTGGGTAGGCAGGCTCCCTCTTGGCTGCCACTCCCCAGTAAGTATTTCTAAGCAGCCTACTCAGAGGCTCCAGCCAGCCTTTAGATCCCTACCACTAACCCTGAATGGCCAGGGGTGAGATGGGAGGCAGCAGCCCTGCCTGGAGCCCAGAGTAATAATAGCTCAACAGAGCAAGCCTTAGGACTGCCTCAGGCTGTGGCTATTTGTTTTGCTTGCGTTTTGCTGTCTCAAAAATAAGTGGAGAACTTTCTTCCCCAAGATTACAAGTTGAATTAGTGATGAAAGGGTCTGTGTTGTGCAGAGGAGCCCTCAGGGAAGAGCTTGCACCTTTGTAAGTCCTTTTGGAGAAAATGGCTTGCCCTACAGCAAAGAAAAGAAAGGAAATTAGTGGGGAAACTCAGGGAAGCTCAGCTTTTGTGAAAGTGTCTGGGAATCCTTGTCTGGGTTGTCAAATATTTCCACCATCCACATATCCCATTAAGACTCTAAATTCATAAATTCCTAGAAGACTTAGAAAAAAATACTTACTTGGCTCATATTCTAAAACCCAGGTTTATGAAGAGCCTTGTGTAACATGGTCATAATGATTTGGAAGGGTTGATCAGAATGATGATGAACAAGTGGATGGATGGAAATGTGGGTGGATGTATAAATGGATAGATGGGTGAATGGTGTGTGTATGGATGGGTGGATGTTTGAATGGATAGATGGGTGAATGGTGTGTATATAGATGGATGGAAGGATGGATATGTGGGTGGATGTATAAGTGGATAGATGGGATGGTGTGTGTAGAGGTGGATGTTTGATGTGAGTATGGTATGTGGTAGGATGATTTTGAATGGATAGAGTGATGGTGTGTAATGTGGATTGTGTAATGAATGGAAATGGATGGATGGATGTTTACAAATGGATAGATGAGTAGATCCTAAATGATTGAGTAGCTGCTAGGCAGGTAAATAGATGAACCAAAGAGGAGAGAATCTACCCTGTTTAAGACTTCAGGGTAAGGATATTCCTGGGACTCTTATTAATACCCATGATAATAGTCAGGAAGCAAAAATGGATATCCACCTTTAGCCCAAGTAATATTGCTACTGTATTTTCTCAAGTAGCCCCAAATACAGCCATGGAAGAGCCAGAGCACCATCTGGAAATAATTTCACCCAAGAGAAGACAAAACCAGAAGAAACCATTCTGTAAGTACCTGAGACAGTTCCCAGGGGTCCCGGCTGCTAGCAAGCTTAATAACACATGACCTCAAGCTCATGGGCACTGAATTCAAATCATTACTTCTATATTGACTAGTTGTATATCCTGGGAAACTTTTCCCTAATAATTTGCATTGAAACACTATAACATTCATTTTTTAAAGTATGTATTGCAGTGGTTTGACATATATTCAAAAATTATGCCAATATCACCACTGTCTAATTCCAGAATATTATTGTTATCTCCAATGGAAACTTCATCCTGCCTAGGGAATCACTTTCCATTGCTCCCTCCCCCTTCCCTGGCACAAGTCTACCCTCTGCGGATTTCCCTGTCTGGACATTTCATATAAATGACTTCATACTGTATTAGCTGCTTTCATCTACCATAATGTTTTTATATCATCCGTGTTATATTTATTATTTTTTATGGGCAAGTAATATTTAACTATATGAAAGTATCACATTTTGTTTATCCACTCTTACAGGGATGGATCTTTGGCTAACACAAAGAGCATACATGTATAAGTTTATGAGAACATGTGTTTTTAGTTATCTTGGGTATAGAATTAGGAAGTGGAATTTCTGGGTTAGATGATGACTCTGTTTAATGTTGTAAGGAACCATCCAACTGTTTTCCAAAGGCGTTGTACCTTCCTACATTCCCACAAGTGGTAGGAGGCTTCTGTTTCTTTGACCCTTGTCAACAAAAATGCTCTCTGTTTTTTAACTATGCTCATCCTAGTGGGCGCTTCTTCTAATAAGAGTACAATTTTCAGGTTTATGTTTATATCTTGGACTAATTTTGAGTTGATTTTTGTACAGGTATGATGTATTGGCCCAATTTCATTCTGCTACATATGACTATCTAGGTTTCCCGGCATTGCTTACTGAAAAGATAATTCCCAATTTAATTGCCTTGACCTGACTTCTAAATATTTGCGTTTCTATCTGTAGAACCATGTTGCTCTTAGTCTTGTCCAAAGAAACTTCAGCAGTGGGCAATGGCCAATAAATGCAAAGCCTCAAAGCTGGTCCAAGTGCTGAAAATCAGTGACTTTCGAGTGCTCATCCCTATATGGGACATTTATATCACCCCTTCGAACATTCAAGGAACACTGCAGAAGAAGAGAATTGAAAAATACAAGAGGCAAAGGATAGGAAGAAGTACTATGAAAGGCCATCTCCTGAACAGGATAAGGCTAGGGCATCCATGAACTCAAAGCAGCTACGGTTAATCTGCACAAGGCCTCCACAAGACTGAAGCACAGAATGAGGGAGAGGCTCATGAAACCTTCCCCATGACTGAGGAGTTATTGGTAGTTAATCCTCGCTGAGGGAGGCAGAGTCATTTCTACAGTGGTGTAATCACTTACAGTTGTCCATCCTTTAGTATATAATCCACAGCCACGCTCATGCTACCTACCAGGGTTCAACTCAGATTGACACATGCCTGAATTTCCACATGAATATCAAACTACGTCATTTCTATGTGTGTGGGTGAGAAACAGAGATAGAGAGACAGAGAGTGATTCTGAAAAACTCTTTGGTAACATTGTACATTAACTCATCACTGTGGAGAAGACCCCCATCTAATACAAAATGTCTTCCTCCCATGTACTTAAATCTTTTTAAATTACTTTCAATGTTTGATAGCTTTCCATATAGAAGGCTTGCAGGTCTTTTACATTTCATTCCTAATTTATTTCTCTTTGATGCTATTATATATGTAATTATTTCTTAATTTAATTATCATATTGTTCATTCCTTATGTGCAGAAATACAATTTACTTTTACATATTAACTTTGTGTCCTGTAACTTCATTGAATTTGTTTATTTCACTGGAGATGAACATTCATGCTAACATTATCCTACTGAGCTGTATTCCAACTGTTTAACCATTCTTTCTTTCTTTGTTAATAGGGTCTCTCTATTTATTATGCAGCTCTGGCTCTGGAGCTCACTTTGTACACCAGACTGACCTTGAACTCCCAGAGATCCACCTGCCTCTGCCTCCCAAATCCTTGGATTAAGGCTATATAGTACCATACCTGGCATTTTCAAAAAAAATTAAGACAAGTCTCTGTAGTCTACCTCAGCTGTCCTTGAACTTTCTCTAGAGACCCAGCAGACCTTGAATTTGTGATCCTCCTGCTTCAGTGTTTCAAGTACCTATGACCCATCAGGCCACACTAAACGGGGTCCACTTCCAACAAAACACTATGACACTCACAGCTCTTACTGAATATAGGGGGGGCAGGTTGTTAACGCTATCTAGGTTTCCGTAAATCTTGATTTCCAAGGTTTAGAAAAAATTGAATCTGACCATTTTTGTTCATATGTAAACTGAAGTGTTGAGAGGCCTTTGGTTCTCTCTCTCTCTCTCTCTCTCTCTCCTCTCTCTCTCTTCTCTCACATACACACACACACACTATTATATATATATTAAGGAAAGCCTTAGTATATATTCGATTCCCTTGACTAAAATGAATTCTCGTCCATAGTTTTTTGAGATAATTATGATAGATAATTATGATAATGTGACTAAACACCTGTTGTCACTTGGTACTGGTAAGTACTCAGGAAAGTTTCTGTCATCAGATGAAAAGGAAGGAAGTGACAACAAATGTAGAGTGGCTGCCTAACCATGGTCATGAGCACACAAAGCACAGTCCTCAGAAACCTCAGCTCGTACCCAGAGAGCCTCCACGCTAGTGCCAGCACTGACTAACAGTCAAAGCCCCATGCTCCAAGTCCTTCCTGTACACATGTCTCCTTGTCAAACTTGGCGTTTCCCAAATGCTGATTCCTGCCAGGGGGGAGTGTGTTCATTCCTAGTGTGTCAGGGGAGTGTGTCCATTCCTGGTGTATCAGGGGGAATGTGTTCATTCCTGGTGTGTTTATCACCGGGTAAATGAACCCGGGCATGCTCACAAGTCTGAGTGAGGCACACAGAACCACAGCCATCCCAGGCCACAGTCAGCCTGGGTGGAGGCAGAAGAAGCAAGCATCTTTCATGCACTACACGGGCTCCATCGCCTTTCCCTCAGGCAGCCCTGCTTGGCCAGACTTCTGTTAATTTACAAATTGTTCTTTGCAGACTTAATCTAAGGTTGCCCATCTGTGTATCAACTGGAAACATTAACTGAATATTTGTCATAAACCACTTCATGGGGCTCTTGTGCACATTTCCTGAGAGCACCCAAGACCCCTGTCCCAGGGCATGACCCATGCCCTGCATTATACTTAGCCTTACCTCCCGATTGATTCCATCTCTCTCTTCCCTTTGCAGGAAAGACTTCTATTCCCTTCCCATCTGCTCACTCTCAGGCCTTCAGGGCCAACATGACCTCCTGAGAGAAGACTGACTTCCCATGAGTCTCTTTTGCTACAGCTTTGCTTCAGGAAGCCAGAAAAGACCTAGTGAGCACTTGCTGTTTTGCAGACACTGTCCTGGCTTTCTCTTTAATGAGTACATTCTAGTGACCAAAGCCAGTGAATAAACAGGTCAGCAGATAGTGTGTAGTTGTGACAAGCTCTCAGAATGAAATGAAGAGTGTTAGGTTTGCATTGAGGGCCACTGTCTTAAGGCGCACAGGAAGAAGATAAGTGACGGAGTTGGGAAGTGGCTGTGTCAGTCCCTGCCACAAAAGCATGAGGCAGACTCCCAGAACCAACATAGAAAGCCAGGCTCTGGGATGTGCACTGGGGGTTAACAGGGCCAGGATCGGTTAACAGGAGGATGCCTTAAGCTCATTGTCCTGCCAGCGTAATAAACTTCGGCTTCAGAGAGAGATCCCCTCCCAAAAAACAAAGGTTGACAGCAGTCAAGCAAAGAAGCTCTGCAAAGGGTGACATACTCTCAATTGTTGTCTGAGTCGCTCAGGCCACTAACTTCAAAACAGTCTACAAGAGGGAAACCATGCCTCATACTGGGAAGCTAACCAACGACCCAGTGCTAGTGAAGCCATGGATCTCAGAAGAGGATCCAACCCGCACAATCCGTAACTGCATCCTGAATATTTGTTCTTATAACCACAGAGGAGTCTCATCTTTACCTCTCACCAAGGAAGTTTCTCTTTGCAACAGGCAGAGACCATTACAGAAAACTATCACCGATAAAGATGCATAGCTGTGGAATCCAGTCCCCTCAGATACATCTGCAATACAACTTCTGCCCTAGAAGATGGGGCAGAAAGATTAGAAGAGCTGGAGAATCAGGGTGTTTGCTGTGCAGTTGTGTCGCCTAGAAATGTCAGAAGCTATAACCATAAAGTCTCATCAACATGACTGCCTAAACATGAGCTAAACAAGGATAACAACATGGGATAGACATGCTAAAGGGAGCAGAGGAGGGAAGGGGGGCAGAAACCATGAGGCCTCCGCACTACACAAGAACTAAGGAATGCTGAAGTCTAGAGAAATACTCTTCCCAGTGAAGAGCACACCAATTGGTTCTCCAATTTCATGGTCAACCCTGAAAACATGCACACAAGTAACATTACATAGACTAAGCAGGTTGTGTTATGTATTTAGGAATACGCTTGTATATATACATGTATGTAACAGCAGTTAAGGAAAACAAGAGGCCATGAATTTGAAAGAGAACAAGGAAGGGTATATGGGCGAGTTTAGGAGGAGGAAAGGGAAGTGGAAAATGATATGATTATAATATCAAGAAATCAGCCGGGCGGTGGTGGCGCACGCCTTTAATCCCAGCACTTGGGAGGCAGAGGCAGGCGGATCTCTGAGTTCGAGGCCAGCCTGGTCTACAGAGTGAGTTCCAGGCCAGCCCGGGCTACACAGAGAAACCCTGTCTTGAAAAAACAAAAAACAAAAAAAAAATAAAATAAAATAAAAAATATAATAATAATATCAAGAAATCAAATAATTAAAAAAAGACAGATGACATGCTTCAGAAGGCTGAGGTTAGCTTGAGACGACAGTTGGCAGAAGATCAGTAACTCAGATCTAAGATGGCAGGAAGTAACGCACCGGGCCCTGACTCTCAGTGTCTTTTGAAATTGGGGCCCATTTGCCAATGGACTACTTGTGTGAGAGAAGCACAGATGGAGGTGAGTCCAGGACTTTGGACCCACAGTGTTCAAAGCAGGAAGCTGCCACTGGGGGAAGCCAGTCAGGAAGAGTGGGAGAATAGTCCGAGTTCATATCTCCTGCCTCCAAGACACATTTCTTTGCCACACAGAATGAGCTGTGGCATGGCTCTTGCCACAGAGGTTTCCTGAGCCATCTCCAAATAGCCATAGGTTTTATTCTTTGCCCTCTGTGGTTGAGGGCTAGAGGCACCTTGGCCTTCTCCAAATAAAATTTTTTTCCAGCCACACTGAATAGCCTGGGAACTGTAGGAACTTCACAAACCTTAGTGGTCACTGGAGGCCCCTCCCTGAGCAGACCCCAGGCTGTGATACAACAGGCTTGGTTGAGCAGGGTTGGTACAGTGGGGGTGACAGAGACAAAGAATAATCAGAGAGGAGGAATACCAGACCTTGTCAAGGTCATTGAAGTCATGTTTAGAAAACATAGGGTGGTTTTTTTTTATTTTCAGGTTACAAGGCAAGCCACTTAACCAGAATGTGTGGCCAAGAAAGATGTCTCATGGGATTTTTTAGGTTTTCTTTTCTTTTATTCCTTGTAGAGTTCTAATTTGCAGATTTTTTCTTTTTCTCTTTTTCTTTTTGTTTTTAGCATTTAAATTATTTGATAACAAGGGCTGGAGAGTTAAAGGTGCTCACTGTCCCCACAATTCCCAGCATTCATGTTGGGCAGCGTGACTCCACCTTCAGGAGATCTAGCACATCTTTTGGTCTCCTTGGGCACCCATACTCATGTCTACTTAGGCACATACATAATTAAAAATAAAGTAAACCCTTAAACAAAATCATTCAAGAAAATAGCCATAGCTTGGTGTCTGCATAAACTATGTTTTCGGTCAACAAATACTTCCCCAGAGCCTCCTGGTGTTGGCCAATTCCAACTTCGCTAATTAAAGGGTTGGGCACTGAGAGAGGTGTACACACGTCTCTCCTTGCAAAGTGAAGCAGACAAGGCTGAGGGTTATTCTGCACAGAATTAAAATCAAATCCAAGTTTAGTCTGCCAGGCCTCACTTCCTGTCTCTCCACTTCCAGCCCTGCACATATTTTGAAGACTTTTTAAAAACAATACAACCTTCCCAAGCTCTGGGTCTCTCAAGTGTGCATAATATAGTAAAGAGGCAAGATTACAGGCTGACTCGAGTGTTCTGGTGTTTGAGTGATCCTTTCTCCCAGTTTGGTGGCGGTGGTGGCCAGGAGCCAGCGGAGAAACAAATCTTCTGGGGCAAATCATCTAGGCAAAAGGTTCAATTTCAATTCCAAATAGACACAGCCTTTGGCACAGTCTCCTGGGCTCCTAGTTAATGCCCATAGGGCCATCAGGATAGGTCCCTAGACATAACTTTTCAGTAGCTACCTCCAAACCTGCCATGGCTGTGACCTCTTCCTTTGTTGCTCTATTGCCTAGACACTTTTGTGGATAGAATTCAAATAACATGATTCAAGTAAAATATGAGGAATGCCTACTTTGAAAGCTCAGCATGTGCCCTGGCTAGCAAGTCAGCATGCTGGTGAGGAAGGAAGCATCCTCCAGGGTTCAGATGACAGGAATGGCTGTACCTTGTACACCCATCGTCCCTACCTGCCTACTCATGTGGTGTGGTGACTGAGGGGCAGGTGTGGCATTGCTGACCTGGGAAGTGCCATGATTCTACAATGATATTTGCATGTCCATGAGGCAACCCTGTAACCTCAGTTTCCTGGAGGATTTATGAAGGATATAAAAAGATGCTGACAAACATGGGTACCCCATTTTGTCCCCCATCTTTGGTCCCCACATTTGCCCTTTGGACCACCATTTGACACAAGTGAAACATTTCCTAATTCCACCCAACAGAGGTGTCCTTTCTGCAGGTGCAGAGGTAGAAGAGTAGAAGGGCCAGCTGCCCCAAGGCCCTGGTTATGTAGAAACAAGTCTAGTTCAGCATCCTGCCGGGTAAGTAACTGTCAAGTGCTGTGCACACTGGGAGAAGAGTCCAGGACTGGTTCCAGACAATTAGCAGGATGGCCTATGACTCGTCTTGAGGGGGGAGGGAGAGAGGGAAAGAGAGAGAGAGAGAGAGAGAGAGAGAGAGAGAGAGAGAGAGAGAGAGAGAGATATCTGATTCCCTATCCTAACTGATGTAGTCTCAGGAAATCTAAGGATACAGGATTTCCCCTTTCGTGTCCAAGTCAGTGACCACATGGGGAAGGAACACAGGTTGCAGTTATGGGTCTGACCCATGCTTAAGTGATGGCAATGGCTCCCTCCTCTTTCTGTATTGAGGACTTTCAGGGAACCCTGACTGATGAACAAAATGTGGCAGGTTTTTATTGTAGGGTACTTTCTACTAGCTAGGAGCCACAGTTTCCCCAGGAACAATGCTGCCAAACATACTATTTGAAGATAATATGAACAAACATTCTATCAGAAAGCAGCAAGTGTGTCCTGCTCCTGTGGTTCTGTGAGTTGCTAAGGCTCAGTTCGGTGACTTTTAAGGTTTTCTTATAGGTCTACAGACAAGATACCCAGGATAGGAGTCTCCAGGAATCTCTCCTAGGACCAAGGACTGCTAGCCTGTCTATGACATAATCTCAAAGCCTCTGTTTCCCATGCGGCCTCTCCATGTGGTTTCTGAAGGTGAGCTGACTAATGGGGGTCAGGGCCTCTGACAGATACTCAAGGTTTCTTTTCAAGACTTAGCAGGGAGCTGGCCTGGCCTGGCTTCCTCTCCTACCTCCTGATGGCTCACAAATTGAGGGAAGGAGCAGCAGCCCTACCTCTTCATGGCAGAGTGACAGTGTCATGTTCCCCTGTAACCTACTACACAGACCAAAGTCAGTCTGGAGTTGTTGCCAAATCTTAGCTGTGACAGACACCAGAACTGGTCAAGCTTGCTGTTTGAAGCCAGGCCGTGGAGAAATGTGTAAGGGTTGAGCCCACAGTCAGACTTTGAGGCTTTGTGAGGACCATACTGAGCAGATGGAGGCAGTAAACCCTGAACCCAAGGAAGGCTCCTGTCCCTGGGATGAAAGAAATGTGTGGTGAATAGCATCTCCAAGGCCTGGCAGCCCCTGGCTGAACAGAGAGCAGGAAACCTGACATTCTCATTTCATGTTGATTCGATCTCTCTCTGAGCCCCAGTGTCCTATGCACTTCCATATTATGTGGCACATCAAAAGGGCAAGCTGCAGACTAGAGTGCATCATGAGGAGCTCCTCGGGTTACCCACAGCTTCAGACAGTTCTCAGGGGTTGTCCTGTGCCTCAGCTTTACCTCGGCAAGTCCTGACACACCCATCTCCCTTAATGTCCTAACTCCACATCCCTGCTAGCCCTCAGGCCACCCTCAGATGGGAGCTCCAACCTCCCAAGTATGCAAGAGGATAGCAACACCTCCTTCTGAACCAGGCCCATGCTCAGACACCCTCCAAAAGAGAGCTGAAGAGGGTCACCTTTTCTCAACTCGGCAGCTGCCCAAGGCTTGACCTCTGAAGGCCAAGCACGGTTTCTAAATGTTCACATCAACTGATAAAATAAACACCCACAGACTGTCATCCAGGGCTCTTAGCAAACCAGATTCTGGCATTCCCCTCTGCCTCCTCACACCCACCCTCCAGAATATTCTGAAGCAAATCCTCAATTATCATTTCTTTCATCCACGAATATTTCCGGATTTGACTTTAGAAGCACGGTGTCTTCTCTTCAATGATGATACAACAGCTAGACTGTGAGAACTCTAACCCAAGGGCCTGTACCAAGGCAAAGCCACTCAGTGGAATGTGGCAGAGATGAGAGAGCACCAGGCTGGCCCAGAGTTCAAGTTCCCAAGAACATGAAGGGACCGGAAGAAGAGAGAATGATAAACAGACACCAGGAAGATTCCCAAAGGTGACAGCAGCCAAATGCTACTCTGCATCAGTCTTCCCATTCCAAACTCTTCCCACCGGAACCAGAATCTGTGGCCCAGGGGTGCCTGAAGGTAGAGTCTCATTATTCATTTCTACCCCAAGGCAGCACAGACTGTAGTAAACAGCTCAACCACAGAAGGGCTTAGACACCCTTCCTGTCTGCTCCTGAGCCTGCAGCAGTCCTAAGGCTTCAGCTCTGCACCCAATCCCCAAAACCCAGAGGAGGCTGGACTCCCAGGAGCTCTAACACATAGAAACATAGGATAATAGGATCACAGGATCACAGGAACTTGGGCACACCAGAATTTCAGGAGCACAAATACAGAGCATTTTATAAATGACTCCACCTGCAGCTAGTGACTGGGACTCAGTGGTACAACACTTGCCAGGCACACACAGGGCCCTAGGCTTGATCCCCAGCACTGAAAGAAAAGCCACTGGAAAAAACATCGTATGAGTTTCTAAAGGCCAGTGATAGTGCTTTCATCCCTCTCTATGTGCACAGACCAGGGCCCCTCGACCTCAGCACTACTCAGTGAATCAGAAGGCAGGGAGTTCTTGGTTGTGAGGATTAAGAGGCTGCAGAAAGTTTCCCCTGGATGCTGTGGCAGCCCTAGCAAAGATGTCTGCAGACATTGCCAACTGTCCCTTGGAGACAAAGTCACCCATCCTTACAACAGTCTCTACTCTATATGTATAGTAAGTACATTTGTGTACTTGTAGCTTTAAAAAAAAAAAAAAAAAAAAAGAATTGTTGTATTCTATATAGAGAAATATATTTATATTGAGAATTTTTAAGGACAGGTATCCAGGATTTCTTCTGAAGACCACCCACTCACTCAAGGTCAGTATAAATCAAGCCAAACTCGGAAAGCACCATCCCCCATCTGGAAAGGGGAGGGGACCACCGCCGAGTTCTAGGCATGCTGAAGTCCCAGGCTGGTGGTTCTGTATTCCAAGAAGGAGACACTGCTTAGACACTGCTGCTTCTCAGTCTAGCACCGTGCTTCTCAGCCTTCCTAACACTGCGGCCCTTTAATACAGATCCTCACATTGTAGTGACCCCAACCATAAAATTATTTTTGTTGCTAACACACACACACACAAAGGGGTTCATGAACCCATGGAAACAACTGCTTTAACATCTATTATGTCATGGGAACTAAGTTGAACTATTCCACTGACTTGAGATCAGTGCGCAGAACTAAATCTTCCCTGTTAACCTTCAGCCTGGCTCCACCCTGTTAACTCACAGAGCTCAAGGCAAAACCCAATCCAGGAGCTAGAAGGAGAATCACCCCTTAGGGAGATCTGGGGAGTCATTTTCTACCCAGCGATACACAAACCTTTGAGATTTTACTTTAGACCCCTGTATCTCCCTCCATCCTTTCCCTGTCTCTTCTGCAATTCTAAGAGAGAGACAAGCTCACTATTGGTTTTTAGCCTACAAATTAGATGGTGACTAAATTTTTCTCCCTCTCTAGAAGCCAAGCGGGATTCTAGCCTTTTTCACAGCTTTCTTGAGTAGAAACCATGGAATTCCTTCCTCTGTTACTTTAGTTTGCTACTCAGAGTCTCCACACCCTAGGGCAATTTCTTCTGTTATAGCCACACGGATCTAACTTGGATGTTTGTTTGAAAAAGAAAGGTGGGGACCGTCCACATTTAATCTGTGAGATGCTGTCCTCTCATGGGGACTTCATGTCCTGGGACAGGATGGGCTCATTTTATCATGGAGCTGAGCTCATCACAGGCAGGAAGTAACCACGCGGCTCTGTTGACATTACCAGACTAGAGGTCATATCAGACCTTCATGGCAGATTCCTTGGATTTTAACACAATTGCGTTTCATGATGTATTTACTGGATCACAAGGAGGAGTTAAGAGTGTCCCCAGCTGTGTGCCCCCAATACTGGCTTACTAACACTCTGAGATTTGCAGTGGCCCGGGGCCAAATACTAGGCATTTTTTTTTTTTTTTTTTTACTTTTTTTTTTTTTTGGTTTTTCGAGACAGGGTTTCTCTGTGTAGTCCTGGCTATCCTAGAACTCACTCTGTAGACCAGGCTAGCCTCGAACTCAGAAATCCGCCTGCCTCTGCCTCCCAAGTGCTGGGATTAAAGGCGTGCGCAACCACCGCCCGGCGGCATTTTGTTTTCTGTGTCTAGTGCTTTCTAAGTTGCAGGGACTTGAATCCAGGTCACACGTGGTGAGTTGTAAGATCTAGACAGTCACCAGGGGTGCTTACCATGCTTGCTGTCTGTCTGGGCTAGAGGGGGAGTAATATGGACTGAGAGATTAAGAAAATAAACACGAGATCAGGGAGACCCTAAAGCAGAGGAATCCCCTCCCTTTTACTCCACCCTGATCAACACAAACCTCCCCTCTTATCTAGGAGTCAGGACACTTATATTAGGCACAGCACCTAACATTTTCGTTTTAACTGTCACTGACTTGTTTAGGCTACTATTTGAGATTTGCTGTGGTCTCACCCACTCCCCTACCAAGAGAGGAGAGCTTACTTTAGTTCCTATCACTCTAAACAGCAGGGCTTTAAGCCAGTTTATAGCTTAGGGGTGGGGAATTCTGACTTTCAGACTGCAGACTCGTCCCTTATCAGTCTGCTCATGAATAAGACCAGGAGGTAGCCACTGTCTCTTAGACTGCAGGCTCCTCACCTTCGTGTGTCCTGCAGATGAGGCTAAAAGGGAATAGTCCGTTTCCAAAAATGAAAGCATCAGAGATTTCTAGGGTATCAGGTAAACATGGTGGTACAAGACCATAGACATGGATGAGACACTGGGCACTGATGGCAGGTCAAACTGGCTGTCCCTTTAGTTGGCTAGAATATGCCTCTCAGGATGCTGGGCTAGAGACTCAGGAGAATGAGGGAACTGTCTGTCTCTCCCAGTCTTGGGCAATGGAAATGGAAGCTGCTAAGATTTCCTCAGGTCCCCCACTGGCTGGCCTCCTGGACAGCTGGAGTAAATTAAACCCCAAAGATTTAGAAAGAAAACTTTAGACTTTCTCTCAGCTTGTGTGAGGTGTAAATACCCTCTGGGGAATGGTGAACCGTGGCCCCCAGGGAGGGTTCTTAATTATAATACCATCATTCAATTCCAGTCATTCTGAGGGAAGGAAATAAACACAAGGGAACGGTCCCTGAAATTCCCTATGTCCAACGTTTCTCTTACCTCGGGACCACCCAGAACTCATTATAAACAACAAACCCCTGCAGGTGGACTAGTAGACCCTATTGAACAAGGATGCCAAATGGCTCCAACTTGGTGGCTGTGGGAAAGACATCGTCCACGCTGAGAAAGACTTTCCAACGTGCGGCTTTCAGGTCACCGTGCTCTGTAAGTGAGCCTTACAAGTTCACTGGTCCCCAGTGGGAGCTTTGCCGAAACTGAACTTTGGTTTGTCATTGGGACCTTATGGAGAGGGGATAGACACGGCTTAATCCCCCTGGGAGAAAACTCTCCTAAGAGGCAGTCGGTGTATTTGTAGGTGTCATTAGGTTGTCACAGTATTAAGAAACAGTATTAGAAACAGTATTAAGATGTTAGGGTATAAAGATGAAAATATTTTTAGTAAATAAAGATTTGTATATGAAAATTAAGATGGCTGGATTTTTTTTTTCCAGAATGGGAAAGAAACTGAAAAGCTTATACAAGTTACAAGGGTCTAAGTAAATTATTTAAAAGTTATGCAAAAGAGGAGGTGTAGAGAATATAATATATATAATTCATATATATATATATATATATATATATATATAATTAAAATTTTAAGGTCAAAGTTTAAAACATTAATATCAGGCCTCTGCTTAAGTAAATGGAGTTGTTATAAGTTATTAATCTACTCTTGCCAACAGTTTTGGATACTGGCTTAGAAAATGTATGTCTAATCAAGATTTACTTAAAAATGTTTCATTTCTACTCAAGCTTTATCTAAATATTACACAGAAGTTAAAAGCACCCGACTGGGGCTTACAGTGGTGATGCACGCCTTTAATCCCAGCATTTGGGAAGCAGAGGTTGGCAGATTTCTGAGTTGGAGGCCAGCAAGGTCTGCAGAGTGAGTTCTAGGATAGCCAGGGTTACAAAGAAAATCCCTGTCTTGGAAAAGAAAAAATAAAGTACCATACGGATGCAACTGATCTTTTGGGTTAAAGGCGTACACCACACCACCACCACTACCACCACCACCCAGACTTTAAGGCCCAAATCTTCTTAAATGCCCAGATTAAATCTAAAACATTTTTACCAACTATGGAACACTCACTCTCCCTGGAAGGGTACTTTTCACAGCTGAAATGCATCCAACAGCCCATCTTCTCTGATTAAAGGAGGCTACCACATACCCTGTTGTCAAACTTACAGATAAGGGGAAAATATTGGGAGACCCAAGGTAGTATCCGTGAGGCATTTCTGAGCAATATTCTAAGAACCAAAGGAATTATATCTGTCTCTCAGATTGTCAATCAGATGTTGACACCTCAAACTGATGGTGTTCCCTCAACAAAAATGGAACCCAGATTTCATCCTGGTTTGGCCCATTGTGTCAACCCCCACCAGGCATTGTGCCTGGCACAGGCAGGAGCACCTGTTGCTGAGAGGGCACTGCCAATGGGACAGTTACTTTAATGTCTCCTGTAAAGTTTCCTTTTACCATCTTCCCTGTGTAGACATATCAAACAGCTGATTGCACAGTCACACTTTCGTTGTGAGGCAGAACCTGTAACAGCTGCGCCATCTCTCCCACCCAGCACAGTCACTCGTGAATCTGTTAAGTAACTTATGTCAATATCGATGTAAAAGAGACCATTTCTCAGACCTCATCCTTCTCAGCAGCTTCAGCTAGCTTCATGGTTGCACTTCACCTTACGACACAAGACATATGCTAATCATGATGCCGTTAAAGTTATTTCTTAATGTTCCCCCGAGGTTGTGTTAGGAACCCACAGACATACTCTGAACTTTAGCAAGCTGGTGAAAAGTTTGAGACAGACTAATGGTGTGTACCTGCAGTGGACAATAATGGCAAAGAAACTGTCAATCTGATACCCGTGGCGAAGACTGCCAGGGGTTACATGGGTGGCTTGCTAGCCTACCCTATTTCCTTAACTATATGCTCTCAGCGGGAATTACAGTGGTGCCAACAGTCTCCCTCTGTATGCTGCAATGTTACCGCACTCATGTACCATTCGCTCACCAAATGGCTATTGTATGTTCTGGATCTTCACCATAGATTTATTGTGGCCCCTGAGACTGACCTTCACAGAGGCACTGTCACCGCTGCCCTCCCTACATCATCCCCGTGTCAGCTTGAAGTATTCAGAGTACTGTGTACCCCTGAATCCCTAACAGAAGTTAGGGTGACCCCTGAGATGGGGAAATGAGAGACAAGGCTTTAGACCGATGGTTCTCAACCTGTGAGTCCAAGACCCCTTTGGGGGTCACATATCAGATATCCTGCCTAGCAGATATTTACAATTCAAAACAATGAAAAATTGCAGTTATGAAGTAACAAAAATAGTTTTACGGGGCGGGGGTCACCACAACATGAGTACTGTGTGCAAGGGTGTAGCATTGGAAGGTTGAGAAGCCTGTGTTAGAGAGATCCCTGATAGTCAGACGGGAAAGGGGCCACAGACAGATGGGAAAGCTGGAAATCTTCCTCTTCCTTGCCGCTCAGCCTAGCAGGTTTTGTCTCCTGACATTGACAGTGGACAGCTCCCACAAGGCCAGAGCAGGACACAGCACACCGTTATCTAAAGTTATGAGCTCATCGGCGTCCCTTTCTTTCTTTAAACTGTGATGCACTAAACTAAGGAAGAAAGAACGCCATTTCCACCTACATAAGCCCCTTAAAACACCCAGGTGTCCAGGAGAGACCAGGTTTAGCTTCCCAAGTTCCCCTTCTGCTATGCAGAGGAGCTTTCTCTCAGTGTCCCTTCCTATATGTCTGCATGCATTCACTTGTGTACTGTGTCTGTGTATATGTATGTGTCTGGATGTGTATATGAATGTGCATGTGTGTGTATAAATGTGCATGTGTGTGTATGAATGTGCACATGTCCATCTTCAATAAAAGTATTTCATCAGTTGATTCTCGTGCTGCATCTAAAATTTTCCCTGTGCAACCTTTTGTGCTTGAAATTTTGTTCCTGCCTTTTAATTCTTAAACTGGCAGAGAAAACGAACTCCCTGCAGTCCATTAAATGGTAACACTTGTTTGGTCTGCTCTCCAGTGGGAAATTAGAATGCTACTTCTGAACCCTCAATTGCTGGGCCCTGAGAAGGTTTGCAGACTAATGATTGTCAGGAGGATGGCAGTCTGGCCCACATTACTACAGAGATGGGCACACCATCAGCCTAGATTCCTGGGGGCAAAGGTAGTACTGTGGAGACCACAGGGCCAGCTGGGGAGTCACTCATGGCTATCTCTAGCTACCGCACAAGGAACCATACAAATAAATGGTCACACTAGAAAACAAAGTGCAGGGCCATTGGGTACTCAGCTGAGAATGACCAGGCAAATGAGGAAGCAGGGCAGCATGAGGAGGGGTGTCTGCAGTCTTCAGAGCTTCTCAGGAGAATGCAGGCAAAACACTCATATGTACAAAATAAACAAATCTCAGGTTTTAAAGTTTTGCACATCCCTAACCATCAGAAAAAATGCAAATTAAGACTATTTTGAGATATCACCTCACTGCAGTGAGAATGGCTATTATGAAGAAATCTGACTACAAATGTTGAAAAGGATATGGAGAAACAAGAAGCCTCTCTACTGCTGGTGAGGTGAACATTAATACAATCATTGTGAAAATTGGTTGGAGCTTCTTCAAAGAATTTAAACTAGAACTACCATACAACCCAACTATTTCCCTCATGAGCATATGCCAGGGAACTGTACAGTCTCCCACAGAGGTATTTGTTCTTCAGTGTTTCTTAGTCTGCTATCCGCACTATAAAAAGAAAATGAAAACGACCTAGCTGTCCATCAACAGATGAATGGATAATGAAAATCCAGTACATATGGAAAACGGAATGCTACTCAGCTGTGAAGAAAAATGACATCACAAAGTTTGCAAGAAAATGGGTGGACTTAGAATGCATATTATTTAACAAGATTATATAATCTTAAAGGAAAAATGCATTCTCCATCATATGTAAATCTTAGCATACAATTTATCTGTGTATACATGTAAATGAGTGTGCATGTCATGCAGTGTAGCGGTAGAAAGGGGAAGGAGGGCGGGCGGTGGTGGTGCATGCCTTTAATCCCAGCACTTGGGAGGCAGAGGCAGGCGGATTTCTGAGTTTGAGGCCAGCCTGGTGTACAGAGTGAGTTCCAGGACAGCCCGGGCTACACACAGAGAAACCCTGTCTTGAAAAACCAAAAAAAAAAAAGAAAGAAAGAAAGGAGAAGGGAGGAGGAGAGCAGAATGCATATGATGGACAGGTGAGGCATGAAAGAGGATATGAAGCTAACTGTTCTGGTTTTAACTCCATCATAGATGGTTTGTGGTTTTGTGGCGGGAAAAGTGCATAAAAAATGCATTTGACAGTGAAAGTGTGAACCCAATGCAAAGCTCCAGGGCTTCTGAATGAGTTTCATAACTGAATAGAGGCTCACTGGCTAATATCACTGCGTGGGCTTTATATACCAAGTTCTTTACAGTAGGCTTAAGGAAGGGAGGGGGAGATGGAAGGAGGGGGAAAGAGAGTGGAGAAGAGGAGGGAGGGAAGGGAGTGAGACAGGAGGAGGAAAGATGGAGAGATGATGATGAACAGAGAGACAGAGGGACAAGAACGAAGTCAAGGCAGAGATGGCATGACAGCCTGAATCTTCTTGAGACAAGAGTAAAAAATTTTAATCTTTGGGTTTCCTGAATGAAAGGGAGGCTGTTCTGAGAGACTGTGGGAAAAGCCTGTCTTTAGAGGTGCCCTTGACCAGGGTGCCAAGGACAAGGGTCAGACTGCTGGCCCTCAGGCACAGGGAAAGTATTTGGGGCCCTGAGTTCCCACATGGAAGCCACCCCAACCCCATACCCAGTGCCCAGCAGGGCCAGGCTCTGCCCTCTCCCACCCTCTCCCATGGTGTAACATGGATGAGGAGGGGCCACCCCAAGGGCTGGTCCAGGCCCCCTGCTGAGCTGATCATTCCAACACTTCCAAGACTCTGGGACTCAGAAAGCTGCATCTCCTAACAGAGAGACTTTGTTCCAGCTGGCCCTGGGGTATTTGCCCTCTTCACACAGGGGCAGAACTACTGAAGCGGTCTATGTTATTGTTACTTTCAGCTTTGCAAAAATGTAAATGTGAACATTCACAGAGGCTGGAAGTAAACCTCACTGTGTGCTCTAGCTGTGGTGGTCAGGGGCTGGCCCGGGCCACAGCTCCCCTCAGTGGATGGAGAGGCTTGACCTGGGATACTCCATACTCCACCCTCTGAGGATACCTGTGAGGTTCTGAACCACAAAGGTCTGAAGAGAAGACTGTTCCTGAGCCAGGAAGGGGACCTGGTGAAACACTCTTGTAATCCCAGGACTGGGTAGGCTGAGGTGAGGTCACTCAGGTGGAGGCCAGTCTGAGCGACACAGTGGGAGTGTCTCAGACGAGAAAGTGAGGACAGTTTCGCTGGTGAAGGCCCTCCTGCTTCCAGAATGTTGCTACAGAAGCAGCTGATTAGACTCCTCCCCAAACCCAAACCAGAGCCTTTGTTCTTTAAAAGCAAGAACAAAACCCCATACATGTATACATCATGAAGTTTGCAGTCAAATGGATAAAACGAATGGAAAAAAAAAATCATCCTGAGTGAGGTAAACCAGACCCAGAAAGATAAATATGGTATGTCATCACTTATATCTAGATATTAGCCATTAAATAAATGATAACCAAGCTACAATCTACAGACCTGGAGAGGCAGAGAGAGGGGAACTAGGAGGGGGACATGTGGATCTCCTGGGAAGGGAAAAGGATTTTATGGGTGGACTGGAGTGGGGATGGGAGGGCTAAGAATGGGAAAATTGGGCAGGGGTGGTGAGGAAAGGAATGAGGGGAGAGACATTGAGAATTGAAGAGCATTAGGCGCAGTGTGGAAATGGTTGCCATGGAAACTTCATATACATATGAGGGGATCCTAATGAAGTCTCCAAATAATGAGGGAGACAGAAGCCTACTGCTCGCTTTTTTTTTTTTTAAACCAAACTCAGCATCCACGTGCCGGGGACTGGGTTTCATTCAGTTGTGCTGTTGGGGTACGGGTCCCATGGAAACCCCCGAACAACCCAGGCTGTTGCCAAGACCTTAGGTTGCTCTCTGGAAACTGATAGCAAAGATCCTTTGCTGAATACAACACCCACACAACTCTCTGAAGGAGGAGAGGATGAACTGATACCTACAAAGAACCTTACCGCCATGTTCTAGTGTCTATGACCCAGAACAGCACTCTGCAGACTACCAAAAGAAAAAAAAGCAAACACCAACCCAACCACAAAACCTTTGATCTATAATCTGTCCCGACAGCAAAACATGCCAGGGCAATGTTGGCACACACACGTGGGAGGAGCTGATGTCTGATTTCACGTGAGGCCCACTCTAAGAAATGGAATCCACACCCGACACTGCTCAGGTGACCAAGAGCCAGAGCAAGAGAAAGCCCAGAGAGCTACGGTAAAACCAAATACTAGTGGGAGAAAAAAAAAAAAAAAAAAAAACCCTCCTAATGATATTCTGCTGTACTCATAGACCAGCGCCTTGCTCAGCCATCATCAGAGAGGCTTCCTCCTGCAGCAGATGGAACAAATACAGAGACTATGTAGAGAGAGAGACACCTTGCCACACACAGATCTAAACACGATGTCTCCATCAAACCCTTCCCCTCAGAGGTCAGGGAGACCTGCAGCAGAGGAAGCAGGAGGAAGGAGGGAAACAGAAGGAACAGAGGCCACAGTCGGCTTGGCTTGTCCAACATCAACATGAGGGTTTTCATTTTATCTGACTATATTTTGTCAAGTTTGGTTGTTATCTCCTAGAAGCCTGTTCTGTTCTAGTGACAGACAGAAAGGGGGTGGACCAGGATGGGAAGGGAGATGGGTGGAGCTAGGAGGAGCAGAGGGAGGGGAAACTATTCAGATTACATTGTATGAGAAATGTATGTATGTTTGAGAACCAGGAAAAAAACAGCTCCATACATATGAATTGTGGCTACTTCCACTCCTGTTATGTTCTCTCACCCCTGCTCCCCTGAAGTCTTTTTCCCAGCAAGCTCCCCTCCCATTTTCACTTTTCTTTAAAATTTATTGTATTTATTTATTTTATGTGTAGGAGGGTTTTGCCCTGCCTACCTGCCTGCCTGCCTGTTGCCCATGGAAGTCAGAAGAGGACATGGATCCCCTGGAACTTACAGGATCATCTGGAGTTACAGGAGATTGTGAGTCTCCTTGTGGGTGCTAGAAATCAAACCCAGGTCCTCTGCAAGAGCAACAAGTGCTCTTAACCTCTGAGCCTACTCCCCAGCCCTCTGTGTCTCTGTGTGTGTGTGTGTGTCTCTGTGTGTGTCTCTGTGTGTGTGTGAAAGAGAGACCCACTGAGTTGAAGTAGATTGCTTGCGTGAGTTTGGTTATTGACTGGATTATGATGAAATAACAATGGGAACACAGGAAGCCTTCCACCACTGGTGACGAGAATGGTTACTGGCCCATCTTGTGCTGGTAACCACAACTTCTGTGAGTTCATGGGTCCAAAGACTATTTCTGTGCAGAACACATCTTTTTGAGTTATTCCTGTCTATCTTCTGGCTCTTGAGTTCTTTTGCTCCCTCTTTCACAATGTTCCCTGTTCTTAGGAGGGATTGATGTAGATGTCTTTTAGGGCTGAGTGCTCAACACTCACTTATTCTCAATACTTTGATCAGTTAAAAGAAGCTTCTCGGGGCTGAGAGCTGGCTCGCGTTAAGAGCACTGACTTGCTCTTCCAGAGGTCCTGAGTTCAATTCCTAGCAACCACAGTGCTCACAACCATCTGTAATGGGATTTAATGCTCTCTTCTGGTGTGTCTGAAGACAGCTATAGTAACTGTACTCATCTGAATAAGTCTAAAAAAAAAAAAGCACAGCAGCTTCTCTGAACAAGGCTGAAAACAGAATCATATGTGCATAAGAGTGGTGTTTAAAGACATTTTGATATATTCCCATTGAGCAAAACAACAATATGGTTCTTCCCTAAGGCCTAAGTCTTCCCAGTTGTTACTCATAACCACGTTATAGGACTTGGTATGACTACCCCTATGGAAGGATCTCCATTCCTGTCAGAAAGCTGGTGTTATTCCTCAGTACTCAGCCTCTATTTAGCAGTGGGCACATCTTTCCTGCAGGTTATTACTGTAGCCCCAGAAACCCAAGGCTTTTAACCATGCCCTGGTAGCCGCAGCCCAAGCTGCTGAGACTTCCACATCCTTTTGGCTCGTGGAGCTTGTACTGTGTCACGTTGACTATCATACCAAATCCATTCATTCATCCAACCAGTCCCGTGGTGACAGAGATGGACAGTCCGGAGATGGGACAAGAGTGATAAAGAAAAATGTAAACATGCAACTACAATACTGGGTGGATGACTATCCAGAGCTAAAAGACAAATCCTCCTTAACTAGAACTTTGCTAGGCAAATCTACTCTGACAAGATGGGTTTTCTGTCCTCACACAAGCATTTTCTCTCAGCTCTGAAAGTGAGATTTAACCATTTTATGACATCAAGTCAGGCCAAGAAGGGTCTGAATTTATGACAGAATTTTACTCACCTGTCAGATCACCATCACAAAAAACATAACCACCACTATGCAGTAGGGACAGGTTTGCTAAGGTAGGATGTGGTCAGGAATCATCACCCTGCAAACTAGGGGCTGAGAGAAACAGAGGCTGCTGCAGGAGAGGAGCAGCTGTGGACTAAGGCGAACACTGAGGAAAGAACTCAGCCGCCATGCTCTGGGCTCCTTTAGTGTGCCCTGTAGTCAGTATGGAAGAGGAGACTCTGGGAAACTCCAGTTCATTACAGTCCTGGCTTCAGTGACTCACAGGAGAGGAAAGAGCCAGATGATAAAAAAGCTGGAGGAGGTATGGACTTAACCTGTGATTTTATGGAATTTCCTGGGAAAAGCAAGGTGCCCAAATGGAGCTAGTTTCATTAATGTCTACACGCTTCCAGCGACTCGGCTTCCTGGGTTGATTATGACAGGAGAATAGTATAGGTGTATGAGCCAGAGACAGAGCAAGCTGCAGGGCTGTGTCTGCATCTCAGGCATGCTTCAGTCGGGGCCTTTTGTTGTTTATAAGAGCTGACTGGTCCAGAGGGCAGCCAGAACAAATTTTATAAGATACAAATTCTGCTACACAAAAATTTTTATTAAAAAAAAATTTAAACACAAAACAATATTGTGTTCTTAGCCCCGGCGTCTCGATGTTCAGCTCTGAGGGAGGAGAGAGGAGTTTTCTCTGGAGATAAGCAACCCCTGAAGCTCTAACTTAGGTGGCATGAGGCTATGGCAGACCTAATGACCTTGGGCTGACCCCTCTGAAGCAAGACTCAATGGCAACCCAGCAATACACAGAAGGCATGTAACTTGATGCTGTCTGTCTAGATGTGAGATTTGATGCTGGCCATTCCACTTGTACTTTGAGCTGAGGCGTGCATGCTACAAGACCTTGCTCTCGCAGCTTTGTGGCCAGGCTAAGCCTGGTGCTCTCTCCACTCGGCCCCGGCAAGTCTTCAGATAGAACAGCCAGGACATCACCACTGCTCAGGTGTACTACACTGCACACAGCCTTCGCAAAGGCTTTTTTTTTTTTTTTTTTTAACTAACTTAAAAGAATACATTTTTGTAATCAACATTTTAATTTTTGCGGCAAATACTTTTCCTGGTTTTGTCATTCTTTGACCTTGTTTTAGTGGAGGTTTTTTTTGTTTTTTTTTTTAATCAGTTGCTATGCAGATTTATTTTCCTTAGCATTTTTTTGAACTAATTTCCCTTTTCCCCAGCAGTGGATCCAAAACCTTCCTAATGCTGCAGCCCTTAATACAGCTCCTCTTTGTTGGTGAACCCCCAACCATAAAACTATTTCATCGCTACTTACACAACTGCAATTTTGCTACTGGTTATTTAAACATAGTATAAATATCTGTGTTTTTCCTTAGGTCTCAGGGGGACCCCATGTAAAGGGTATTCTACTCCAAGGGGGAACCCACTGTTCTAGAATGGTTTCTTTTGGGCTAACGGGGAAAGGTTCAACCCGTTAAGATCTCTGCGCTCTCCGGAAGATCCTGACTTGATTCCCTAGACCCACATGAAGGCTCAAAAACTCTCTAACTCCAGTTTCCCGGGAACTTATACCCTCTCTGCTGCCATCCTTTGGGAAACCCAAAATGCATATGTCATAAATACAGGCAAAACAAAACACCATACACAAAAATTAATACCTTTAGGAAACTGGAAAAGAAAGGGGGGGGCAAATTCTTTGCTGATCCCTGTTGACTTTTTTGGAAACAGATGCTCTCCGTCTTTATTTTATAAGGTTAAATACTGTTCTGCCCAGAATTCAACCACATAGGAAGTGAGAGGGGTAAGCTTTGTCTTGGTCCGCGTGGACTGCTAAACAGATTACCCTAGAACCTAGTGGGTTAAACTACCCCTTCTTTAAACTGTGTTGTGTGGCCAAGTAGGGCCACAAACTGAATGTGGGGGAAGGGTTGCGAACCCTTGGCAACACTACAAGGTTCTGAAAGCACACCCAAACCCAAAAATCAGCTCAAAATCAATTGTGTTTTCAAACCTGGATGTTTCTGGCGCGCTCAACCCTGGTACACGTACTGCCCTGCAGCCTTGTTCAGAAAACAAAACCCCTGTGCCCGCTTTTGCCCACAGTCACACAGCACCGGTGAACCTCCTTTATAGCCTCGAATTGAAACTCCTTTAAAATCATGACAGTGGAGTGTTAGTTCACTGCAAATACAAATTTTTCTGCTTTAAAAGGGAAAAAATAGTTGGATTACAGCATGAAGATAACATTATATTGTATAAAACGTTTATTTTAAAAGTTGCTCTTTCAATGCTTGGGTTGATTTTTTTGTTGTTGTTTTTTGTTTTTTGTTTTTTTTTTTTGTTTTTAAAGCTCATTGAGTCTAGGCATGGGAAAAGGGGAAACAGCCTTCTCTACTATTTCTGAAATGGTCCTAAACACACTTCTACCATTTTGGTTTACATAATTTTGCAAAAAAGGCAGTTACCATTCAACAATTAAAAGACAAAATATCCGTCAATTCTGAAAAACTTAACATTGCTCTATAACCTGAGTATAAGAACTTAGCCAAGATTTAATCTCAGTAAAAACAAACAATCCCTCTCATAAAGAAAAAGAGAAAATTTCCAGACTAATAAGTATTAAACACATAGGAAAATCAAAGATTTTTTAAAAAAAAAACTTATATTATTTAGAAATATTTTTATTTATAAACTTTCTCATATACCTGTGGTCAAATAAAAAAATTTTTCTCCAGTGAAACATTTTAAAGGGCCTGGCTTTAAAAAGCCAACATTTTATTCTCAAAATTCTTTGGACTTATAAGTCCAAGCTCAACTTTTCTTTAAAAGAGAATCTTATCCGTTGAGGTCCTGTTCCTCATTTAAATAACTGTGTCTTCCCACAAGGGATGGAGGGAGCAGCAGGGGGGGGCGAGAATTAAAGACTCAGAATGATTTTGTTTTTATACAACTGAGCCCTGCCAGTCCAGAACCCAAGGACAAAAAACCAGACTGGGGAAAAAAAATCTAGAAGCCTATCAAATGCAGGTATGAGAAAGGCTAAGCAACAATCGAACTGACAGAGAGGACCAGAAAAGGGGCCGAGGAGAACATGGAAGCGAACAGAGAATAGATACTTTCAGGGGTGGCCAAAAAGGGTGGAGCCAGCCCCGCAGACAGAGTTGAAACCCAGGAAGTGGAGACACGAGAGACCAGAGTTGTCATGGAAACAAAACTGTTTTTAAGAAGTGGCTAACCAATATCGTTTACAAGATGGAAGCTAGGCATTTCAATAAAAAGTTTCCATGGAATTGTGCTGAATCAAACAGAAAAGAAAAGAAAATCCAAGTTCCTAGAGTAACACAGGGCAGAAGAAATGAAAATAAAACTAATCTTCAAGAAAGGTGACAAAAGCCAGGCATAGGGGCCCTATATCTTAATCCTAGCACATGGGAACAGAGGCAGTTGGAATCCCCAAGTCCAGGACAGCCAGGCACACAAAAAAACCTGTTTCAAACAAAACAAAACACACAAACCCAAAAAAAGAAAAAAAACAATTGAAAATAAATGAGACTTTTTTAAGAAATAAAAGAAGAGATGGAGTCCTCTTTTATGCCAGACCAGCTGTATCTGCCTTTGTTCAGCGACTTGGCCAATTTTTTCTTCTAACACAATTAAAAACGGTCACTTCTAAATTGTTTTTTTTCCATCCGGGCGTGGTGGCACACGCCTTTAATCCCAACCAATTGGAGGCAGAGGCAGGAGAAAATTTTTGAGTTCGAGGGCCCGCCTGGGCTACAGAGTCAGTTCCAGGATGGCCCCAAAGGCTACACAGAGAAACCCCTGTCTGGGAAAAAAAAAAATAAATAAATAATAGTTCCTTTTGTGAGTGTTGGTGCAAAGAGTGGGACAGTGCCATGGGGGCGCTGGCACCACCCTAAAACAAGGTTGGGGGGGCGCTGCTTGCCAACCCCCAAATGCCACACACTGCCCTGTACCGTATGCGAATCTTTGCACCCAACCATGTGGGGCCAAGTCCCCCGTTTAGGTACTTTGTGTCACAGCGAAGAAATGAAAAGTCATCTGGGAATTGTGACTGCGGGGCCCTTTTTTGAGAATTCACCCTCCTGTGAAGAACCCTTTTTTTCCTCTGGCTGCGTTTAACGACTCCCCATGGCACACACAACATGTACCGAGAGTACCGGGACCTGACCACTGCTGGCGCAGACCACACAGTGCAACCCCCGACATGGGTGCCCAACACCGTGCCCTGCCCGCGCGCGACTCCATCCAATCATAAAGGTGGAAGAGAAAAACAGCTGGCAAGTAACCCGCCGGCCAGCGTCAAGCCGTTTCCACGACTGCCAAGATCAAATTTCCCCTGCCCCACCGCGTGTTTTTCGGCCCCAGACAAGCCCCGCTTCACCACAAGAGCCCAACCTTCTTCTAGACACAGAGACCCCCTGAAAAAACTCAACTGTCAAAAAAAAAAAAAATAAATAAATAAATAAATAAAAAAAATAAATAAAAAATGTTTTTTTCCATAAAAATCAAGTGGATTAAATTGAAGGGGCAAACAACTGCCAAAATTCGCACCAGTTAATCCCTGTGACATTAACCGCATCACAACCAGACCTGTGAGCAAATATCATCTCCCTATATACAGAAGAAAGACAGTTCAGGGGAACAACAGACCAAGGGTCACTTACTCACTGGGATATGAAAAAAAGCAGCTGGGACTCACACCCAAAGTACTTCTTACAAAAACACAGACCCTTTTTAACCCCATTTTCCCCCCCCCACCCACAAACCCCCTGGACAAATACAGAATACCACACAAAAGGAATAGGAAGCAAGAGAAATGGAGGGTTTAAAAAAAAAAAACTCCGTGCCTTTTATACTCAAAATGGCTACTAAAGTTCCCCTTCCTTTAGTAAAATGACTCAGGTGTTTTGCCGGTCCATTTCAGGGTTTTGTTAAGTAGCTGAATGCCGCAAAAGGCCGAAGCTTTCTAGTGCAAAGCAGGAAGCACCACCCATCACCTTCCGCAAACTCCCCCCAATTTCTTCACTGTGCATGACACCATGACCGAAAACAACTTGGAAAGAGGAAAGGGGAGCTGCTCACACTTCTATACCCCAGCCCATCACCGTGGGAAACAGGCTTGTCCAAGTGGGAAAACCCGGAGGCAAGGGAAATGAAGTAGAGACCCTTGAGAGTGCAATTACAGCCCTCTATCCGTTTTCTTTTTTCAAGTTTACTTTTTTTTTTTTTAAACCTGGGCCACCTGCTCAAGTAGGCAAGCTACAGTGGGATTGGCCTTCCACATCAAGCAAGGTGCAATTAATGAAAATGCAACCACAGACTTGCCTACAGACCAACTTGATGAAGACAATTCCCTATCAGCAGACTCTAGCTTGTGACAAAAACTAACCTGCCCAATTGACTGACTTTCTGTCACTTGACACACAAACAAAACACATCAGCAATTAAACTCAAAAAATTTTCCTCTTTTTTGTTTGTCCCCCCAAGATCCATTACAATTAATAACACAACATAAAATACAGTTCACTTCAAAGGTTCACTATCTTCGCCAGACAGTGTGCACACTCTTTAATTCCCAGCACTTGGAAGGCAGAGGCAGGCCAGATTTCTAAAAGTTCAAGGTCCAGCCTGTTTCTACAGAGTGAGTTCCATGACAGCCAGGACAACACAAAGAAACCCTGTCCTTGAAAACAAAACAAACACACAAAAGTTCAATATCTCTTAAAAAAAATTTATTTTAACTCTTAGGAAAAAAGGGCAGTTCCCATTCACAATTATAAGATCAAAATATCAGTCAATTCTAAAAAAACTTAACATGCTCTAAAACCCCTTTCAGTAAAAGAAAACTTAGCCAAATTTAATCTCTATGAAAAAACAAACAACCATCCATTAAAGATTAAAAAAAATTTCCAGACTAAAAGTATAAACCAAAGGAAATCAAAGATTTTTTTAAAATAAACTTATCAAAATATCTTATTTGTATATACCATAACCTTGGCAATAAATATTTCCCCCCAGGAAAACTTTTTAAGGCCGGGTTTAAACACCAACATTTTTTTCCAAAATTTTTGGGATTTATAAGTCCAAGCTCAGGGTGCAAAAGATTTTGGATCCGTTGGGGTCCTTTTTCCCCCCTCACTTTAAATACTGGTTCCCACAGGAAGGGGGGGCACAGGGAGGGGCGAAAATAAAAGACTCAGATGTTTTTTGTTTTATAAAAACTGACATGCCGCCAGAACCCAAGAAAAAACCAACTGGGAAAAAATCAGAACCCTTCAAATGCAGGTTGCGAATGGTGAGCAACAAAGACTGACAAGAGGACCAGAAGGAGCCGAGAGAACAGGAAGCAAAACATAAACAAAAATTTTTCAGGGTTTGGGAAAAGGGAGGGGGACCAGCCCAGCAAACAGAGGGGGAAACCACGGGGAAGGGGGAGGACACGAGAGACCAAAGTTTCATGGAAACAAACTTGTTTCAAAAGGGGGCTAACCAATATCTTTTACCAAAGGAAGGCTGGGCACCCAATAAGATTTTCCAGGGAAATTTGTGCTAAAACAAACAGAAAAGAAAAGAAAATTAAATTCCTAAGTCAACACAGGCAGAAAAATGAAAATAACTAACTTCAAGAAAGGTGACTATAGCCGGCATGGGGGCATTTTTTTTAACCAGCACAGGGGAGCAGGGGCATTGGAAGCCCAATTTCCCGGGACACCCAGGGCTACAAAAAAAACCGTTTTTTCAAACAAAACAAACAACCAAAAAAAAAAAAAAAAAAAACAATAAATAAAAAAAATGAATTTTGAAGAAATAAAAGAAGAGAGAAGTCCTCTTCTATGCCCCACCAGCTGTATCTGCCTTTTTTTCAGCGATTTGGGGCCAATATTTCTTCAACCCCAAAATTAAAAAACTGTCACTTTAAATGTTTTTCCTAATAATATCAGTGGGGTTCTAAGTGGAAGGAGAAGCTAACCCCTGACCCGGTCTGCACCATTACATCCCCTGTGACATTTAAATCCGATCACAACCTTTTAACCTTTTTTGGGGCAAAGTATCATCATCCCTATATTACAGATGAAAAACAGGTTTTAGGGGGAACAACAACCAAATCACTTATCACTGGGGAAATCCATCAGCTGGGGGCTTTTCCACCCAAAGGGGACTCGCTTACAAACACAGACCCCCTTTTTTTTTTTTTTTTTAAACCCCCCATCCCCCACCCCCCCCATGCCAAACCCGGGCAGAGTACAGAAAAAACACAAAAGGGAAATTGGAAACAAAAGAAAAGGGGGGGTTAAGAGAAAACTCCGTGCCTTTTTATACTCAACCGGGGTATTTTAATTCCCCTTCCCTTTTGTAAAATGACTCAGGGTTTTCCTGGGCCTCAAGGGGTTTTTTTAAGTAGCTGAATGTCTCAAAAAGGCCTGAACTTTTAAAGCAACGCAGGAAGGGACCACCCTCACCTTCTGCAAACTCCCCCCAAATTTTTTTCACGTGCTATGACACCATAACCAAAACAACTTGGGAAAAAGGAAAGGGTTTTGCTGGCTCACACTTCATACCACAGCCCATCACCAGGGAAGCCAGGACGTACCAAGTGGGAAACCCCGGAGGCAGGAACGAATAAAACCATAGAGGGTGCTAATTACAGCCTGCTATCCGTTGCTTTTCAAATTTTGGGGTTTTTTTTTTTTTTTTTTTTAGACCCAGGACCACCGCTCAAGGTAGGCAAGCTTTCATGGGATTGGGCCTTTTCCCATCAACAGGTGCAATTAAAGAAAATCACCACGACTTCCTACAGACCAACTTGATAAGACATTCCCTTTTCCCCAAAACTCTACTTGTACAAAAACTAACCTGCCCAATTGACTGATTTTTCAAAATTTAACACAAACAAAAAACTCACATTTAAACCCTAATTTTTCCCCTTTTTTTTTGTCCCCAAGATCACATTATATAAATAAACAATATAAAAACACTCAACTTAAAGTTCAAAATCTCGCCAGACAGTTTGGGGGTTGGGGGGGCAACAACCGCCTTTTAAAATT